>PVHY01000902.1:90977-187105 GCA_004024945.1 Uropsilus gracilis | reverse complement strand
AAGGAAAGGAAAGGAAAGGAAAGGAAAGGAAAGGAAAGGAAAGGAGGAAAGAAAAGAAGGTAGAAAGCAAGCAAGCAAGTAAGCGATCAGGTTCTAATTCAGGCTCTACAGATAAGAAATGAAAAAAAGAGCAAGTCCCCTACTCAGTAAGTCTGTTTCCTCACCCATAAAATGGGGACAGGAAGAGAAAAGGAATAATCATTCTGTCAAGAGTTGCCTGATAGAATACAGGATACCTAGTTAAACTTGAATTTCAAATAAATGGAATAATATTTTAAGTGAAACTTGTACAGTATTTGTCCCATTCAAATTTTGACTTTACATTTGGCAGACGTAGGAATGTCAAAGTTGATGTTATCAGTTACAAGGGAGATCTTATGGCATCATCTTTGTAAGTGGTAGTGAACACTTACAATGGTGATTAATTAATGTAAACACTGTGATTAATTAATGTGACAGTACTACTCCAGTGACATATTCCCCCAGCTTATGAAAATAATTTCTGTACATTTAAAAATTGAAAATAAATACAGAAAAGTATTAAGATTGAATTCATTGTCAACCACACAACTCAGAGATAAGCATATTTAATATTTAAATCTCTATTAGTAATATTGATGATAAAAACCATATGCATATATTTAAATATTACATACAAATATAGGAAAAAACTCACACTATACTTCATATATGATTTTATATTTAGCCTTTTCAAATTATTTTATTCTGAGTATTTTGTAATGTTCTCAAATATTTTTTGAGTACATGATCTGAATGCCTGCCTATTATCCACTTTTGGATGAACTATAATTTATTAAAACAATTCCAAATGTTCACAATTTAAATAGTTTTTAGTTTCTTATTACTATAAATGGTGCTGTTATAACTATTCAATTGCCCAAGTCTATATCCACATCTCCGATTATTTTCTCAACACATTGGAGTGGATTTACTAGATCAAAGGGATAAGATATGTTTAAAAGCATTAGCAGTTATGGAGCACTAACTATATGTCCTGTACTGTTGAGTGATTAAACATGTATTAAATCAGGTTAGTCCTATAGTACTTAAAGATCACTATTTTTGCTATTTCATGTTATAAAAATGACTGCAGTTTAGAAAAACTAAGTATTGTTCCAAAGTTTTACATCTAGAAAGAAAAGAAGGGTGATCTTTGTCACAATCTAAGTGGTCTCAGTCCTACTAATTGTCTTCAGTGATATTTATCAATTCCCAGTGACAGGTTTTCAATGTTTACCTCACACACTGGATGAAAAAGAAAATGTTACAGATTATTATGGTAATTTAGAGATTGTTTCATTTTATTTTTGATTAGCTATTAAATTCTTTGAATGAATTGACAATCACATATATATTATATATGCTTTATGTGTGTGTGTGTGTGTGTGTGTGTGTGTGTATACACACCTTTCTGGATCATAGAAAAATACAAGACCAATAAAATGTATGATTATATATATATGACTTTATTTCTAAAAAAATCATTTTAACTTTCTAATGTCCTAGACCTCTAGTCTAGGACATAAAATGAGATAACTAAAGCTAGTGTTCCTCATATTCCCTCAGTAAAGTTCCCATTTACTCACTCAAACCTTTATTTAAAATTCTCACCTAAATTTCTTTCATTAATCATTTTGTTTTTTTTTTTCTATTTTTCCACCACCACAATCTCTTGCGTCCCATTTCCCATTTCCCCTTTCCCTCCTTCCTAACCTCAGTGCTCTCAGGATCACATAACTCCCTCCATTTTGATGAAAATGGCTGCCTTTCTTCTTTTCCTGTGACTATATAATTCTCCATGTGCTGGATATGCCCCATCTACTTCATCTAGTCATCTGTCGATGAACATTTGGGCTGCTTCAATGTTTTAGCAGTGGTAAATAATGTTGCTGTGAACATTTTGGAACAACATATGGAGTAATTTTTTTTTTTAATGATTTCATATTCTATGGATACATCCTCAAGAGTAAGATTTTGGAGGAATAGGGTATTTTCATTTTCAGTTTCTTTAAGGTAAATCCAGATTACTTGTCGGAATGATAGCACCAGTTCTTATTCTTTCTGACGTTGTAGTAGATTTCCTTTTCCTCAGCATCCTCTCCCATACTTGCTACTGGAATCTATTTAATATGTGCCATTCACACAGGCATGAAATGGTATCTTGTTTTGTTAATGTGCATCTCTCTTATTAGAAGTGATGATGACCATGTTTTTATGTCTTTTGGCCTCTAGAATATCCTCTTTGGTGAATTGTCTGTTCATAGCTGCTGCCTACTTATTAATTAGATTATATTTCTTATTATTGTGTTGTGTGAGGTTTTATATATTATGGATAGTAACCCCTTATCATTTATATACTAGGTACACATTTGCTCCCATTTGGGAGGATATCTATTTAATTGTCTTGTATTTTCTTCCATTGTATAGAAGCTTTTTAAAAAGTTGGTCATCCCAGTTGTTTAACTTTGCTTTTAATTCCCTTGCCAGAGAAGTTGAGTCACCAGAAATACCTTAGATGTTGATATCATGGAACATATCATCAATGTTTTCTTCTATGTATTTTTTTGTAGGTCTTACGTCTGAATCTTTAATTCACTTGAAGTTTATTTTTGCATAAAGTAATAGCAAGTAATCCAACTTCATTCTAATATGTGTGACTTTCCAATCTTTTCAGAACCATTTATTAAAGAAACTGTCCATTTTATTGTTATGGATATTTTTACATAAACCAGATGCTGGTATGTACAAGGATTTATTTCTGGACTCCTAATTTTTCTTCCATTGGTTCATGTATCTATTTTTGTGCTAATACTGTATTGCTTTTAGCACTGTTACTTTAAAGTTAGAAGTCAGGTAAAGTGAGACCGACATTCCTCTACATTTTTTAGACTTGATTTTGCAATTTGAGGTCTTTTGTGGTTCTCTATAAATTTCAGATTTTGGGAACAGGTAATTTTTACAGAAGGGTGACTGTCTTTCATGCTTTGAAAGCTGTCTATGTGTGCATTTCTCTCTACATTTGGCTATATATTTGTGTCAGTATAGGTGTGATTGATATATTCTCATGTAAAAATGGATTATATATGCATATCTGTATATGTTCTATATTGAAAATACTAACCTTTTGTCTTTCATAACTATTCTGTTATTTCCAATATGTGTCACCATTTAATTTTATAGCTGTTTTGATTTCTTTATTTGTATAAAGCAAACTAATTTTATATTGCTCCTTACTTTTAATATTTTTAATTTAAGAATATAATCTCTCTCTAATACCATATTTTTGTGTAACTCTGTGTTCATCTTTATTTTTATTCAGATATTGAAACATATGGAATTAATTTTGTTAGTTTATTTTATCATTAGTGACAAATAAAAAATCAATAATTTTCCCAGTAATATTTATTAATAAATGCATCAATTCCTCCAATTATTTGAAATGTTTCTTTCATTTTGGTTGCTTCTACCCTCTTTTATTATTTTTATTATGATTTTATAACTATTTTAACAATATCTCATTGCTCCTCTTTTTAAAAAAATTTATGTCCTCGTTCTCTAAATTAGAATTATCTTCAGGATCACTTTTTCATGCCCCAAAATAATACTATGTGAGATTAATTGGAAATACCTAAAACTTACCTATGTCAGAAGACTCGTCTTCATTCCTTCTATAAATAAAATTGATGTCATTTTTTCCTCTCCTCAGAATATTTTAATAAAGTTTTATAGTATATTTACAGAACTCTTGGATGATTCTTTTTTAGTTTATTCTTAGTTGTTTTATATATTCACAATTTGACAGAAAATCCATTTTTTAAAATACTATTTGTTTTGTTGAAATGTCCAAAAGAGGCGTTGAGGCTTTTTTGAAGTAGTAGCCAGTGCTTATTTTCTTGTATTTGCTAACTTTATTATGCAAATTATTAGTTTGAATAGATTTTTGATGATTTTTTTTCACTTTCCAAAAAGAAAAGTCATTTGCCACCAGGAAATGAGAACTTTGTCTTAATGTCACCTCCAGCTTCTCTTTTTTAAGATATTTGTTTTATTGTGTTGGATAGAACTTCCACAATTTGTGTGATTGTAGCAACGACCTGTGTGTACCTTTCTCTAATGAAAATACCTCTGGTGCTCCCACACCATACAAGGTTCTCACTAGTTTAAAATGTGCTCTTTTCTTCTCAGGACAAGAATGTTCCTTTTTTTTTTTTTAATACTAATATTGGTTCTTGGTTTATCTAATACGTATTTATTATGATGCTTATATGATTTTTTTCCTTTGACCTTTTTATACATTTTAAAAGCAATGTTCCTAATATTAGCATGTACTTTCATTCTTTAGGAAATAATCCAACTTGATCACAGAACATGATTTTGATATAATATCAGATTCACATTTCTAATGTTCTCTTTCTAATTGCACAGTGGGGAAGTGATTTGTACTTTTCTTCTTTTGTGCTATCGTCCAGTTTTAGAAACAGCATTACAATAGCTTTATAAAGCTAATAAGAAGACTAAGCTTTTCTGTCCTTTCAAACAGTGTACAGAGTATGAGAATTCTGTTCTTCTAACTTGGAAAAAGTTGTTTATAAAAACATACAAGCCAGAGTCTTTTTTGTAGGGAAGAAAACACTTTCCATTTCTTTCCTTATAATTTTTCTACTACATTGTCTGCTTCATCTTAAGTCAATTTTGTACATTTATATTTTCCCAGAAACTAATCCACTTTATTGAGATTTTCGTATATTTAGAATAATGCATAGTATTCTCTTGAATTTCTCCCATACTTTAAGATCTCTAGATTCATATCCTTATTAATTTTGTACACTTGCAGTTTTTTCTTTTATTTCTATTTAGACTTGTTGGATTTGTTTTATTGACTTAGTTATGATTCTAAATATTCAAATAACAGGCATTTAAAATAAATTTTTATTTCTACTTCTTTCATAATAAATTCATTTCTCTTCATTATTCCCTCAGCTCTTCCTTCCTACATTTTGCGATTTTTTTTTGTGTTATTCCATTGAGCGTTATTTTCATTCCCGCTTGATTCCAAGGATAATATTTGAGTGTGTAGTCACCCTTGAGTGTGCATGTAGCAGCATGCAGAAGTTTTTATAGGCAGCTTTCTCATAAAAATATCTCAAAGTGATTATTTACATAGTATTTTGTCTTAATTATGAGATTGTTTTTTTAAGTGCCATAAGTAATTTGTAGCTTTTTCTTTTTTGAATATATAGTATAATCAGTTAGTATTCACATGTCATAAGCATTTTGAAATAAAGTGGATTCCAATTTTCAGTTTCACATGTGATATGTCTATTTCATTATTAACTTTAAGACTTAACTATGTTATCCTAATCATTTGTGACTTCTTGCATTGATTAAGAATGACATATGAAAGTATATTATTATGTTTTTGTTCATTTATTCTTACATTTTGAATTAGCATTCTTATGTACTCTATGTATTTTGTTTAGTTGTGTGTATTAATTATATTTTCGTGTCCCTTTTGAATATAATATGACATAATATGATTACCTTTTTCTGTTTCAGTATTGCTTTTCATTTTACTTAAGTATATTTTCATCCATCTTTGTCAGCACTGAATAAATCTTGAGCTATCAGCTTCACTTTTAACTTTTTGAGTTATCACTTTCAGAGAAAAAGACTGAGTACTTTTTTCAGTTGTTTTAAGGATAAAGTGGAATAATACAATTAAGGTGATTATCAGAGTTTGGGGCACATAAAAATGCTCATTAGTATCAAGTAAAATATAATTAAACAGTATACATTGAAATTTTAAAACAACATTTTAATTTAATAGTTGTAGTAAAGACCAAAACCTATTTTCTTTTATCATGTTTTAACCATGATTCTTGACATCATGTTTCAGACTTTCTATTTTTTATGTTCTTTTCTCTTTCCTTGTTTGTTCATTTACTTTCTCATGAGTGTGTGTAAATGCTGTGGATGCTTTTAGTAAACAAATATGTATTGAATTTGACTTCAAGGAGCTTACATTCTAGCAGCAGATGTAAATCCAGATATAAATCGAATCACTTCAACCAATGTGGAGAATTATAACCACAGTAAATGCTTTGATGCTGGTTATGAAAGTAAAATTGTAAATAAACCTTGAATTCATATAAACACTGTCAAGGCATTGTTTCTCACATTATGACATATGAAAAGTATTATAGTGGTTAAGCAGGATCCTTCTATAGTGTAAGAAAAGGGTGGCTGTATCTTCAGTGTAAACATTTCCTGCATCAAATGTCACTTATCAAATGTCACTGGAATCACTTATACTGGGAATGCAGAATGCTGTCTTTTGATTTTCAGAGGAGAATTTCAACAAAACACTCTACTTCCTAGGTAAAATATCTAAGATCCTGCAACTCTACCCCCACTAAAGCAGGAAATAAAACAAAATCTGCTAAGTCATTAGAATCAGTAAACAGAAATGATATGTTTCCTATATGCTATCTATGTAAGTCTAGTGAGAATAAGACATTTTCCTGCATCCAGGACACAGGCAGTTGTATGAGGAGTGCTGTAAGATAAACAAAAACCAGAGAGATCAGGAACTGAACATCGGGTTGAGGATAATTACAGCCCTCTTTAAACATCAAATGCAGAAAAGTTATGGATATTTTTCCCCTACCACAACTGTCAAAATAGGAGATGTGCTTACTCTTGAGAAATATGTTTCTCCTACTAGTTATATGGGCTTGACTTCAACTTCCTTATTTCATCTATATGCCCTTATACATGACTTCTTAAAGTGAGTATTTCAGGGATTTTCAAAGCTCCAGAATATTATATATATAATATATAATATACATATATATATTATATATATATAAAGTTATATATATATATGCCTAATTCTCTGTTGTTTTAGGTATTAACATTTTTGCAGATCTGTGTCAGACTTCTTTATTTAAGAAGCAAGTTTTTAAAGATGGGATTAAAATGACCTTTGCCACTACCAATTCCATTCCCCTTTCTCCTACTTCTGAGTTCACAATGCCCTGAGGGTAGACATCAGTCTTTCCCATTCATGTTTTATGTGCTTATTGCACACATGCATTTGATTTAATTTTTTTTAATATTCTGGGAAAACTGAACCATGACATGCAAAAAAAATAAATAAATAAACTAAGACATCACCTTCACACCTTGTACAAAAATTAACTCAAAATGGATAAAAGACTTAGATGTTAAACCTGAAACCATAAAATACATGGATGGAACACTCCATGAATTTCACTTTAGAAATCCATTTCTGAAAACATCTACAGTTGGCAAAAAAAAAAAAAAAAAAAGGAAAACATAAACAGCTGGGACTATGTCAAACAAAAGCTTCTGTACAACAAAAGAGACAATAAACAAAACAAAAAGAAACCCAAGAGACTGGGAGAAAATTTTTGCCCTCCAGACAAGTGATAAGGGTCTGATAACAAAGATACACAAAGAACTCACAGGACTCAACATAAACAAAGCAAAAAGCCCAGTTGAAAAAATGAAGAGAAGAACTAAAAAAAAAAACACTTCACCAAAGAGGAAATACAGATGGTCAATAAACAAATGAAAGAATGCTCCACATCACTAGTAATCAGGGAAATGCAAATTTAAAACACACTGTGATACCATCTTACACCACTAAGAATGGCCCATATAAAAAAATGGGCAACAACAAGTGTTGGTATATTGGTGCAGATGTAGAGAAAAAGGAACTCTTGTACATTGCTGATGTGAGTGAAAACTGTTCCAATGACTATGGAAGGCTGTGTGGAGAACCCTCAAACAACTGAAAGTGGAAGTACCATTTGACCCAGCAATACCACTACTGGGAATCTACCCAAAGGACATGAAAACACTAATTTAAAAGGGCATCTGTACTGCATATTTATTACAGCTCTGTTTACAACTGCTACAATACGGAAACAACCCAAATGCCCCAAACTGATGATTGATTAGAAGAAATTATGGCATATGTACACGATGGAATATTACGCATCAATCAAAGAGGACAAACATATGTCATTTGCAGTGACATGGATGGAGTTAGAAGGACTCACATTAGCAGAAATAAGCCAGAAAGAAGAGAAATATGGGATTGTCTCACTTATATGAATGAGACAGGGAAAAGCAAACAAATGAATAAGAAAAATTAGAAACAACCAACAGAACTGAACCATAGAGTGAGAGAAGGGGAGGAGAAAGAAAACTGGGAGGCAGAGGGCAAAGAAGATTAAGATGGTTAATGGGTGTTAAGGAATTAGGAAAACCCCAGAGTACACAATGATGTAATTATACATATAATTATATGTCTATATATGTGTATATGTGTATATATGTGTGTATATACATGATATATGTATATATATATATATATATAGATACACACATATATAGATATACACACAAACATATATAAATAATAAAGAAAACCTTTATCCTAAGCTACTTTCTTATTCAAATCCTGTCAGTGACTCCCCACCACCTGTCCTAGTGGCTCTCAAATCAAGTTTCTTCTGAACCCCACTGGGAGTTTAAAAAATACAGAGATTCCAGGGTTGTCCTGAGGGACTTTTCAATTTCCAGGGTTTATTGACCTTGGAACCATTAACACTGCGGCTGCATAAATCTAATCTGTGAGGGTATACTGAGTATTGTAGAATGCTCAGCATCACCCTTGGCCTTAGTTCACTGGGTGTCAGTGAAACACCAGCCCTTCTCCTCTTGCCACAACCAACTGTGTCTCCAAACATTGCTGTATTAGCCATGTTATTTATTTTCTGTAGTTCTGATGCTTTAATATCTGGAGACTTCTTGACCCTGGAGGAAGTATCCCTTGCAGAGTTTTCTAATTCCTAGTGATAGGGTGTGCTACCCACCCCCCAACCCCCATTGTCTCCTGTTTAAGATTGCAGATTTCAAGGACAGATGATAAAATGTGAGAATGACCTTAATAGGAATTTCCCCTCAGGGAGATGCAGGAGGGAGAAAGGTGACACAGGTTTCCTGAAAGGTGGGAAATCAGGATATATAAAGGTGAAAACAAAGAGAAGGGATAGAGAGGCCAATATGGAGATAGGATAGAAAGAGAGGTTCAATGAAGGAGAGATAGGAATCGGCCATCTTGTAAAGATGCGAGGCATGTGGACTTGGCCAGGGCCTGGGGGCCTGCAACTCTTGGCTGACCCAGACTGGCAGCATGTGTGCTAAATGCAGTTAAGAAGTTTGCAGATTTGAATTGTGCGTTGGAGTTTGTTTTACTGAGTTTGACTTGTGTCTGAAAGAGGCCGTGCAAAAGTAAGGCCTGAAAAGAAAGTGAACTTGGCTGGGTCCGGTACCATGAAGTTTCTGCTACCTGATGGTGACAAGGAGAACACAGCATGAAAGACAAGGAGGAGCATGCCAAAGGAGCAGCCAAAGAAGGATGTCTTCAAACACGTGGAGAGGAATTCTGACTTGCTGACATTGGTGAGATGATCAGGACTGAGAGACTGAGGATTTTTTGGGCAATCTGGGGAAAGGACTTTGGATAATGCTGAGAAAGGTTTTGAACAATGTTAAAGTAATCTGAGTCTTACATGTTTCTTTTGTAGTAATTAGTAAATCACTTTGTTAGAAATAAATTAGTCTGCACTGATAGTCTTTGCTTTGACTTGGTATTTTGGTTGAGAAGGTTGGGGATGGTGGAAAGAACTCACAAGAGTTTAAACTGTGTTTTTAAGTTTTTCCTTTTAGGTCTGAAAGGGGGAAAGAAAGCAGAGAGAAGCTGGTAGCTGATGTTTGCAGATCAATAGTAGGCAGGTACAGTGTAAATGCTAATGAACAGTTTGTAGAGAGAAGCAGGCAGAGGTGCTCAAAGTTAAGATAAAGGTTAAAGGCAATTGTGAATGGCCTGCTTGTAGCTTGCTTCGAAGAGGGAAGCAGGCCTGTATGTGTTAAAGTCAAAGTTGAAAAGCCTTTCTTTGGTTGCCCACTTTCACTAGCAAAAGTAAATAATTCACCTTCAAGCATACTTTTCAATTGGAAAACAAAAACATAAATAATTGATTTAGAATCTGCATTACAATCCTCTCCCTGACATTCCAGGACTAAATTTCCCATTCCTAGTCCCTCCAGAACACAGTACAAAACAGGTAGGGTCAGCCTATATACCTCACTGGAAGTAATTAATAATTGAATAATTGGAAATTCCTTCCAAGGTGACCTCTCCTCTAGGGATTATGAGAAATGAATTATATTTCCGATGGTAGTTGTTTCCTGATCTTTTGGCCTCACCACACTTTAAATTTTCTTTAATGTAGTGTAATTTTAAAGCAATTATCAAATGTTTTCTGGTGCAAAAAATTGCCTTAGGTTGAGACTGACTGGTTAATCTGAAAGTTGGAAATCTGGATTTGAAAAAAAAATTATCTAGATGATTGATATCAACACATTTGGGGGAACCTAAGTCCCAAATTTTAGGCTCCAAGTTTTGAGCTTGGAATTCAAGACTTTATGCAATCTACAGTATAAATTCCTTGTCTCCAGTAAAACACCATGCTGCTTTGTTTCTTCTTGTTGTGGGACCTAATCCTTGAACACTGATGATCACATCCAAGTCTTTGTCTTCCAGTAACCTTTAATCTTATATGCATTTTTATATGCATATAATCTTATATGCATTTTTTAAATTTTGTTTATTGAAAAGACAGAGTCATCACTTCTTCAGACACATAAACAACCTCCCTCCTTTATCTGCCTTCCCCACCAGAATTAGGCATATTAATTTTTAAAAATGTTTTGTTTTGATATGATAAAGTAGGCACCATTGTCATTGGACCAAATGCAAAAGTAAAAATATGGCCTGAATCCAAATCTGTTTCCTTCTGAAGTTCCCTGATAATTAATCAGCCTTTCCCTTTCACTCTTAATCTTTTAGTATTTTTTTGCCTTTACTGAAATATTTTTCTTTTTTTATTAATACCATGCTATATAATGTACAGGAAATAGCATTACTTCAAAGTTAATCTAAAATTGAATCTATTTGTACTTGTGTAGAATATGAGACAGCTAAAATAATTTGGGGTATTATGAATTCAATCTGATTTCAGCCCCAAATCTCATAATCCAGAAGAGTTCTAAAGCTGGTTAGGGGTGAAACATATCACTGGATAATAAATTCCCTTTCCATTAGTTTGTCCCCACAATTCTTTCAATCCCTTGAAGATGTCAGACATTTGCCTCTCTGGAGATCTATGCAGTTCCTTTTCCCTTCATCTTTGATTTTTCCCTACCTACTCTTTGCCTGCATATCTTCTTCTTATCTTTTCAGGTCATATCATGTTTACCTCTAGATGAACTGTATACTCTGAAAAAATTAGAAAATATTCATCAATGCTTTGGCACAAAGCAAGAACTCAATATTTTAAATGAAAAACATGGTATGAGTTAACTACAAGTTTACTAAAACAAGAGAATACATAAGTGAGGAAATAAATGTGTAGGTGAAAGACAATACCATCCTATTTTTGGATCTAGTGGACAACAAAAAGAAAGTCAAAGTACACTGGGAAGAAAAATATATATTTAGATTGTCCCAGTTATAGTGGAGTAAAGACATTTCTGTCCCACCTTCCTCCTAATGTCAATTGAAGGTAATTAGAAGAATGAAGAAAAAGCACATCCCCATTGAAACAGAACAACTGCACCACAAAACACAGCAGATGAAATATAGGTGCCCAGCCAAGTTAAGGGTTGCAGACATCAGCAGCAAACACACTTACCATCTAGTGTCAAGGTCTCCAATGTAGCGCCTCCAAATGTAGTTCCAGAACCTTGAAGAACTGAAAAGCAACCCCATGTGTCTGGGTTGGGCCCTGGAACATCCCCCAACCCCAGCCCAGGAAGGATAGACAGAGGGAAAGACTGGGGCCAAACAATAACACTGTTACCTGTTGGAAAGTCAGTGGCTTTGTGGCAACTACCACTAATTGAAATGAAATGCAAACTAAATCTCTCTAATCATATACACAGGAAACATGTGATTGTTCATGGTGGAAGGGAAAATGAGCTCTATGCTAACACCCTCTTCATAATTAAAAGGAACGTATCTGATGCCCTGTAGAATGTCCTCCTGTATTCTTCATCCAATTTTTTAGTGAATACTTAACGCAGAGAAAAAGTGTCATAATCAGAAAAAAAGTCAGCTTGAGAAATAGCATGGCTATAAGTAGATAGAAGAAACATATCAAACAAAAGCCAGCTGGAGAATATATATAAAAAATGACTTTGCAAAGCAGAACAACAGTACAAACAAACATCCGCAAAGAAATTTTAATGGTGTCTATGAACTCAAAGTTCCAAGTAGAGATATAGGGATCAAAGAAGAAATGATAAGGCAATAGAAAGAAATAATGTCAGCTGAAAGAACTCCAAGGAAAATGTGCAAGAGAAAAAAATCATTTCCAAAGCTAAATCCACACTGGAATTGGCAAAAATTAAAATAAATATTGCTAAGAGATGTGAAGGGCAGGCTTTTAAAAATGTGTGAAAAAAATGAAAGAATTGTGGAGAAAATGAGACATGATAAATATACAGTCACATGAATGGTAAACCCCCAAAAGGAAATTATTTAAATAATGTGGGCATAAATTATTTAAAAAAATAAGAAAAGAACATTTTCTAAAAAAGCAATAGATATTATGTATTATGAACAAAAAAAGACACTGAAAATTTGATGCAGAATGACCAGATCATATCTATTAAATTTACTGGACTTTGCTGACTACTGATAGTGTCCTAAAACACCCAATTCCTTCTCTTATCTCTCTCCAGTGCTCCCCCATAAATAAATAAACAACACATATAAATTTTAAGAAACTACCTACAGGGGTGAAAAATTAATCTGGGTTCAAATTGTTTGAAACAACATATACCTACAATGACTGATATATAAGAAATGAGACCAAATGATTTATACTCAAATAAGTATATTCAAATAAGTAATAAACATAGCTCCATAAATCATTCCCCCCAAATAGTATTTGATCACTGAATTAATATTTCCAAGAGATAAAGAATGATTAAGTAGATAGTGTTCATTAAACCAAGATAAACAAAATATTTTGAAAATAACTGTCAAAGAAAAAGTATATTTTTATACTTCAGTATATAATAAAAACTTATATGGAAGGTAATATTTTTATGGAAAGTTCTTTGTGTGGTGAATTATCAAAATAGAACCATAATAATAGCTACAATTGGTGGTATTTACTCCATTTGAATACCAATAAAGCATATCTGTTCAATGTTTGATTGAATCATTAAAAAGTAATAAATATCAAAAGAAATATTTTTACTAATTTATTTATCTATTTATTTTTATAAATACAATTAATGCATACGATTATCATTTTCATGAACCAGCAAATTTTGAAGATGCCAAAAGGAAAGCTTTTTATCAACTGTGCCAACTAGACTACAGGGCACTTCTTAGTACAGGTTTGAAGAGACACTTTGTAACAGAATTTCTTGTTTTATCAGCATTTCCACAAATCATATGCGATTATCTTAGAGTAATGCTTTAACAAAATCAGCTAGGGGTTAGCAGAATAGAAGCTAAAGAAAGTGTCGTTTCTTTGGTTTCCTCAACTTTCCTAGAGAGAATCATTATCTACCATTTGAAGATGATGCAAACAACTGTATGAACACATATCAAGTGGAACACATGCAACAGAACACACATTACACAAGAAGAAACACAAAAATAGTGATATGCATCTTTAGGTTTTGGGGTGGGGTTTGTATTTTATGTGTGCGTGGTTTGGGCATAAGGGTAATACTGATTTTTTAAAATGTTCTTGGGAGGGTTCCATCCTTCTATTTTATGGGGAAAAATAGGTAGAATTAGTGCTCATTCTTCCTTATGTGGGTAGTAGAATTCACCAATAAAGTGTTTGTGTAGATTTAATTTACAGGGAGTTTTTAATATAAATTCAATTTCTCTAAGAGTGATACTCTAAGAGTGATAGGGTTATTTGAATTTCATATTGGGTAAGTTTTGATAGTTTTCATTCTTCAAGGAATTGGTGCATTTCATCTAAGTTGTCAGACTGATAAATGTGTGATGTTTGGAGTTTTCTGCTATCATCATTTTCATAACTATAGCATCTGTGGTAATATCCTTTTTTATTTCTGTTGTTATAATTGTGTCTTTTCTTCTTCTTTTCAGTCTTGTGAGAGGTTTCCCAATTTTGTTGTTCTTTTCAAATAGATGTTTTCTTTTTTCATTGGTTTTCAGTTTTCAATGTCATTGGCTTAAGCTCTTTATTATTTCCTTCTTTCTGGTAGCTTATGGGTTAGTTTGCTCTTTTTCTATGTTCTTAAAGTGAAAGTTTAAATTGTTGATTTGAGAATTAATCATTTCTAAATATGTGCTTATTTCTATAAGATTCTCTCTTAGCACTGCTTTAGCTGTGTTCCACACATTTTTTTCTGTCTATACAAACTATTTATTATAAGTTATCTATTCAGGACCTTTTTATGCATGAGAATATTAAGCACCTTGGAAAAGGAAGAAGCATAAAGAAATGTGTGTACAGCTAGCTTCTGACACATTCAGGACAAGAATCCAGGTTTCCAGGCTGGTACTATTTATCATAACTTTGCATCTAAAATAATGACAGATTAAAAGCCACCTAAGAAATTTTGATGTATTCAATAGAAAAAATATATTAGTATCAAGACAAGACACACTAAGTCTTAAAGACAACACAACAGGGTTCTTAGAATAAAAGAAACATTCTTCCTGAAATTAACTAAAAGTGTTATCACTTGCTTCTTTCAAATATTATATTTTTATCCCTTTCTTCAGCTTAATTGAGAAATAATTGCTACATGTATTGTTATATAAGTTAAAGGGGTATAGCTTTGTAATTTTATTTGTCTATGTTGTAAAAGGATGTCCACAGTAGGTTCAGCTAACACTCATCTTCTTGTATAGACACAATAAGACACACTAAGAGGTAAGGAAAATCACAAGAATTTCCTTTAGATGTGAACTCAAGGAATTTCTTTTATTTTCTTTCTTCTGTAACACACACAGTGTTGGCTATAGTCATCATGTTCTACATCCCAGTCACAACACTTATAAATGGAATTTTGTACCTTGCTTCAATTCCCCTGTCCTTACCTTCCACCCGTTTTTTCTATGAGTCACAATATTTTATCTTTTATGGATAAATAGTATTCCACTGTATATATGTCTATATATAGAGTCAGCTGGAGTGTGTATATGTATATATATAATATAATATATATTATGCTATACTATATTATATTATACTATATCATACTATATCATACCATATCATACCATATCATGTCGTACCATATCATACCATCTCATGCCATACCATACCATATCATATTTTATATATATATATGCTACATGTTTTATTCACCACTCGTTTGTCCTTCAGCACTTATGTTGTTTCCATACTTTATTTTTGTAAATAGTGTTGCATTGAGTATAGGAATGCATTTATTCCTTTAAATTCTAGGGGAACCAGTGTGACAGTTTCTCAAAATATTAAAAATATATCTATTATATGATCCCACACTTCCACTCCTAGGTATCTATCCAAGAATAGAAATATCTGAATAATTCTTGTATTTGAGATGTGTGAATACTATAAGTAAAAAATAATTAAGGACAGAACCTAAAAAATCATCTGCATAAAGAATGCATATAAGTAACAAATGTAGTAAAATATCCCCCTACTCAGATGGCTATAGAAATCAAAATTATGCACAGCAATTCCTTTGGGCATGGATTTGATTTGATTCAGTTCCTTTTAAGGAAAACAACAAAATGCCTATTAGCACTTTTTTAAAATGAAAGCAACAGCCCTTTAGGTAGGTGTCCTGAGATAGGTACTACATACTCAGGCTAATGGTGATAGAAGCCAAATTAATACATTTTGGCAGGAACTTTAGTAAATATGAGAAGTCAGAAAAATCATCATCTCCTTTGATTCCACTTGAGGGAAATTATCCTACAAAAAAAAAAGAATATTGATGTAAATATTCATGGACAAGAATTCTTGAAATATTAGTATCAGTAATGATAGAGTTGTAAAAAATTAATAATCCTAATAAAGAAAAATTAGTTGAGTAAACATTGGCAAACCTCCCAAAAATAGAATACTTTGAGACCATTGTAAGAAATACTTAAGTCCATGGGAAAATATTCACAATTCATCATAAACTAAAAACCAAAAAGCATATTAAAATATCCAGAGAAATAACTTACTAAGTAAACATATTGAAACAACAGCTTGCAAATATCATTTGAGAATTAGGTATTGTGTCTGTGGTTAATTTTTACTTTTTGTCTTTTTAGTTTTACTTTCTAAGTTTCAAACTATATTTTAAAAAATTATGCTTGTTTAATATAAAACAATGACTATGTGTTAGAGATCTCTTAGAGATAATTTCAATTGCTTAATGATGCCAACTGAGGCACAGTCTCTGTTTAACTTTCCTTTCTGCCAATTTTAGAAGTTTGGTTTTTGTTTTTGTGCTTATTGTTTCATCGTTACATGATGACTATTGCACTTCCTGATATCACACCAACACTCTAGGTAGACAAAAGGAGGATGAGAGCCCACCTCCTGTATCTCTGCCCGCTTAGCAGGTCTTTCCCAGAAACTTTGTTGAACAGACTTGCTGACATTTCATGTAGCTGACCACAAATTCACACCAAGGAGAGCCAAAGAATAAATATTCAGTTTGCCAGGCTCTGTAATAGATGATGGGAAGAAAGAAGGGGTTAGGAATGACTCTTGGGTCATGCCAACTGCAGCTTTTGCATGGTATTTTTATGTATAAAATTGAAAGCATATTTTGTAGAGTGCATCTGTAGAATGTAGTGACAACCAAAATATGCAAGAACCATGTTTTGCAAGCCCTGTAAAAAGCATTTGTGACATTTGACCATTAAAAGAAGTTAGGAGATGTACTTATAAACTATTCAGGCTCTGATCCCTACATTGCAGGGGTGCAACACTATAAATTATATGTCTTTATGCTGAAAAAAGATTAGAAGATTGATGTCAAGTACATGTATGTCTACCATAAACTGCTTCATAGGCACTTTGTTGTATGTGACAAAGAAGAGCATTTTTAAGCTGTGTTTAGTTACATGAAACCTGAGTCAGCCATCCAGTGACTGCAAAAAAAAAATTATCAAAACAAAACAGTATTAACTGTACAATTGAAGGCAGCAAGCTCTCAGACATAGAGCAAATCTGGGGTCAGACTACTAAACAGCTGTGTGCCCTTGAACACATAGTCAACATTAACCACCCTCAATTTTCTGATCCATGAAGTCAGGGGCATGTGGAAGGGATCACCTGAGCACTCTGAACATGAAGTGACTGCATCCTGTTACAACTGATATCTTCTGAAAATCAATAAATGCAAAGTTAATGAATCACACTAAATTTCTTGATGTGAACTGACAGAAAGGAACACAGAGAGATTTGGAAGAACGGAGATATGAGAAGTCATTGGCTCTGTGTCAGCCACCATCATTTATGGTAGATGGCACAATACACAGGGAAAATATAAACAGGTAGAAACTCTTATAATTTGGTGAAACACAATTGATGTCATTTTTGAGCCATTGTTGAGCCATTGGAGAAATGGCTTTACAATGCAATTTATTGACTCCACAAACCAACTCAGGATTTAAAGACCTTGCTAATTTCATTTCACCAGCAAGAAAGAATACTCCCCAAGAGTGAAATGAATCAGAATGGTCAGGAAGCTATCATTGATAATTAACCAGGAATCAAGGGTAGACAAGGAATCCTACGTTGACATCACCAGAATGTTTCTGCTTTGTGACATCAATCAAAGTCATGACTGTCAGCACAGGCTCTGATTGAGCTGGAATTCTTTATATATATATAAAATATATGTATAATTCTTTATATATGTGTATATATATATATATATAATTTTTTTCTTACATCATGTGGTGCCATAGTTTTACTCCACTGCTGAGAACTGTGTGACATTCAGCATGCTACTTAACCTCTTGTGCCTCCATTTCTCATCTGTGATATAGAGAACACATTAAAATTTCGTGAAGTGAAAAACTTTTTAAAGTGATACCTGGCCTCTGAACAGTAATTACCAAGGAGGGAAGTTTAAATACTTTAAGTAAGTCAAAGAGCTTACAACTAAGTTTGTAAACTATTATGTAGTTAATAACTTGTAGTGGATTTATAAATTTGGGGATAAAGTCTCTCTAGAAATGTACAGAAATCTCAAAAGTAGAAGACAGCATAAAATCTGGGGAAGTTTTTTAATGAAAGCTTCATGAGCATAGCATATATATAACATGCAAATAGTTGTTTTCTGAAACCCTAAACTGCTTCCTAGGACAAGTCAGCTACTTCTGAACCAGGAAGGAGGCACAGGACAAGAGAAGGACAGGACCAGAACATAACTGGAGGAGAAATGTAGCTTTGGGTTCATCCTGGACTGACTGTCAGCAGACACTGAACTAGAAATTACCACGCTGATAGAATTGGAAGATAACACTATTGTTTATTTCCATTTCTCTTGTTGTTTATTTGTGCCCTGGGTCTGCAAGAGGTGATTCACTTCCATATGGGATGTTAAATAGACTTTCAAATCAGTTTATAAAGACTGCATTGTTTAATCAATGGTATGAACACAGCTGACTAACCACTCAGAAAAATTAGAACCCTATCCCAAACTAAAATAAACATCAATGGGTTAAATCTCTAAAGAAACGAAACATGAAACTATCAGAAGAAAATACAGGTGAACAGCAACAAATTTTTAAAAGACCATAATATTTAGAGCAAAATTTAAAAGATTATCTTTATATTTCTTTCTTTATAAAAGATATTTATAAAGATCTTTCTTGTTGGTGAACACATGAAGATCTGGGGGGACTGATTCTCCTGGAGAGCCATGGAAGCTCCCCACATATTCTCCATACCCTGCCCTACGCATCTCTTCATCTGGCCGTTGATTCCCATTGGCTCCCATCCTGCTTTTTGGCTATAATTCCCTACTTTTCAAATTTATCTCTGACAAATTCTAACATTTATTCTTAGCAGACTATTAGTGATATGCCTGAACATTTAAATAAAGGATGTACATTGCAGCAGAGTTGGAAATCTCATTATGAATAGCTAAGGAGACAGTTGTCACCTGAGACTGGTTAATAAGATTTAATTAACATGATAAGCTACTATGAAACTTGCTTACTAGGTAATACATTGACACAGAATGACATCATCATTTAAAAGTAATTTTGAGATAGTTTATATCAAGCTTGTTGTTATGTTTAATATTTTCAACACTCACACATGGAAAGAACATTAATAAATGACTAAAAATAAGTATCCTCCAAGTCATATTCCTCAGCACTGTCAAGATTTTAAAAAGCAATGTCTGAGATACTGTCACAGTCAAAAGAGCTTGGGGACATGTGACCACTGAATATAATGTGGTATTTCAGACTAAATCCTGAAACAAAAACATTATTAATGGAAAACTAGTAGAATCCAAACAAGGCTTGGGGTTTAGTTAACAGCAATGCACCAATGTCAATTTCTTGATTTCACTAATGTATCACAATAATATATATCTGAAAAATAGGGGGAAATCTGGGTGAGGGATGTATGGGAACTCTTTATGATATCTTTGCAACTTTAATGAAAATCCAAAATTATTCCAAAATAAAAATTTATTTAAAATATCAAAACATTTTTGGAATTATTTGTGCTTGAGGAATTGTATTGGGGTGTGAGGTTGCAAGATTTTAAGATGCTAGTTGTACAATTTTTCACAATGACTTCCTTTTGAGACTGAGGGACTAGGGACAAAACCTGACAGAGACTTTCTAGCCTTTCTGACTGTAAAAAGCCAGATAAGCAATGGTGATCTTAGACAAAGCAGCATCCAGTAAGACAAAAGTGTTCGGCTAAGTTTTCCACCATCTAGGGCAAGATCAAGTTAGAGGGCACTTAGGGAACTAAAAACAACCCCTACGAAATTGTCCAACCAACTGGTGCCTAGCCAACTGCCTAGCACACAGGACAACAGGAGACCTCACAGCATATAATCATTGTCAAGATCAATGATAGTCCCTGCCTGGGACTCCTTCTGCTATCAGGAGTTTCTTTGGCTTCAATTAATCCACACTTTGCTTTCTACTGTTTGGTGTGATGGTTGTTATTCTTCAACCATTCTACATACCCAGACCTAAAAATGCTGACTTTTCTAACAATATCCTATATAATAAAGGATGGGCTGATTTGAAAAGAAAATGACAAAACAGAAGCCTACTTGTAAACTTAGAACAATAAGGGAAAAAATAAATTTTGATGCAGTGTGATCCTATTTAAAGATTTTTAACTTGGGAATTTGATTTTGTTTACTTTTATTTTCAATTTTGAAAGCAATTATGTACTTTTTATAAAATGAAAAGTAATTAAAGTTTAATTCAGCCCTGAAGAGGAAAGGAGGAATTTCCAAATTCCTGTTGAGTTGGCCTCATCAGGTTCCTTGTAATGTCTTTCGTTGTCTTTCTTCAAGTGACACATGTTAAAAAAAGCCCTTATTTGATTCAACATATTCTCTGCTTTGATCAACTCATGCGATACAGAAAGGTAAAGAATCTTATTTGAAATAAAAATCAAAAAAAGAATAATTTAGCAGCATGAAACATTTCCTGCTGGGTAGATTATTTATGCTAGTTATTTACGCTATAGTTTTCAGAGAAAATGACAGTCAGCTGAGTGAGAAAAAAACAAAATCTCTAAAGTTAAACACTGCTATTGGAAAACTGTAGACAAAGTGTAAATAATCATTTTGCCTATTTTATGTTTATCACATAATCACAGCACTACCATATTTGGAATAAATTGCCTAAATCTGAATACAAATGTGACTGATATTTATTGTGATATTTTGGACATGTAACCCTATAGTACAATATTTTCACATTCTTGTCTATTGCAGAAATAAATTTACTGAATGGTTTCCAAACTGAAATTTGAGTTTGTACAAGTGTAAATCTCACTGGTAATTGAGTTCCCAGTAACTTTTAAATCTGCTAAGATTGGGCAATGACCATAGATGCAACTTTAGAAGCTCTGCAGGCATTCTACCCTCCTCATTTCCCCCAGGGTTCTCTTAAGGGTCGCAGTTAAGAATTCATTTTAGTAAGTATTGGAGACTTCATGTTGTTGCAGGGTCTTCCTCATAAACATCATGATTCACACTAGCTTTGGATTACCAACAAGATAATGTAATTATAACAAAGTGCAAAAAGTGCTATAATGTAAGTTTTCACAGGGGCCTGAAAGAGAGACACCTTAGAACACAAACAGCTGGTCACACAAAGGACTTTCCAAGGTTTGTGACAGGGTGCTGAAAGAGGCAACCATGTTAAAATTAGGTCATCAGAGTGAGCCCTAATCTGACATGATCAACGTCCCATAAGAAGAGATTAGAACACAGACACACTCAGAACAGGAAGTCCACATGAATACACAGGAAGAAGATGATCATTCACAAGCCAAGAAGAGGTGCTTCAGCCTGAACCTTCCAGTATCATGATTCCGGACTTCTGACCTTCAAAAGTATAAGAAAATTGACTTCTGTCATTTAAGCCACCCAGCCTGTCATGGATACTTTGTCATGGCAACCTGAGCAAACTTGAGGTCAGCCAAGTGTTTTAAGGAGGCAGGAGGAGAAGAGTAATATTTCACTATGATCTACAGAAGGGAGGCATAGATTGTAGTTGCTGTGGAAATCTGTGCAGGCTGTGCTCAGCATACCCACATGGGCCACCTTCTAAATAGATGATAGTGCAAATCACAGGTTGTATATATGCACTTTACAACTGCACACAAATATATGAGGGAGCCCCAAAACCAACAGATAGTAAATGATTCTGGAAGAAGTGAATAGATTTGAGATATACTTGAAAATCAACTTCATGGTGTTTGAAAACTGGTTGTGTATCACTAAGGAGAAAAGGGAAGCACTGGAGGAGGAAGTTGCTTTCAGCCTTGGAAAACTGGTTGGGTAGAAGCAGCTTCAAGTTACATAAGAAATGAAGGAGGAAAAACTGGATTAGAGAGGTTGATTGAGTCCATTTTAATTTCAAGTTTGAGGAACCTAGCAGAGGTATCCAAGTAGAGATTTCAGTAGGAAACCAGAGATAGGAAAACAGGAATGTTTATGAGATAGGAAAACAGGAATGTTTATGCGTATTATGATGTAAAAATCACTATTGTCAATCATATGAGCTGATAAAAACAGAAGGAGCTTTGTGTAAAGCTGGAAAACAGCATAAGAGAAATAAAAATAAGCCATAACGGGCTTCCACATAAGTCAGTCTCCTTATGGGGATGTAGCCTGTTTCCTTTGCCTTCTTCTGCCCGCTGGTTCTAGTTTCTAGTTTCCCAAACCATTCCTAACCAGTGTTACAGTCAGTTCTACAGACGTGCAGTGCCCTGGATGTAGAGATAGAGCAGTCATGGAGCTATTTCCTCATTCACTTGCAAAATACTTGGTCCTCCAATATGTCAGATACTTTGCTACTTTCCTGTTGGTCAATAAAAACTGCTCTGCAGCTAACTTTCTCAAAATAACGCATACTCTGGTCTGTTGCATGACTCTCAGAAATGTGATTCTTCTAGCATCCTTGAGAGCAGACTAAGCTTTGCTGACTGCATAGCTGAAGTTGCTTCAGGGATACATGTAGATTTGGGAAAGGTGAAAACAAAGCCACTTCCCTTCCCCTTTATTTTCAGCCTGATCACGGGTGGACCATAATGTAGCTGTAGATGGTGATTTTCTGAGCTGATAAGGTACATTATCATTTACTCCCCCAAAATCTTTTTTTTTAAGTAATTAATAGGCCTGAATACTTTTGTCTAATTATTGGGGAAGATGAGTTTAGGGATTATGCTTTGCAACAAGACACATTAGAAAACAAGAGGCATCATGGAACCCATGTTTGAAAGCCTGATTTGTACAAACCTGGGAAAAGTCCCTTTTGGGGGCTACCTGAGAGCAACTTATGGACAACCTGAGAGGAGACTTTATTCTTATTTGGGCTCAAAGTGTAATTTGGACACAGATATAAATGTAATCTCATTACCATCCTAGACTGCTGAGCCCCAGAAATATTTGAACACCATTATACAACTAAACATATCTTTAAATCTTTCTGGGAACCTGGAATATGATTGTTCTGCTTAAAAAAAATACTTGTAACATGAAATAGTCATTTGTGTTGATATTAGACTTAAGACGGCAGTTTGTACAGTTTAATAACTCCTTCACAAGCAAAAGAATTCATATGCAAGGAGATTATAGGAAAGCAGGAGGCTTTAGTGTTTTGGCAGAAGGAAAGGGAAACAGTCAGCCATGACCAGCAAACTGACAATCCTTAAGTGAGTTGTAAAATCTAGTCTGGAAGGAGTGGGGAAATCCATAATTAGTCATCCTGCCCTAAAGGGATGGTCACGCCAATAGATGAACCTGACTTGAATAGGAGAAAAGTTTAATGTGACTTTTCCCAAACATGGGTCAAATTTGATTCTGAAGCATTCAAAAGGATTAAGGTTTTTATTGTCTCTTTTTTGTTCAGTGCAGTTTCACCCCAAATCAGCTGAGGCTGGATCATATATAGTTAATATAGCTGGGACATGTAACAAAATTCTATCTGGTCTATAGAGACAGGTAAATCTTCAAGTTGAGATTTATTCTAGAAAACATGGATGGATGTGCTGAAATCAGGTGCAAAGGGGGCAGACCGACCAGCCAACAAGGCA
The DNA here is from genome assembly GCA_004024945.1 of Uropsilus gracilis. NCBI lineage: Eukaryota > Metazoa > Chordata > Mammalia > Eulipotyphla > Talpidae > Uropsilus > Uropsilus gracilis. The sequence goes on along the minus strand of PVHY01000902.1, from coordinate 163,181 downwards.
CAGGAAAGAATTAAAAAGCAGCATTTTAAAAATATGGCTTCCGTAACCCAGGTTCCCTCAGATTCATACCACCTGCCCATAGCAGTTGCCAGTCAAATGCAATTTAGCAATAAGGTTTTATTTACAAGGGAAATAATCAGGGAAAACAAAAAAGTCCTTAAAGCTACAAGTGGAAAATTATCTTACCCCAGTCACCATTTTCAGTCCCAAAGATGCCAGACTCATGTCCACGATAGTGCCCCTTAGCTTTTCCAAATCTGAGATAGATACTCTGCAAAGTTCAGTTGTCTTTTTCCCAACATCTTTTTTTTTTTTTTTTTTGCTTTTCCTCTCTCTAGCGTTCCAAGCTGCTGTGCTTCTCCAAAGCTTTTTAAACTTTTTAAATATACTGATGCAAAATTTAGCTTTCCAAATCCCTGGCTGCCTCCAGATACCAGCTTTCTATGTCACTTTGCCGCAGTGCCACACTCTCCATACTGGCCACTCTTCTACCAGCCTCCATGGCTCCTTTCTACCTCCAGCTCACTCTTCCAGGGGGCTTCTGCCCACCCAGACTGTTCACTTGGGTTACTCTTTACCCACATGCTATTCTCATGTCTCTCCTCTCTCTAAAAATCTGCTCCTCTCTCTCTCTCTTTTTTTTTTTCGCTCCTCTCTTTTTATCCCCACCTCCCCCGCCAATTTTTTTTTCCTGAAAAGCAGAGTCCAAATACCCTCTACACACCTTCTTGGTGATTCATTTTTTCTTTCCAATCTGGGATTTGCAACAAACTAAAAGAAGGAAGAACTCTTACCTTGTTTAGGCCTCTGTGTTTTTCAGACTCAACTAATGGCAATGCCTACATTTTATTAACAAATACACTGTCCATGTTGGGATCACGACTACAGTGCCACCACCCATTGTTCTTTTGCCTTTGTTTTCTCATCATGCTTTAACTGAGTTAGACTGTCTAACTAACAGTCCGATGATTATATTGAATAGAATGAGATTCTGTGTCCAGTTCCTACAAATCAGTTAAGGAGAAGGCAAAGCTAACTGTTGAAGTCCATTAATAGCACACAAATTATAACTCTTCATGCCTTACTTCTCAACCCTCTTGGCCACACCGATAGTCCCAGGGATCCTGTTAAAATACAGATTCTGATTCAAAAAGTCTGAGGTGGAACCTGAGACTATGTTTTCAGATGATGTAAATGCTATTGATCAGCATCACAAGTTAGCAAGCTGACTTTATCTGAAACACTGATAGAGAAAGCATCAATGCCCTTCCTACCTAAAATCCCAGGAGAAAACTGTCAATCACAGAGCAATGATTTTCATTATGCTTTACATGGAGTTAAATCCCACCTTCCTGTGCATGATGGGTAAACCTTATAGACAATTAACAATAGAAAGTAAAAAGATCAGTGTCAACTTTTGCAATCCCTGTTGTCTGGTGTGGTTATAAAACACTATGTTGTGAAATACTGAATTTTATCAGAATGCCACAATTACTGACAAACTATCCATGCTAAACGCCTAATTTTAAATCTGCTTATTTGAAAGGCATGAGCATTGCATTGCATCACTTCATGGAAGAAAGAACACTGCATCATGTCAAATGATTTGATGTAAGGTCCCAGTTTTATTATTCTAACTAATGCCTTCCACCTCCTGAGGCTCAAATGTGGAGCAAGTAGGACCTAGGAAATATTCTAGGGTTTCTTTTAGTTTTAAACATCTGTATACTACAAAACATACTAAAATATTATCAAATTCCATGTCTCATATTACCAGGTTCAGGGTGTTACAAGAATGACTTGTCTGAATTTCAGTTAGGTTCTCTGTAAATTCAGATATGTATAATGGATAAGAAAATAGAATGTCTCAGTGGAATATTCTAAGTAGAATGACCTACCATTCTGGTTTGCCAGAACCAGGACAATCTCAGGCAAGCCAGAAGACTGACTGTTCTAAATTTCTGAGTGCCAACTCTGATAAGCCTGTAAAACATGTAAAAAAAAAATCATGGATGTTTGCCCTAGTTACAATAATATAAAAATATAGGTCATCCTGGGTGAATTTGTATTCAACCAGAACATGATCCAGAACCGCCCTTTAGACTTCTTATATCAACTTCTTAAAGTTATGTGGTTCTTTTACTTGAAAAAAGAAGGATTTGAAATGGAGTCTCAGCTCTGTCCATCATTTGCTTTGTGAGTAATTCTTCACCCTTCAGAGGTTCAGATGTAAAATGGGTAGTCAATACCTGTGATATACAGCATAAGCAAAAATGGCTGCTCTTCTGCAAAGTGTTGAATCAAGGGCATCATCATGCTTCGTTGACAGTTGCACCAGCTTGTTGTGGGGGCTTTAGCTACTGGAAGACAAATGCAGTGCTCAGTTATGCTCTGAAGGCAGCTGGGAATGGGAGCAACCATCCTTTCTAACACTGATGTGAGACTATGCCAACCTCCTCTCTCCCATTCCATTAAAACACCCCAGAGCTCCTCCTTATTAGAATATATACAGATATTTCTTCTAAGATTCATGTAAAGCTTGTCTATTGCCATTTTCTTGGGAAGTTGGAATCATGTTGCTATAAAGTCTCCTGTGTATTTACTGCACAGACAGTTGTAGAGAACTCAAAAATTAAAATTTCCAACTTCTGGCCACATCTTTCTAACCATTTCTGCTTTTTCAGTTTTTCTTCTCTTTCTTTCTGCTCTCTGCCCATGTATGCTACCTTCTTTTATGGCTCTAGGTTCTAACCAGCTTGCCTTAAATCTCATCATTTTGGTTTCCATCTGACTGTTACATGCACCCCTTATACTGCTTTTGGGTACTCTTTGTTTCACACATTTCCATCATTTCTTCTGTGGCTTCCAAGTGAAAACTCTACCCAACTATAACTTCTGCAATTTCATCCCAGATCCCAGACATACATATCCTAGTTTGTCCAGGACTAGACTGACTTAAGTGAAGTTGCTAAGTAAATAATTAGACACCCTTTCCATATCAAAAATCTCATAATTTGGCCTCCAACAGGATGAAAAAGTCAGTTATGCCAGAGAGGGTAACATACTCATAAAAATAGTCCTTACCAGCTACAAAATAAATGTAGGTGGAAGACTGGAGAAATCATCATACTGAGGAAATTCTACTGGATCAGAATTTATTGCTTTAGATATTGCATACCCAAAAGGTAAATCTGTGTTTTATGAGCTAAACTGTAAGTTGTACTTTTTAATAAGAAAAGGGAAATTATCTAAAGAGGCTTATCACCAGGTAGGTGGGTCATCAAAATGAACATTCATAATTCTACATTATTGGAAGATATTGTAGACAAGGATGGGCAAAAGGTAAGCCGTGCATAACCCTGTGCAGGATCTGGAGCCTTGGGATAAAACAGACTAGAAATGACTCTAATAGAATGACTTTAGGCCAACATACTGTGTCAGAACCTTAGTTCTATTACTTATGGAAAGATAGTATCCAACCAACCAATGGTTTTCAAACTAAGAGCACAAGGGTTTTAGCAGAGTTGACTGTGGACACTTCACGGAGGAGTCTTAGGAATTCCCACCACTGTTGAAATGGAGTTCCACTTTTATCTGTTCTATAGCAAGCAGTGAGCTCACTTAAGATATTTTTGGATTTGATTTTAAGACTCTAATTTGTTTAAAGAAAATATTTTGTTGCTAAAGCAAAATGTGAGCAGTTATGGAACTCTCTAAGATCCTTTATAGATTTGGCTTATATGATTCCAAGGCCTTTGGAAATGTCACTGGTGATTAAACCTGCAAGTAGAGGTGGACAGAGGACACCTTTGATGCCTGCAAAGACCCACAGTACCTTGCTATTACTGATGACTGGTGGGTTTTAGGATGTTTGCTCTAACTTACTGTGGAGGTTGGTGAAAACCAGAGTACATATGAGGACTGTGTGGTTACAAAATTATGGAGATTTGTCTGGGAAGTGTCTTAGCTAGAGAGGAACATCCCAGACATCTGAAAAAATGCTACTACAGGTGTTTGTTCTTCATTACTCATAAAGACCTAGAGATTTTAATCTGGTCCTAAGCTGAGTCTAGATTTTAGAATAATATCTGATGTCTAAAGACCTAGTGACAGTGTAGGCCAATATGTTTAAAGTTTGTCATCATCATCATCATCAATGAAGTCTTGCATATGTAACATTAGGGACCATGGAACAGCATACATAAATTTGAAGAGGAAAGCATGTTTTCTTCTATAATGAAAATCAGAAATTGAAAATTTTAACTAAGACACCTTAATGAAGCACAAAAGTGAATAGAGAGTCATGGTTTTTGTCTGACATGCTTCATATTTTAGGAACCAAGAGAAAAATGTAGATAATGGCAAATGAGTGACAAAAGTGGTAGTTTTCACTGACCTGAAAGAAAATTTAGGTCCTGAATCTAAAGGAAATGGTTAGCACCAATAAAAGGGTTTGTATTCTGGCTACTTTTGAAGTCAGATATACTTTTGGGGGTGAAAATATGAAATTGGTAGATTCATTTTCTTTTATCCTTAAAAGCATCAGATAAGAAGTTAGACCTAAGATTGAACTTGAGTGAAAATATTTTTTTAATTAAACAAAAAGCTGGGAATTCCTACATTTTATATAATGTCATCTGAATGCTATAGTTTTGGTTAATTTTTGGTTAGATTTAGTGCTCACTTTAATTAGCTCTTTTCTGTAGTCTCCTCTTGAATAATCAATAATTAATGATGCACTACGTCGCTGTTTCTTATTTCATTGAACTAATCTTGCCACAAAGCTATTTTATTACAATCCATGAAATTCTATACCTAAGAAGTAATTCTGAAAGTCATCACAATAAAGATTTAATTTCACATATGAGATTATTTTCAGTCTCATGTTTGTATAATCCAGAAGTTTTTGATTGCTCATTAGTTGCCAAGCATATATCTGTTCCAATGTAGGTATATATGAACCACAAGCAATTCTCAGACACCAGCAGGGTGTCCAAGAATTCAGGTCAAGTCAGCTCAATTCTGACATTGCCTACTCAGAGACAGCATTGGATTTCACAAGTGTCCTTTTTTATTTTGAGCCAGAATATTCAAATGTTTTCCTTTTTATTGGTGACTCTTTTGTTCAGAATACTCCCTCTGGCATTGTGCTGAAGTACTCTCTGGTGTTCCTACGTACAGAAGGCTGCAGTATGACTTATAGAAAATATAAATGTGTTAACTAAACATTGCATCATGCCAGGAGTTCAATACTAGTCAACAGTATACATTCAATAAAATGAGTTATCTTTAAACAGAAGCACATGTACAATAATGGTATTTATTAATTGGCTGGCTGAAATGTTGTGATCCAGACACCTGTCCTTGAGTTTACTCAGGAGAAATGATTGGTATTTGTTAACTCAGTGTTTGCAGGGCTTTAAAGAATTTAACTACCACTAATAACAAGAATCAGCTGAAACCACAGATAAAATAGTATGTGTCTAAAATTTGCTTCAAAATATTATGGCGAATTGGAAGTAGGATATAAATGAAATAAATTATCCTGTGTAAATTGTTAGAGGTTGTTTAGTAAGTCCATGATTGTTCTCTTTACTATTCTCTCAACTTCTGTATATATTAGAAATTTCCCATAACAAAAAGGTTGTATTTTTAAAAGACAGGAGAATAGCCTAGCAGAAATGAAAGTTTGGCTTTCCTCCAAGCATTAAAAAAAATCATTGAATATATTATTTAAAGAAGCATAATTATTTATAAATAGAATGAATTCAATTTCACATTCAGTATAAATGATCCAGTGCCATGTAAAGTCAGTCTATACAAATCCACAAAAGCAAAACTGGTGAGCGAGTGTGGCCTTTATAAATTATAAAGTTATATAGAAACTTACATGTTGTTTTTAGAAAGTGAAATGAGAAAGGCAAGAGACAGTTTAATAAAAGGCTATATTCTATAATGTAGAACATGTGCATATACATGTACTGTATATACTATCTAACTATAATAAAGCTCAGTTTCTAACATTTCCTCTTGTTTATCCCTTAATAAACCTACTTCAGGCCCCTGGGATGGGTCTGCCCCCTCTGCTACCCCTCACTATCCTCCCCCCATTGAATCTCTGAGAGTTCCTAACAGATCATATGCAAAGGCTAATGCACTACTCCATCACTACCTGTTTCCACACTGGTGCTTCAACTTGCTCTGGAGCCACTTACTTGAATTCAAATTGTCTTTGTTCAACGAAACCTCTCAAACATTCTATTCCCTATCTCCTACAATAGTATTTTCCAAATGCATTCTGAGTAATCCTGGAGCTCCAAGGAGATTCCCCAGGCTGGCAAATGAGATTTTGCAAAGGACAAAAGATTTTGCAAAGAAGAAAAAAAAATGCTACTTACTGAAAAAAAAAAATAGCGAGGCAGGTTTCTGAGAAGAGACACATTGTATGATGAGGACATATCAAAGAGCTGGGTGTATACATGTCACAGCTGTTCTTATGCACCTGGTTTACATCAGGTGAGACACACTTGGCATGTTTCAATCTGATTTCTTAGCAAAATCAAAATTTTTTGGAGTCCAAAATAACATAAGCCTTTCTCTGAGAATGCTTAAGACTATTCAAAGAAAATGAAATTATTGTTTTAGGGTCTTCAGCTTGAGAAAAATTTGGAGATATCTGATAGATTTTTTTGAGCCACCCTTCTCATTACCATTTATTGAGAGCCCTTTTATTTGAATGCAAATAATTATGAGTTACTCTGCATTCATGGTTTTATTTAACCTTCTAAATGAACTTGAAAAATAGGTGTAGCACCCTCAAACGTTTGTCAGAACTATCATAAGCAAGGGACCGGCACCCAGATCTAGCTTGCTTAAACCACAGAAGCTCAAAGAAGCTGAGAATGCAAAATATTGGGTGGAGTTGTCTCTGGAAGGACCAAAATTCAGGACTACTCTGTTTCTTTCTTCATTGTGGCTAAATCATAGATATGGTCACTTTACAAGCTTGCAACAAAAGCACTGACCTTGCTTTTTTCTCTGGAACATCCCCAACAGATAGAAAGATACCTGGCATGAAGAAGGGTATAAAAATATATGTATTGAGTGAAGGGATGGGATCAAAACCTGGTACAGATTTTTGTAAATACCACAATGTTGCTATGGTCATATCAAAGGCACTGGGGTGTTTGCTGGTAAATAGAGTACTCCTGGAGGCACCTAGCAAGCAAATCTCCATGCCTTGTCTCTCTCCAGCCAGCCTTCAGATTAGCCTCCCCATTAGTATGTTATTACATTTTCTTTCTCACATTTGGCTAACAATCCAAAAATTTCCATATCATGATATGTGTGAACCTGGAAGTCAAATGAAACTGGAAAGCTATTTCTCCATGAAATCCATGGGCAAATGTGCACACACAAGTGCCCTTGATTTTGTGCTATTGCAGTAGCCATTAGCATTTATTTAAGTATCATCCTTCCTAGTGACAGTCTACCAAATACTTTCATTATGCTTTTATAATTTTTACTTTCAATTAGAAACTTTTGGCAAAAGTTTTAAGAAATCTCTGCTTCATTCTAAAATTCCTGTTCCCCATCACTTGCCCATTCTTATGCCTACCTACTTTAATACTTATTTAGTACTTGGGACCAAATGCAGGGAATTTTCCTCCATTGGGTATTCTGAAAAAATATTTCATCTTCATCAGTATCAGTTACTTAGGAAAATGTAAGATCCTAGTAATTCTTTTAGACAAGAGCAGAGAGTATACAAATAATATGTAGTATTTATAGTGCTTAATATAGAATTTATTAAATTACATGTCATATAGTTAAAAACAAATGTAGAAACAAATCGTGTCCAATATAAGTTTTTAATTTTCAATCACACCTAAAAAGTGAAAAGAACATGGTAAAATTAATTTTAAAATAATATGTATTATAAAATTACATGTATCCAAATAGTGAATGTATAATGAAATAAACATTAAGGTATTTTGTATACTTTTATATAAAATCTTCAATTTCCATTTAAAAAAATCTGTTTGTTTGACTGCTAAATTTCCAAAGGTTAAAACAAGATGTAGTTTCACAAAGCAATAAAGTAGTTTAGCTAGAAAATCTTGTACAAAGACTTCCTTTAAAAAAAATTAAAGTAGAGTAAAAGACAATAAAAAATTCACTTGCACCACATATAGCGTTGCTCAATAGGTACACATGGTTGGTGGCTATAACACTGTAGTTATTATCAAGGGTTACAGGGCTGGGGGAGGTTGTTTCAGATTTTGAAAAAGTCAGGAAGATCTTATCTTGTGTGAAGATGACACTCGAGCAGAGACATGATTGGAATGAGAGAGGGAATCTGCCAAAATGTGAGGGAACAGTATCCCTGGGAAAGAGACATAAGAACTGCAAAGGTCCTGGAAATGCGATTGTAAACATAAACACATGTATAACCTTGGGATTCTCTACTTGTTCTAAGGAGGCCACCAAAGCACAGTATCTTTTTGGTATCTGGGGCACAGAGTTCCTAAAGTATGCATTGCTTCCCCTTTCTGTTCATTATGGACAAAGAATGAGATTCCTCCCTATTCTAAGAAATAAATAAAAGAGTTCAAGGCTTTGAGTCTGCTCTCAGGACTAAGCCAATTTTCTCCCACAGACTGTGGTGTGTGCCTCTTAGAAGAAACTAAAAGAAAAAATTCTAATAAGAACAGATATTACACTTGATCTTAGGCAAAAGGAATACAAAGATGTGAATATATCTATATATATTAATTAAAATAAAGAATCTAAAAACATAGCTTTATTAAAACTGAAAAATTAAATAAAATAAAAATGTACTTAATTATAAATAAAAAAAAGGAAAAAGAAAAATTTCTCCATCACACCTGGCAGTAAAACACTGCCTGCTCTACCCCACCACTGCCCTTGAGAGGGTGACCCTTCTGCATTTAGTTAATCTCAGTGTTATTTTCTCTCCACAGGTTTCTGGAAAGCTGACACCTTTGACAGCGATATCAGAAGTAGGTTTCCAAACAGCCCTGACAGAATCCACTCAGAGAATTCAAGTAAATGGACAAAAGGCCTCCTTATCTTTACTTTTCCTTTGGCAAATTAAACAGAGGTGTGTAAAATGCTGAATAATCTCACCTGTGGACAAAAAGTCTAGAGAAACTAAATGGTCAAGAGTTGAAGGTGCCTGAGCACAGAGAGAGCAGGCAGGAAGTCAGGGAACAGGTTCATTCTATACCCCCACTTTGAGATCCCTGTGCAAAAAGCAAAAGACCTAAGTTGATGTGCCCACATGTTGCTGAAGTGAATAAAAAAGAGCAACTGTTTTAACAAAAATGGATGTTGTTATAGTAATTGGTTGCATGTTTTTTCTCTTATCAAAATTAATTTCAATAAATAGTATTATCTGAAAGTCTAAAATAATGAAGATGCTCTCCATTACTAATCATCAGAGAAATGCAACACAAAGCCAGCAAGCTCTCATACCTGCTAGAAAAATCCATCAAATACAAAAGTGATAACAAATACCAGCAAGAATATGTAGAAAAGTTATTTTCTGTGCACTGATTGTGCAAGTATCCACTGGTTCAGGCACTATGGAAAATGATATGGTGATCCCTCAAAAATTTAACAGTAGAACTACCATACAACCCAGCAATTCTACTTCTGGGCATCTACCCAAAGAAGATGAAGTCACTATCCAAAGAGATTTCTACACCACTCTGCTCATTGCAGCATTATTTAGAGTAGCCCAAACAAGGACATAGTTACAGTGCCTGTCAGTGGATGAAAGTCAAAGAAAATGTGATATATATGCCCAGTGAAATATTATTCACTCATAAACAGGAAGAAATTCCTGCCATTTGCGACAACATGGATGGGCCCTGAGAGTATTATGCTAAGTGAAATGAGTCAGATTGACAAATACTATATGATCTCACTTTTATATGAAATTGCAAAAAAAAAAAAATTGAATTCGTAGAAGCAGACAGGAAAATGTTAATTGCCAGGAATTGAGAGATGGGAGAAATGAAATATTGGACATAGAGTACAAGCTTCCAGTTAGAGGATGAAACAGTCTAGGTCAGCCAATGTATAGTGCATTGGGGGACAGGTAGCAAAGCTCTATCATACACTTGGAAGTTGCTGAGAGAGTAGCTTTTGAATGTTCTCATCACAAAAATGAGTTGTCATTACATGAAATGGTGGCAGTGTTGCCTAATAGAGGTGATGGTTTTATAAGACATTAGTATATCAAATCAAATTAAATTTACATAGTGCCAATTATATCTCTATAACAGTGAGGGAAAGTTGGAATATAAAAAGCCTGGTAATTTCTTAAGTTGAATCCTGTCCAATCTTTCAGCCCTGTCAGCCTTTATGAGGACAGACCTGGAAATGGTGTGCCCAGGCCTGAGTCCACCCTGCCCTGAAATAAAGCCCCAAGAGGGCAACATCACACCTACCTGTTCACCAGGTAGCCCCAAACCTCTCAGAGGAGGCATATTCAGAACATTACTCAACTCTGAAAGGACGATGTAAGGGACTGTGGGCACAATGGCACTTGCCTTTCAAAGTTCCAGATGTGTTAGCCAGCTGCTGTGCCTACCTTGAGATGTAGGAGCTAAGACAAACATGGCCCTGCTCTCAATCCCATGTCCTCATTGACCACTTGACACTAAAGGGAATCACCCAAAACTTCGCAGCAGCCAGTTATAGATTGGGCTCAGGGCTGCGCTCTTCTCTGTCCCCAGGGGAGAGCCGGAAAATGGTAAAAAGGGAATTATTTCTCTTGACCCCTCCCCCAGTCAATAGCATTCTTCCAATCTCTGAAGTATTCTCAGAGTACTCAGGGGAGAGGCAGAGCAGACTTCTCTGCCCCAGCCACAGAAAGAATTGAGGTGATGAAGAACGTTCTGAACATCAGCAAAATGTGTAGGGTGGACTTTCTGCTAGAGTGAGGTCTCTACCCAAGCCTGAAGAACCACCACAATGGTATCATAGAGTGAAATGATCCAGTCCACTCTTGGGCTCCACTTCAACCCCTGAGTCATGTCCACAAAATCAGGTGACCTTTTTGTGTCTTGCAAGTGGACGACCATTTAATTTGTCATGTAAACTGAGATGCTTTTATATGTCACGGGGATACTGATAATAATAAGGTACAGTAGGGCAGTTAAGGAGTTAGGGTCCCCTAGTGTATGCTGTAGGAAAAATACCCAGCTTTAGAGCAGGAGCTCTAGTTCTAAATCACAACATTTACTAATGGGCTAAAAACCTGTTGAGTGTCATTCAAGACAGAGGATCTTCAGTGAATCTAGGAATAAATAGAGCAATATGTTGTCAAACCAGGCTGGATATGGGGTACTTCATAGGCTGATCTTGAAAGGGAATCCTCAAGTTTGGAGAGTTGAGACGAAGTTCTGAGGCAGTAAAGGGAAGGAGATACATTACAAAGTTGCATTTTCATAGATACTTTTTAAAATGCCCTTAATAGGTCTAAGAAAGTAGTAACTGTCCATATCAAATGATGTATCTTTTATTTGGAGAGGTTTGGGGGTGTCTGGGAGACCCTCCAACCAACAGCACCGTCACCATGCCACAGCTCTACACTGGCACTACCTGCATTTACAAATATCCAGCCTGCAGGCACTTATCTGTAAAGCCCAGCACAGAAGCTTCTGCCTCTGCATTCCCATCTGACTTGGACACTATCTTCACTGTCCTGTTGACCTACAGCAAAAGAGCTGATGTCATGCCAAGCCCCACAGTCCTACCCAAGTGATTAATTTAATAATATTTGTGCTCTCTAAAAGATGCGGCTGCTCCATGAAAGACTTAGAAAATAACCATGACTTTAGTAATATGCTAGCTTGCATACTTAGGAGTCGCTTCTGTCCAAACAATTTTATAATCACCTACTCTCTTTCTTTCTTTCCCTGGAATCCTAGTCCTCCTTCCTTCCTGAGCCCCCACACCCCCATCCTAAAATCAGACTCACACTGGAATTGTTTGCAAACTCCAGTCTTTTCTGATTGGGCCCATCTGAATGGAGCCGTCACCAGTGTCTTCACAAATGGTATTTCCATTAACATTTCTATTTCTGTCCATTGGGGCACCTAAAGATTTCCCACCAAGATTTACATCACTATTTTAAGAAAGTGCTTTTAAAAAGCCAGTGCATTGGCTAAGTTTAAACCTGACTTTCTCAAGGGATGCTTAAGAGAAATACACAAAGTTTTTAAAAAAGAACCTTTGTAAGTTCAAAATAACATTCCAAAAGGAGTCACTAGAAAAACATTCAGGGCATGAGGAAAAAGAATATTTTTTGTATTTGTGGCAGACCTGGCTTCATCATGATGTTCTATGTTTGCTTTCTGACACAGAAAAGTCAAATATCCCTAAGAGTCAAATAATGAGTGAGGGAAAAAATGGGTTGTGTTTCTCATATCTAGACTATGTAAGACAGTGGGTAGAGTCCAGCTGTCCAATCCACCATTCAGCAGGTCAGGTAGAAACAGAAGATTTTTACAAATGATGGGTTAAAAGCAGAGCTTTGGAGATTTCCTTAGATCTTATAGGACCAGCATCAGAGCCATTCTTAAACTACGTTAACTAGAACTTTCCACCAGACAGATGACCCACAGCCGTCTGATGCCATAACCTAATGGAATGCCTGATACACTTGGACAGCTGCCAGTCACAAAGATATGGCATGGATGATGACTTCAACAAAAGTTTGGAGTCGAAGTGATTACATTTCCCTAAACATGAACCTTGCTGGAAGGATAAACTAAAAATTTTGGCATTGGTTAAAACTCAATTTGCTGCTAAAACTGTGAAAGCCCACATAAAGCCCATATAATAGTATCCTAGTCATAGAAGGAGTTTTGGTAGAGGTGTAGGACTGGTAAGCTGGGATCACAAAGTCATCAGGGATCCATGAATCAAATGTTTTTTTGAGCATTTGGATTCTCCATACTGCCTTATGATCCTAAAGAGCTACCACACTCCTATCCATTATGAATACTTCCCAGTAAGAAGAGAAAGGGAAGGGGGAAATGTGCCACCCTCTCTTTTAGAAGATTTCCAAGAGTCCCACACAATATTTCAATTATATCTCCCTGGCCAGGGTTTGATCACAAAGGAAGCTGAGAGTTGCTCGTGTAGAAAATAGAGACTGCAGTGAACCTTTTCCTATTTTCCAGAGATAGCAATCTCCCAAACTCAGCATTTTGAACTACAAAAGTCTGTGAATATTTGTTCCCCACTGGATATTTAAAAAACCAATCTGAAAGTTTAAAAACTATGTCATTGTTCATGCAGTATAATAAACGGTAAGCATTGAATCCTTCAAATGATAGGTATCTCCTGTGCTTTCTTCAGAAAGGAGAAAGAAAATTCATGCCTCATAGTGATATGGTGTTCTAAATGCACTCTGTGGAAAATTAAGGAAACCATTAACTTCTACCCTCAATGCTTACAATATTCCTAACCAGAGATCCTAAGGATCTCTGTAATTCTATTCAGAATAGCTTATGGGAACTAGTCTGGTTGGGAGAGCAGAAGTCAGGGGCAAGTGAAAGTACTAAAATTTGTCGTGAAGGGGAATTTGCATAGCAAGCAAGGTGTTCATGAGGTTCAAAATCTGTCAGTTTCAAGTTTAGATTCACAGTCACAGGAGGAGACAACTTTGCCACACAAACGGTCCTGCATTAGAAGTCTTATCAATGTACTTGTATAGTTAGTGTCTAACAAACAGGTGCAAGCAGTAGATCTGTACTCAAACAACATTGAGAAAGCTTATTTGAGAATAGCCTGTTATTTATACATAATGAACATGTATGCATATGCTTATTTGTAATGTCATTTGTAATTACCTGCTATTTATTCATAATGGAAAAAATACATGCTGGTCAAAAACTATTGACCAAAACTATCGAAATGAACTCCAATGTGATGGGGTAGGGAATTAAAAAAAAAAAAAAAACTTCAACATCATGGCACTGGTGTATGTGAGGGGGATGGTGGTAGTTAGTGTCTTATTTTTGTTTCAGCTTTATTGACATATAATTGACAAAATTATAAAATGCTTAAAGTATACAACATGATGATATGATATGCATACACAATATGAATGGAATCCCTGTGGAATTAATTACCAAATCCATCGCCTCACATACTTACCCTTTTGATTTTAAATATTTTGGTGAGAGTATTTATATTCCTACTCTTTGTAAACTTCAGTTATGTAGTGCTTCAGTACTTATCAACTATAGTCACCATGTTACACATTAGACCCTTGGACCTTATTCATCTTACATCTGAAAAATCAGATGTTTTCATTAGCATCTATTTCCTTTATTCTCCCTAGATTCTGGCAGTCAATTTCTTCTCTGCATCTGAGTTCAACTTCTGGATGGTGTTTGTTTTTAGATTCATATCATATATCACACTCTTCAGTAGGCAGGCTATTGATGTAATTTGGAGGGACATGTTTCCATATTGCTTGTTTCTGCCTCTTCTTCACCCTGATGGTCAGAAGCACACAATATGATGCGCACAAATAAGTACATGAACTCCTGAAATTGTGTTTGTGAGATGGTATGCATTTGTCTATTTGTAATAACGTATATAATGATGGGAGTGGTACATTCATCAGATCCCCATAAAGGTTTATGTTCCTTAAAACTACTGTCCTATTATTCTTCTCCTTCAGCAATGTAGATTCTTCTTCCCCCCTCTCCTTGTCTGTAGGTGATGAGGAGAGGAAATTAAGGTAGAGAGTGCAGCTTTGCTTCCTGGTGAACTCCTGTTTGGCCTTGAAATTCTAACATAGAATCTGTCTTTTCTGTTAGACTGCAAGACTCTGCCTCCTCTAAGTAGGTCAGATTGCTCTGCCTGCACTTAATTTACCATACCATGCTGTAATTGTTTGCTTGTTTTTCCTTCTATACATCTGTAAATTTTCTGAGTTCAGATTGACTTTTCACCTATTTGTCACCCGATACTCCAACTACTACATTCCAGTGAGTTTCCAGTGGATAAGCAAATAGAGAGGTGGGTGACTGGCTGGATGAAGATGGACTGATGGAAAGATGGACACCAGTTTGTATTACCTACACGTTCATTTGTGTTGCCTATCAAATTACTCATTTCTTTAACTCAAAGTTAATATTAATTGCAGTTTCTGAAATTGCTGAAATTTTGCATTTTAAAATAAACAGCCCTGATTAATTTAACTTTGATCTATGTATTTCTATTTTCTTCAAAGTCTAGAGCAAGTATATTCTACAAATGAGCATCATTCAACTCCTGAGCAACAAGTAATGGCTTCTCTTCAATGGGGGCTGCTTTATGCTTCTGCCTTTTCATAGAAAACAACTTCCATTCTAAGGCTTATGTGACTCCTGTGCCACTCCTCATAAGTTGTTTTTGCTTCAGTGATTTTACATGATAATCAGTTCCTGTGTCTATCAGGTTTCACAACTTAAAACTCCATTTGGTTCCTTCCTGGAATTTTACTAAGTTTTAAATTTACATATCTCTAAGCTTCCTCCTGAGAGCTGATGTAGGTTCTCTTCCACATTAATAAACTAATAAAGAATCATGAGTTGGGTGAGGAAAGAGTTACTGTCTTGTAAGCTATTAGTTTGCCTGTCTGGCATGGTGTTTTGGATAAGGCTCATTATTTACTGAAATGGTGTGTTCCACAGGCAAAAATAACTTTTTAAAAAAAGAACATCTCTGTGCCCTCCTGAAGTCATCTCAAAATGAATTCAAAATTTCTCATGAAATGGAGAAACCTTTAGTATGGTCCTAATGGGTCCTTGTATACTTGGCCATGCCACATTAAGTCTAATCTAGGAAACTTTAAGGTCCAGAAAAACCTAATAGAAGCTTAATGATGAGGTAATGAGAACAGAGGTCAAGGGTAGGAAACAGGTTTTCTATTTAGAGCCACACAGTCATGGGAAAAAAATCTCACTTGAGGACTGTGAACTACAAAAACAAAAAGGCAACAACAATTTAGAGAAGAATACGAGACCTTGCCCTTAACCTTATTTTAATTTAAGCACAAAGAACACCAACTTTCAAATAATAAATTGAAACATTTGTCAGCATCATCTGAAAATAAGATAAGGAAAAGAGAAAGACAAGGGAGGAGGGAAAAGCAGCAGGTAAAAAGAGAAAAGGAAAGAGAAAAGAGAAAAAACAAATGTCTGAAAATATAACCCATACTTACTTTTGTCCCAGGCACTGTGCTGGTGCCACACACATATTGTTTAAACCATTATAACAATTCACAAGCCCATAGTCTTGCTCTTTCTACCGAAGTAAAACACGGGGGTTAAATAACTTGTTTATAGTCAACACAGCTAGCTGGTAGCCGAGCTGGAATTTGAACCCAAACTACAGGCTCCAGGTCACCCCAGTGTATGATATTCTAACAGCCCCAAGATCGTCTTCGTGTGAAGAGATCCTGGCACTTCTATCCCAATTCCCATTCAGAGATGCCCGCATGCTTTCACTTTCTATCCCCCTGCTCACACCATGGACTCCTGCTAAAAGCACAGTTCAGCCAGTCATTCCCACACAGATGATCCCCTTGTAAAATGACCAGTCCTCAGTTGTAGTGCACAGACAGGCCTATCTGCTTAGGTTTTTTATTGGTTTTGCAGATACACAGACATACCAGGCAGGGCAGGGCAAGGACTGGGGAATGGGGAGCTGAGGGGCTGGGGGAAACAGGAGTCCTCTAGCCCCCTAGGAATCTTCACTCTTTTTCTGGGCTCTCACTCTGGCATTCTCTTTTGTGCTGTCAGGCTTGTGGAATGCTCTCTTGTGCTCTCTGTGTCCCTTTATCCCCTCTCTCCTAGGCCCAGATGTGCCTACTTCCACATGTGCACACCCCCTGGGCAGCACAATCATGGGTAAGATGCAGTTACAGGTTAATGAAGGTAAAAATCTGACTAAACTCTACCCTACACCCTTACCTGAATGTCCTTACCTACTCAATCTTGTATCCTACCTTGTATCCTCTCTAAGACACTTGACTCCTAGGAAGACAGTTTTCAGTAATCAAGCTAAGATCTTCTTTCCACTGACCGTGCCTCCTTCCTCCCTCCTCTCACCAGTTCATTTCCATGTTTTTATTCTAAATTTGTGATGTCCAGGCAGGAGTCCATAGCAAAAGGAGCTTGAACTTTGATCTCAGTCCCCAGGGGCTCAACCAAAACCTACTCCTAGAGAATAATCACATAAAACTCAATTTTAGCAATGATTAGCCTGCTGTAGTAGAGACTGATGCTAAAGGGACTCACACTTCTGGTCACATTACTGTTGAAAGGGAAATTTTGGATAAGCCAGTAAACCCTACAGGAGAGGGTATGCTTGAGCCTAGTAGTGGTGATCTTTGCAGATGGAAATGGCTTGTAGTAATTTCCTGAACAGCTTTCTTGACAAGGTCATGCTTTAATGGAAAATTTTATTTTGTAGACAGTATGTTCTAAATAAAGTCCCTTTCCTATGAATTCTAATCTACTTCAAAACTGTACCTCTATTCCAGAAAAATACAAAACAGACAAAGCCCCAGAGTTGAAGCAAACTGCATTGGGGACACTAGTGAATACAGTGATGTAACACCCAGAGTCCCTAGAGATAACCATCAGATAAAATCCTACTCAGGGTTGTGCTCTTAGCCCAAGAGAATTTTGCCTCACCTCCCCAGGGAAATATCATTTTTATTTTTTCTTATTTTTCAGTTATATTTATTGAGGTGATGTTGGTTTACAGCACAGTATATACCTTAGGGATATATGTTCACACTTTTACACCACAACCACCACTATTCCAATATACTCCTATACTCCTCCACTTCCTCCTTTAACTCCCCTACTTCCTCCTCCATTCTCTCCCTTACTGAATGCCTCAAATCTACTGTTAGCATTCAAGGTTTATTTTTGTCCTTTCATTTATTTTCTCTATATTCCATGTGTATATGAAATCATATGGGATTTCTTTCTCCTTCTAATTTAATTCACTTAGCTCCATCCATGTGGCTTCAAATGGCATGTGTTTATCTATTTTGACACAGGGTAGAATTCCATTTTTGTATATATACCACATCTTCTTAATACATTCATCTTTGTTGGAGCATTCTGTGTCTTGGCTATTGTAAATAGTGTTCCTCTTTATATGTAAATAAACATAAACATATGTTGTTGAGGTTTCCTTTTGAAATAATGTTTTTGTGCTCTTTCAATAGACACCTAAGAGTGGAATTACTAGGTCTTATGGTAACTCTATTTTTAGTGTTTTGAGGAAACTCCACACAGCTTTCGATGAAGGCTGGCCCAGCTTACATTCCCACTCTCAGTGTGGGGGTGGGGGGGTTCCTGTTTCTACACACTCTTACCAATACTTGTTGATTTTGACTTTTTAATACAGGTCATGCTCATATGTGTATGGTGGTATTTCATTGTAATTTTGATCTTTATTTCCCTATTGATAAAGGATGATGGATTTTTTGTGTGTCTAACTGACCATCTGAATGTCTTCTTTGGATCAATGACTATTTAGCTCTTCTGTCCATATTTCAATTGTAATATTTATTTTGTTTGTGAAGTTGTATAAGCTCTCTGTACAAGTTTGATATCAGTTCCTTGTCAGATGAATGGCATGCAAATATTTTCTCTTCTTCGGTAGGGTGTCTTTTCATTTTGGTGACCATCTCTTTTGCAATACAGAAACTTTTTAAATTTGATGTAGTTCCAGTTGTTCATATTCTCCTTTGTTTTACTTGTTACTTAAGATGAGTTCTCAAAGGTATTTCTAAAGTTTATGTCATGAGTCTTTCTCCTATAGATTTTTAAACCCCAATCAGTGGAGTAGTGACTAAAAATATCTGACCTTATCACTTCAAAGTAAAACAAGGGCCAGTGTAGCCCCAAAGGCCCCTGGAATTTGAGGCCAGGAGAGGACAGGAAGGCACTCAACTCAGGGACAGAAATTAACAGGACACCCAAAAATCTCAATCAAGATGGATTAAGTTTTGGCACAGTATTTTAAAAATAATTAGAAATTCTTGATAAAATGTCAAAGCTTTAAATACAGACTTCAGTAGAGTCAGAGTTAGAGTACAGAAGGTAAGGAGGGTCAGGCAAGTGCAGAGTTAGATTTTTGACTTATTTAAAATTTTGTTCATTGTGGATTTTTTTTTTGCATTTAAAGTATGCTCGATATTGTTTGATAATATTAGATGTCTCCAATCCTGAATTTTCTATTTTCTCTTAAATCTTGCCCCAAAGCAATATTCCCTCTCCTTGGTCCTACTCTCCTGGGATCTACCAAGGTTTCTAATGCCATCACAGCAGTCTATCATTTCCTCTTGTTCAGTTCTGCCTGCTTCCCTCCTTCCCTGTTTGTAAGAATTATTCCCAAGCCAATTCCCAGTAAGCCTGCTGTACCCAAATCTAACAATGTCAGAGCTGGTTACTGGGGAATCTGGCTGGATCTGAGAGAAAACTCAATAGTATAGAAAAGAAAGTTTACATGATGTGTACACCCAAGGTTGAAGCTCAGCTCCACTTAGTAAACATGTCATGCTGCACAAAGCATGCAGTGGCCAAAGTTTGGTTTTCTTTCCATGCAGAAGGAGAACAATAATGCCCTCTTGCTGATTTAATTCTGGGTCACAGTGAGGAGCAAATGAACTAATTTAAATAAGGGACTTACTTTAATGTCTAGCAAACAGCCGGTGTTTGGGAAATGTTACTCTACTCCCTCTGTTTCATCTCCACCTTCCCTTAAGCCTTAAAACAAGCTGAAGTGATAAACACCATGGGCTGTCGTGACAAGACTGGGAGTCTCAGGAAAAGGGATAAGACCAGCGTCACTGGTTTTGCCAAATCAGCCTGGGTCCATCCTCCTCCCATTAAATCAACACTTTACCCTTTGGCTGTTGATAGTCCAACCAAAGTTTTCCTGGCAAGATCAGTAATGTGTGAGGTCTTCCTTCTTAGTTGTTTCTAAACATCTGTGATTAGGGACAATTAGCGATGGATGTGCCTGTCATTCTTCTCCCTTCAGCTTCAGAGGAAGTCCTGATGTGCCATTATCAGAAGGCAGACATCATCTGTCAGTCACCAGCTCAGGAATCTACAGGCTCACTCAGACCCAACACCAATCTCACAGACTTTATCTGTGCCCCTCAAATGCCTGACTGCTGCTTCTCACTGATAGAAGAATTTGGCATCTCATTTTCTCAATGTGCAGAAAAAGATTCTTAAATAGCAAGAAACTAAAATAGGTGTTACAGAATGTCAAGGAACCCAAGAAAGCCAAGTGGAGGATATAACCTTCCCTTTCAAGAGGCTTCCAAGAGTTCAGTAGTAGAAAAGAGAGATTAACAAGTAAAATCAGTAACCATGAACTCATCAAGTGGTAGACCCATCTCCCCACACACCACCTGAAAAACCCATTAGGGCTCAGGTGACACCTCCACCTTAAGCCTTCCTTTCCCTGAAATCCCCTCCCACACCTCAGACTGCCCCTCCCCCACCGTAGTAAGAAGCTGGAGATGCTTTTCTCATTTCTAGATGTTTTGCTTACATTTGATGGTTGATCCTACTCTTGTGTATTTTTTTTATTTCTCTCTTCTACAACTTTTTATGTGAAATACAGTTCAACAAATGTTTAGAGATGAATGTCTATACTAGAATAAAGCAGGAACCACGAGTAAAGAAACAGAGAACAGGTTTCCAGGATGGTAGTTTATTTGTGGAATAACTTTTGAAGGAAGAGAGCAACATGTTCCTGTGGAGAAGGGGTTGCATACTGGAGCTCCAAGAGCACATTCAGTTGACCCACACATTTGCAGGATGGACACGGTGCTCTGAAATTTTAAAGCCTGTATGCCTATGGCCTGCATTTGGCTTTTGCCATTTAAATTTGTCTCCTGTTTTGCTGCAGCCTGTACACAGCTGCTTCCCTCCCTAAAGTCAGGTCTCCTTGGCCCAAGGAGGTTTGAGGTGCATTTTCCTTAATTTCTCACCTATCTCCTTGAGTGTAGATTAAGATCTCTCAGGAACAAACTACAGAACTTGGAAGGGAAGGGATATAGCTGTTAGTGAGTACCCACCATATCACAAAGCCTTATTCTATTTAATAGCACAACTATCTTAAAGTTAGGTGTTACTTATTGTAGGCCACCCTCTCTAGAGGGAGATCATGTCTCATTGTAGTTTTGATTTGCATTTCCCTGATAATAAATGATATTGAACATTTTTTCATAAGCCTGTTGGCCATTTGAATTTCTTCTTTGGAGACGTCTTCAAACAGACAAATGGATTTTAAAAAGTTGTGGTATATTTACACACTGGAATTTTATTCAGTGATCAAAAAAGACAAACTTGTGTCATTCACAGCAACATGGAGCTAAAGGGATTATGCAAGCTGAAATTAGTCAAAAGGAAAAAGATAACTACAAGATGGTCACCCTTATATGTGGGCTACAGAGAAATCAAACAAAAGGAAAGAAATACTCAAAACTAGCAAGTTGAACATAGAAATGAACCATACAGCAAAAGATGGAGAGGGAGGAACACAAGGGAATATGGTGACAGTTCACAGGTAACATGATGGAAGGAGAACTATGGGAACTACAACAATGTAAAAAAAGTTTTTAATAGAAAGAAAAATACAGCAAAAAAATAATAAATTAGGTGTTACTTAGCATCCTCACATGAACAGACTAAACTCAAAGAGACTGAATAACTTTCCCGAAGTTGTAGACCTGGAAGGTAGCTGAGCCAGAACTCACATTTAGATGTGTCTGCCTCCCACATCCTTACTCACAACTTTCAGCCACAGGAACAGGACAGCAAAGAATTTCTATTTCCATGGACAGATTTAAGGGCTGGAGGGTAAGGTGCCTTTGAAACAGCATAGGAGTTTGCACGCAAGTAATTATCTACAGTAAGGCAGGCAAGTCATGCAGATAATCCAAAAATAGTTTCTAATTTTTCTTGGGATAAATATAAATTTTTGGCACCAGACCCCCCTTTTAAAGTGTGTTTTGATTAGTTGCATGAAAAGGCGTCTTTATTCTCTGAGGTTTTGCCAACAAATTGGGCAGAAGGAAAGAAAGAAGTGCACCAGCCCAACCTCTTTCCTTTCCACAGCAGAAGAGCTAAGAACAACCCATAGAGCTGTCCAAGAAAGCACAGTGGGTGAGGGTGGGACTCATGGACCCTAGCTCTGTCTCAGCCACTTTTAAACATGAAACCCAGCTCATCCCTCCTGATGTCACATTTCTTAAGAAGCTACTATCCTTTTTTGAAGTGTCTTAGCCAAGATAACAAGTCAAGTCTAGTTTAAGTAATGTATCAGCATTCAGAATCTAGATTTCTCAATTTAACTTCATCTCTTTTGACTAATTATCCTCTGCCCTGATCCTAATGTCAGATAGCTCCAGAGTCAGGAATCTCCAACAATTAAGATAAAGAGGAGTTTGCATATATTCAAAGTAGACCTAAAATATGAGGGGCAGATAATGGCGGATGAGGAATGCTTTATCCTAAGTGACCAAGCTGAACTTCCATGCACACCCCACTTCTGAAAACCAACAAGGAGCTTGGAGACATGTGAGGAGAGTGGGTAGAGCTGAAGCTTGGACTCAGGTAGACCTCCATGATTTGGGCACTGACTTAACCTCTCTTAGCTGCAAAATTCAATATGTGACGATGCATAAAAGCACCTGATTGAGAAAAGAATTGAGAAATACAAATGAGTGATCTTGTTGAGGGTAAAGGATCCCCCTCTGTGAATCTTGTGAGTGAATCTGAGTTAACATTAAATGATTAAAATGATCAAATGATTGACTTAGTGACTTGCTAGTAGGTTCTTTTTCTGTTTTACAAACATCTGCAATAGATGGAAGAGTAATTAATAAATTGCTGTATAAAGAAAACAGACTCAAACCCCCTCAGATTCGAAACCCATGCTCTTCACCAATTTATTTTCTTTTTATATGCCAAGTCACATTGTCCTAAGTACTTTTAAGCATTATCTCATTTAGTAATCAAATAAGACTTATTACCTTCTCACTTTTCTCTTATTTTCTCCATTTAATACCAGAGGAATTAGTAATAGTTATGCTTCTTTTCTTAGATTCTTCTTTGCTTAATGTTAATTTCTATGTTCTTCAAGTTAAATCCTTATACTTTTTTTTTGCTTTAACTTTTTATGTCATACATTTTAACTAATAAAAACAACACAATTTGGATAGTCAATATGATTCAGTTTCAGAGTTTTTGCCTTTTAATCTGAGAGATTTAAACAATTAACATTAATTATGACAGTGATAAATCATTAACACTACTTTCTTTCTCTCATCTTGTTTTATGTTTTCTGCTTTTTTTTTAATCATAGTTCTCAATTTTCTTTCCCATAGTGACTTTCAACTTGTATGCCTTATCCTTAGTCATTTATTACCACTTTATCTCTTTAAAAGCAATTAAACATACTTTTTTTTTCTATTAGTACCCTATGCTGTTATTTATAGTTCCTTCTTTCAGGGACTATCTTCCCTCTCTCACATTTTGGGCATTCTCTAGAACTTTGTTAAGTGGCTGTTCTCAGAAGCCCTTTCTGATTCCTTCAAACTAGAGCATAGTTTAACCTTTAGCTTTAGTTGAAATGATAAAGAATACAGGATTCCACAGAAAATAATCAGACTTAAATATTTATTTTTCCATCATTCAGTATTTGGGGAGATATTGTTGACCTGTCCCTTCAAAATTTTTCTCATATCTCACCCACCTCTGCTCTCTATTTTCATTTCTATGCTCCCAGTACAGTCATTATATTTCTACTGGATTACAAATACAATTTTCTAACTGTTGTCTTGCCTCCTGTTTTGCCCACTCCAATCCACTCTGCACATATTATCCCTCTTAGAACATTACTTTTAGTGGGTCACTCTTTAGCTCAAAGTTTATATAAAAGATGAAATTCAAACTTTCCAACTTGTTATTCAAAGCCCTCTCAAATCTCCCATGATCCTACTTTTATTTATAGGCTTATGTTGCACTATTTCTCAACATGAACTCTCCATTCTAAGAATATCTACCTTTTCAACAGTCTGAAACATAGTTTAATCATTTCTGTGTCTGTGCCTTTATTTGTTCACTCGTAAAACCTCCTTCCACTCATTTCCATGATGACCTCTCCTACTCCCACCCTCAGTCCCAACAAGATACCTTTACCCTCTTGATAGGAATTTGTTGAGATATTCTTACACTTAAAAAATCTACCATAATGTCATTGTTTACTATATAATCATAATTTTAAAAGATTATAGATTATATATGCACTAAGAAGGAAGTTGCCAATGATGGTGATTTTTTATTAATTTTTAAGAATTATTTCTCAATGATAAAAGATCTTAGGTTCAATAAATACAGTAGATATTTTATATCCATACATTCATTCAGTAAATAAACATTTCTTTATTCCCTATACTGTATTCAGCACTGCTAGACTCAGTCTAATCTGACACTCAAAGAGTATCAACAAATTACAATAAGTTACCTATATTCAAGTTTGTATCTCTTGTATACTGTTCCCAAGTCCCCAAAGGAAGGTAAGGTCTTTAAAGGTAGAAATTAATGTCTTGTACTTTATCTACTATAAGTAACATCTTTCTTTGTTTTGTACATTGTAGACACTATAAATATTTAGTGGCTAAATGATAAGATGATATACATGATATAATAAAGTCAGTTCTAAGATAATTGGACACAAGAGACTATACCAACTATTAAAACTTAGATATGAGCAACTCAACATGAATGTCTATTGTTTTAGAAAAAGTGAAAAAATTCAAAAAATTTTGGATGAAGAGTTCTGTTATATACCTGTGACTGACAATTGCCTCAAGAAATTTCTAGGTGAAATAAATGAACACAGAAAATTATAGTGCATTATTTGTGCTGCTTTATGAATTTACTTTTTTCTCAGTTATTTAAAATAACAACTTCATAGATTTTTGTTATTTATTTATTTGTCTTTATGTCACTGAAGAGTCTGTGATGTCTAGAAATTACCTTTTCCTGGGAATTCAATCTCCTGGGACACTGACAAATGCCAAGTCACCAAGAAGAGAGTACGGACTACCAGCCAGAATCTGTGTCTCTTCCCAGTTTCACCCTTCCCATCAACATCATCTAGGATTTAAGGACTATTTGAAATTGCAGGGACTCAGAGAATGCCCAAATTTTAATGGTTCAGAAGATCTCCCAAATGCAGACTTCTTGACTCTAAATCCAATGCTCTCTGTCATACAGCAAGTTATGAATATTGGCAGGATGGGGGGATTTCATAGTGATTCCTTATAAATTATGGATGGTATCCCAGAAACATCCCCTCCTTCCCCTGCCTTCCAAGAAAAAATGTCAAAGGATACTAGTTGAATTGAACATTTCAAGGTCCAGCCGTAAGTGATCCATAGAGGCTTCTGTGCAGATCAAATGAATGGAAAGTGATAGAGAGATTAGTTCCATTTTTCTATTCTTATTTGTGCCATGGTCCTGACCAAAGAGCTCCAGATGGAATGGATGTAGTGTCTAGGGTGAGCCTTGGGGTTGTGTTATGACTGCAAATTGGCATCTCGCCAGGTTGGGCCTTCATTCTGTCCTCCCCCATGACCCTGGCCCACTTAGACTGGCTGAATTATTTAAAAATTGTACATTACTAGTTAATAGACACAACATATTGAAAGTTTTACAATCAAATATTTATGCTGCTAGAAAACATTTTACAATATCTTTAAACAGCCATGTCATCTATTTATTTTCATTCTCTGATCTTTCTGTTTTGTATCAGAATTGGAGAATTTAGCCTATTTACCCAGAAGTAAATATTATGATGAAAACATTGGATGGCTCAAAAGTAGACTTAGTAAAGTGCAGAAGTATTTTTTGTTAGTGTCAGTTGCATAACAGCCCCTGCCTGGTAATATATTAAGACTTCTTTGGGATGCTTGAAGCATGGAGATTAATATGTTGTGGCTAGTTACTACTTCCACCTACATTTGGCCCCCTTCATGGGGTAGCCCTAATCATTCTTTCTGGTTATTCATTCCTTTTTTGAAGTAGAAAGAAACTCTTCCAGGGCAAAGTGTAGGCACTTGCAAGTGACTTCAGTGAATGAATTACATTTAGTACTGAACCTTGAGCTGCATATAAAAGTTGACACGTGGTAGTCTGAGGTCTCCTGTTTGGAAAAGGCCACCAAACTTGGCTTTCTTCTCTTCTGCAACATACTCCTAATTCTGAATGTTTCTCTCTCTAGCTCTGTCTTGTGTTGCTCCTTTATTATACCACAAAAGCTAGTCACTATGTGCCAGGGAAAACTTAGATCTACCCTGGAAAGTCTGGTCAGTACCTTCTCTTAAAACTGAGTCAGGGAGAAAGACTGTCCTTGGGCAACCAGTGTTTTCCCTGTCGTTTCAAAAAAAAAAAAGGCCTCTGAAAAACTCAAGGAAGAGACCAGAATATGGACAGCCATGAAGTACCATGTTCATAATGAATCCCAAATCTCTAACTACAGCTCTACAGGTCTAATTTCTGACCTTTAGTTTTGAGTTGGTTCTTTTGTTTTTGTTCCTTGAGTTTTTTGTTTTTTTTTTTTCTTGAAATTTATCTATTTTTTTAATATTTTATTTTGTAATTATCATGCAATATTGGTCACGTTTACATGGTTGTATTGTACCCCTTATTCTCCACTCTCCCACATTTTACTTTTTTTTTTTTTTTTTTTGAGACTAGGTCTCGCTATGTTGCCTGGGGAACCACAGGCTCACATCACCCGGGGCACCACAAACTCAAGAGATCCCCAGCCTCAGCCTCCCAGATAGCTACTATTACAGGTATGTGCCACAACAACCAGCTATTTTTTGAGACTAGGTCTTTCTATGTTGCCCCAGGAGGGTCTCAAACCCCTAGGCCGGTCTAAAATCCCCCAGGCGGGTCTCAGAACCAGAGGACTCAAGCAATTCCTAGCCTTGGCCTTGAGCTTCGCAGCTGCACGTGCCACAGTGAAGGCACTGTAAAGGCACGTGCCACTGAGCCCAGCCCATTTTTACTTTTTAAAAATTAATTAATTTATTTTTTTTATTTTGTATGTGTGTGTATTACATTATTGTGTACTTGGGGGTTTTCCCATTTCTTTAACACCTGTTAACCATATTAATCTTTTGTGCCCTCTGCCTCCCCTGTTTTCTTCCACCTCTTCTCTTGTTCAGTTCTGCTGGTTGTTTCTAATATTTCTTGTTTGTTTTTCCTTATAACCTTCAAATAAGTAAGATCACCCTGTATTTCTGTTTTTGTTTTTTTTTTCTGGCTTATTTCTGCTAATATGAGTCCTTCTAGCCCCATCCATTTTGCTGCAAATGACATATATTTGTCCTCCTTGATTGATGCATAGTATTCCATTGCGTACATATACCACATTTTTTTTAGCCATTCATCTGTTTGGGGGCATTTGGGTTGTTTCCATATCTTTGCAATTGTAAACAGAGCTACAATAAACAAGTGTGTACAGGTGTCCTTTTTAATTAGTGTTTTGTTCCTTGAGTTTTATTCCTTTACTCACATTCTATTTTCTAAGCTCTGGCTAAACTCCCAGTCTTATTTCTTTTTGCTCCTCACTCTGGAGGCTGGTTAACCCACAACTTCCCATCGTGACTTACTAAGGGTCTTGAATCATTAGATTTGAGTAAGGTAGTATAGTAGGTTAGGATGAACAAAAACTGTATCAAAATCTATACCATGTTCTCTGGAATCTTCAACAGTTTCCAGACCTGGGATTTCAGCTGCTTCACCTAAAAAGGATGGATGGATGGATGGATGGATGGATGGATGGATGGATGGATGGATGGATGGATGGATGGATGGATGGATGAGTATTAAAGTTTATTATGGCATGGTTATCAAGAATTTCATACTATGTTTAATCCAGAGTGAATCTTCAACAACTAAATGGCAGTAACTATCATCACTACTATTTGTGGTACAAATACCCTGACTTATTCAAAGTCCTCCTAGTTTTTTTATTCCCTATCTGCTCTCTCCAATACTAGGAAGATATTTTCCAAGTCATTATCTAAATGTTTATTTTTAGTCAATGATTCATAGCTACAAGATAGGATGTGTGAAGGAAAAAACATAAAGAGATATTGGGGAACTACAGATAGAAAAATCCATGTTTTAGGAGAAAGGAAAGAAAAGAAGAGAGGAAAGAAGAGAGGTCCCTGTCTACAGAAAAGATAGGATAAAAAATGAGATAGGAACTGAAACACTGAGAAAGGCAACCATGGGTCACAGAAACCCTGGTTCAAAGTGCCTGTGTGTTAATATAAAAAGACCCATTACCACAAATCTCAGCTCCTCCACATGTAAAATGTGATCATTCAACCAAATTGATTCAACAATTACTTAACAATCTTTTCTTGGGAACTTTCTATGTGCAAAGTGCAGTTTTAGGCACTGAGGTTGCAGAGGGATGTAGAACAAACATGGTCTTTGCTCACCTTCAAATGGTGGAGATAAAAAATGAAAAACCCAAGTACATAGTTAAATAAGATAACTTTAGTTAATATACCTTCAGTTAATGAGGAAATTGGAGAAAATAAAACACAAAATGTTACAAAATATTTGGAAGGAATGTACTAGTTCAGGAGATCCAGAGGATACCTTTCTGCAAAGCTGATAATTATGTGCATAGCACATCAACAAGCAAAGATCTGAGGAGCATGGGGGGGAGAATATTCTGGAGAAGATATAAGGCTATCATGACTAGAGGACAGTAAAGGGACAAGGAGCTTAGAGTGAGGTTGGTGGAATCAGCAGATGTCAGACTTGGGGGTCTTGAAAGCCAGCAAAGGGAAAATGATGTGTCAAAATTGGCAAGTTGGGGAGAATATAGTGAAAGGTATTTATAAAGATATAGGTGGCCTAGAGAAACCCAAAGTACACCCCCATCCCCAGAGCTAAAAGTAGCAGGACACCTTCACCATTCCTGATGCTGAAGGAAAAAGAGAAATTGGTTTCCAGGCCCACAAGGGATGGTGAATGAAAATGCCTGGAGAGAACTGTGGCTGGAAAGGACTGTGGCTTTCGCAGGAGATGTGGTTTAGCCTTGGAGCCTGTGCAAAACAAATTCCCTGACCTGACTCTCCATCTCCTTGTAACTCATGCTAGAGATCCCCACTAGATGAATATAGCCAGTAGTCAGAAGGCAAAAAGCTTATTGAGAAAGCTTACATTGATAAAAAGCTTACATTGTCTGATGTAGCCCATACTGGTCAACCTCCTCCAGCACTCCCTAAAGTGAAGGAGAGAAGGGGACTATCCATGAGAATAGCCATGACAGGGGTTTTTTTGTTTTGTTTTGTTTTTTGTTTTTTTAATCCCAAGGGTATTGAAAAGGCACTAGAGAGTTATAAGCAAGGGACTGCCTTGAACTGGTTTATGTTAAAATGATCATTCTGGCTTCTAGACAGAGGATGGACTTTAGGAACAAAGTTGGGAGATTATGACACCATTTGAGTAAGAAATGCATGTTGTGTTTCAGTATGGTAACTGAAGGTAAAGAAAAATAATTGGATTTAGGCTATACATTGGGAAAAATTCAAATTCTTTCTTTATCATTACTAAAGGAGACCCTTATATGATCCCAGTGAAAAATAAGAATGACTATCTCTCTCTGAAACCTCTGCAAATGTTGCATTTACAGTGCAAGGCACATTCAGATAAATGTGTCAGCTTCTATGCTGTTTTTATATATGAGAAGGAATGAGAAGATAAGGAATTTTCCAAATCTAGCTATTAGAAAATGATTTGTCCAATAAACCCTTACTCTCTCCCACCCTCTCACACCCCCCCCCATACACACCGGAGAAAAAATAGAAAGGAAAAGAAAATAATGGCAGCACATTTTCTGATTTTATTGTTAGCATTGTCATAAAGAACATGCTGTGCTTATTATCTGGTTGACATAGTTTCATCTGTGTGATAATTAAGTGAGTTATAATCTTTAATAAACAAAAAATTCAGTAATTTTTTTTAACTTCACAGTCATGAGGGTTTTTGAATTGTTTTCTGTTCCCCCTTTTTTATTAGACATCAAAAATCCTTTTGCTGTGTTCCCTAATGTGGTATCATATCCAACTAAAGAGTTATAAGTCCGTTTTTAAAAACCCATCAATGTCTCTTCAAAGATCAGGCTATACCAGTAATGAGCAAGTTAAGGGCTGTTATAATGCCAATTTGAAGTTCTAATGTTACGTAAATAAACCTGGATAGACTATTAAACTCATGGTTTTTGTTTTAGTTTTTCCTAAGAGAGGCCTAGCATGGAAGGTAATTACATGGAAGGTTGTCTGATCGTTTTGTGTATGGAAAACTTCATAAATATCATCGAGGGAAATGATCAATTTTGCAACATTTGCTTAGAAGGATCACAACCGTTAACAACTTTAAAAATAAAGCACAGACATGCAGGTACCTGTGACACACCTGAAAGCAAATAACCACCCTGCCACTTCTAAGTTGTCTTTAGGAGATACAAGGGCTTTGGGAAGGCATTTTTTATAAGTCTCCTGTTTATGTGAACAATTTGAGCCATTCAAAATCAGCCTGTCAGCACTATTCAGGCAGCCTGAAAGAATACCAGTAAGAGAAAATGAGCTTACTAGGCTGCCCTCCTAGAATTAGTGTGGGTTTGCTTATTTGCTTATCTGGCTGACTCCATGGAGAAGAGGAGAATCAGATCAGTTCAGAGAACCAGATGGAACTGATGGCCTCCACAGTTCCCAGGTAACACAGCAAGACTTAGAAAATTTCAAAGGGGGCACTCCAAAGAATAGGGCATCCCTGAGAAGTGGCACCAGATCTAAAGATGGCACTCTTTATTAGATGGGAATACAAGGTTTAACTATTGTGAACATTAAATGAGAAAAGCGTTCAGATTCCCAGCACCACAGAGTTAGATATCAGCTAATCCTGTATAATTTTGCATGTATATACAAATGCACATAAACATGGATGTAACACAGAATTAGAAAAACTTAGGGTGGTAGATGTCTGTATTAGAATTTATTTATTTTTCATACTATTCCATTGTGTAAATATATCACAATTTTTTCAACCATTCATCAGTTCGTGGCTATCTGGGTTGTTTCCATATCCTGGTTATTGTAAATAGTGCTGTAGTAAACATCAAAGTACAGGTGTCCTTTTGAATTAGTGCTTAGGTATCTTTTGGGTAGATTTCCAGTAGTGGGATGACTGGATTGAATGGTAGTTCCATTTTCAGTAGTTTGAGCCCACCCCCCCCCAGCTCTCTATAGTGACTGAATCAGTTTGCATTCCCACCAACAGTGTAATAGTGTAGAATAATAAAAAACCTCTAATAGCAAAAGTCCTCCTGACCAAGAAGAGAGAATGAAGGCACTCTCAGACCTCAAATTATATTAAAGCTGTAATAACTAAAACAGCATGTTACTGGAACAAAAACAGACACACAGACCAATGGAACAGAATTGAATGCCCAGAAATAAAGTTACAGATTTATGGTCAACTAATCTATGACAAAGGGACAATAAACATACACTGGAACAAGGATAGCCTCTTCAATAAATTGTGCTGGGAAAACCGGACTGTTACATGAAAAAGAATGAATATAGACTATGCCCTTACACCATATATAAAAACCAACTCAAAATGAATAAAAGATCTGGAAATGAGGCCTGAAACTATAAAATACATAGAAGAAAACAGACAAAACATGCCACGACCTACATCACAGAAACATCTTTCAGGACACATCTATAAATGCAAAGTAAACAAAGGAGAACATAGACAGCTAGGATTACATCAAACTAAAAAGCTTATGTACTGCAAAAGAGACAATCACCAAAACAAAGAGACATCCCACCAAATGAGAAAGAAAAAAGAAAGAAAAAAAGAAAAAAAAAAAAGAATTTTTGCACTCCACTCAACTGACAAGGGTCTGATATCATACATCCACAAAGAATCCACACAGCTTAACAAAATAAAGCAAAAAGCCCATTCAGAAAATGGGGGGAAGAACTTATAAGACACTTCTCCAAAGTAGAAATATAAAAGGCCAACAGGCATATGAAAAAATGCTCAACATAACTTATAATCATGGAAATGCAAGTCAAAACCACAGAGATATCACCTTAATGCCAGTAAGAATGGCTCACATCAAAAATAAATAAATAAACAAATGGACAATAACAAGTGCTGGCGTGGATATGCAGAAAAAAAATGCATTAACATTTAACACTTGTTTCTATTCTCTGGCAGTTGTGGTGGTATATCTATCTTCAAAATCTCCAATAAAGCAAACCAAATACAGAAAAACAAATTAAAAAGTCACAAAACCTTTAGGATTATGAGTAGAGCCCCAAGCAATTATTAGTCTGTAAGGTTGATTTTGTTTTCCTTCTCAAAGAGAGCATAAACAAACTTCTGAAGTCTAAATGCCTCAAAACCAAATATCATTGTTTTCATTATTATAATTTACTTAAGCATGGATCATTCCACATTTATACTTCCAGTGGAACCTTTAGAAAAAGCTCAAAGGTCAGTTAGTTCAGTGTGCAACTCAGGACTTTGGGTGTAGCATCCTTGGCTACTACCCCCCACCCCCACTTCACCCTGCAGCAACACCATGTCCAGCATGAAGCATTGACTTCATGCAAGGACAGCCTGAAATCATGTAACTGAAAGCCATTTGAAGGACATTGATGCTCTCATTACTTTGGAATTGTTCCAACTCTTTGAACCAGAATATATTTATTTTCCAAGTATCATCATTCACACACTCCATTATGGAGTATCTGTTGAATATGTACTTTAAAACACATCAGTACTTATTTGTACTTCAACTTGGCCTGTAAGTTGGATTGGGTCAGATGTATTCATCAATACATGTCTATTGTTCATACATTGTTATGTATCCATTGTCCCCAAGGTTGTCATCACCACCAGCAGCACAGTCATCAGGTTCTCCTTCATTGGGAACTTCCCATTGCCAGTCTCTGTCCTGAGAACTGTACATGTATTTATTTTGTTGATTGGTTAGATAACCTTGTCTTACAGATGAGGAAAATGAGGCACAAAGCAGAGTCAAATCATTTGCCCAAAGCCACATGGGTTACAAATGTTAAAGTCAAAGAAGTTCAGTGACATCTGACTCCAAAACTCATATCCTTTGCCATTACTAGCCGTTATTCTACACTCTACCTGTTCTCTGAGGGAAGAATGGCCTCCACATTTCAATAACCTTCTTTCTAAACCAGACTCACTGCAAACATGCAAATTTTCTTGTATCTTCTGGGATTCTTCTTGGTCCTTTTTGATAAATGTTCTGTCAAACATACTGAAAGATACCCCAGTCTCATAGCTTAAAAGTCTTAAACATAGTTACCCTTCTTTAGCTTTAAATGATTATGTAACAAAATCTTGGTTTGTTTTCTTTTTAATATGGGTCAGTACCAAGGTCAGTTCATAATAAAGAACTTTCCCAAAGAAAAACAGAAATTGGCAATGTACTATAAGAAAATACTGCATGAGCCAAGAAGCAATGCAGAGATGTTTAAATTTTCCCTGACATGAGTACTGACCACCCAGGGGAATTTAAAAAATAATAAAGAAAACACCTGTGGAAGTCAGAACCTGTGTACATCCGGGGAGGGACATCCCAGCAGGCTTCCCAATCACATGTCTATCCACACATGTTATAAACAAGCATTCACACAGAAAGCCTGAGTCCCTAACCCTGATCTTACCGCTGTCCATCTAGAGGTACAACTTCCTATAAACTTGTGATCCTTCTCTTATGCCAAATACTTCAATAATCAGAAAACATCTTAAATACCCCCTAGAATTGCTCTGGGGATTGCAAAGGAAAATGCACAGAAAAGGATTTCAAAAAATTGCAAGTACATGTGACATGGGGGGGAGGAGTATGAAAATAGTGTTATTTAGAGCAGCATAATTTATGGATAGGGATAAATAAGTGAAATATAGGAGATACCTGGGGCAGTGAAACCCTTTATAAGAAGCTGTAATGCTGGATCGATGTCATTACGCATTTGTTCAAATCCATGAAGATACAAAACCCAAAATGAGTTTTAAATTCTATTATGGAGTGTTGGTGATTTTAGTGTTAATGTAAGTTAATCAGCAGTAACAAATGTACCTCTCTAGTCAGATGTGAAGTTAGGGTTGGCGGAGGAGGCTGTGTATTTGGTGGGAGGAGGGAGATATGGGAATATCTGAGGAATCGCTGCACTTTCTTCTCTATTTTTCTCTGAAAACATCCCTTTAAAATGTCTTTTAAAAGTTTTATAAGAGGCATACTGAGAGTTGCAACATCATGTAGATTTATATGCTGAGAGATGGCTGAGTCAATTCAGTAAAATGGGCATATTGATTCAAATCATATTCATATAAAGGAATATCAGTGGATCTGCATGTCCCTAGACCATGCTGAATTGAATAATTTTCAAAGTTTCCTTCTACTGAACACTAGGTTCCTGAGACAAGCTGAGGGTACTATTGGTCAACAAGTTTCCCACCATGGATTTTCTTTACCGTTATCATAGCTGGTTTTTATAGAATCTAGAATTTTCTCTTCCAGACACTTGGAATGTACTAATTTAATAGTTAGTTGTCAGTTTTAGGTAACCCGTTCTAATTCCTTGAGTAGGTCAAGTTGTCTTCAGAAAGAGAAATATCCTTCCCAGACAGTATCCCTTAGTACTGAAAGCGCACACTTCTCCATGACTCACAGTCCTGGAAATCTGGGATAAAGAAGAAATCAGAGCTGCAGTGATTGTGATTCACTCATAGTCCGACTGACCCCCCTCCCCTCAACCCTCCATCCCACCTCCTCCCAGCTCACAGGATTGTGTTTCATCATTCCTTAGCCATAATAGGCATCTCGGGTTAATGAGACAAGGCATGCATGATTTGTAAGGTCACCTGAAGCAGGTCAGGGATTTATGGGCCTCCATTCTGTTTTCTGAGGACCGGGGGAGATGGTAGGCAGGCTGAGCAAAGTGAGGAATTGGGAAACAATGTAATTAGGGGAGAGAAAGAGAGAGAGAGAGAAATTGGGTAAAGAAAAGCCAACTCCTAGATCAGATCACACTTTATGAACCAGAAGTGGTTTCATCATCTCACCATCTCTGAAAAGTGTATAATGCTGTATCAAGCCCTGAATGAATTGAATTAGTTAAAACAATGTCTAAACCCCAGGCACCATCCAACCAACTGCTATTACAAGTAGTCTTTCAAAGCCACCATAGATGATGCCTTGATAGAGATGAAGGACATAAAACATAAAACTCCAAGAAGCTAGCCAGGCACGGTGGCTTGTGCCTGTAAGCTTCAGCCTATGAAGCGGTTGGGGCTAGGGATCGTGGTTTGAGTCCCGACTGGGGCACTTAGCGAGACCTGGTTCCAAAAAATAGCTGGACGTGGTGGCGCGCGTCTGTAATCCCAGCTACCTGGGAAGCTGAGGCTGGGGATCGCTTGAGTCTGTGGTACCCTGGGCAACAAGAGCCTGCAGTTCCACAGGCAAAAATAGCAAGATCTAGTCTCAAACAAACAAACAAACAAACAAAGCCCCAAGAAGTTGACAATCTATTTGCAGAAGGAAAGATCAAAAACAGGAAACACTGCAAACATACTCACTTTCTTGCACTTCATAGACTGTGAGCTTTCTACAAATTGGAACTTGAAGGCAAACCTGCATTGAAGAAGTGTCAATTTTGGTAACATTTTTCCAACAGCATGTATTCATTTTGTGTCACTGAGTCATTTAAGTATGGTATGTAGTTTTTTAGAGTCAGGGGGCTTGAACACTTACTCTACAGCCATGTGATATAAACATAACTTAAATGAAAACCAAAAATTTATATGACTTGCTTTTTTGTCATTTTGCTTTGTTATAGTGGCCTAGAACTGAACCTGAAATATCTGAAAGATATGCTTGTGTTCTATATATAATAATTCAAGTTCAGCCACCCTCTGGAAGTCCTGGGCTGGCAAGGACCCCCTAAGGCATCCCAGGGGTCTCAGCTTTTGTGGTAGCTCCAGATGCTGGTAGGCTAGGCAGGAGCCTTGCTCCACCACACCCTTGGGGACCTAGGGGGGGTAGGCTAGGGGGCACTATTTTCTGTCTCTTTGGGGTTCAGGAATGGAGGTGGTATCCCTCTGGTGCTCTCCCACCTCTAACAAACTTTCATAGAAATGAGAAAAAAATCAATTCTGCTACAGATACATGAGAAGAGAATAAAGGCCCAGGACCCATGAGTGTCCTGAGTAAGACACAAAATGGAGCATGGCTGGAACCTTAAGAGACAAAACTGGAAATCCAACTAAAGAAAAGACCTACAACAGAGCTACACTGATGACGATGTTTAAGGGGACCATGGAACCAAACCCCTAATGCAGCGACAAGTCAACACCAGAGAGGTAACCCCCTACAACAAAGGATGAGAAAAGTCACAGAGATGGGATTATGTCCCCATTTAACTACAAAACAGGAGAGAAGAGGGGAGGGGAGGGAAGGGAAGGGGGGAAGAGGGGACATCCACCCACCAGAGATCGCCCCCACTAGGGGACCTCTCTATCACAAAGGGCTAGGAGTTGTGAGCCCAACCCCAGACACCAAAACAGTAAGATCTGGAAGCAGGAAATGGAATAAGCATCAGTTCAGAAGAGACAGCCAACATGAGTGAGGAGGCATAAAACCCTGTAATCACACCAGTCTGGAGAAAAGGAGACAATCACCTTCATCAAAGAAAATGGCACAACCAAGGAGCCAGGACAGTAGCTCCACAAACCCAAGGACAAGAGGTCATCAACATGCTTGGACTAGTTGCCTGCTATAAAGCTACACCTGGAAATCTAAGCAAAAAAAAAAAGAAAGAAAGGAAGGAAGGAAGGAAGGAAGGAAGGAAGGAAGGAAGGAAGGAAGGAAGGAAGGAAGGAAGGAAGGAAGGAAGGAAGAAAGAAAGAAAGAAAGAAAGAAAGAAAGAAAGAAAGAAAGAAAGAAAGAAAGAAAGAAAGAAAGAAAGAAAGAAAGAAAGAAAGAAAGAAAGAAAGAAAGAAAGAACGAACGAACAATGGGCCAAATATCAATCAGTGACCTGCAGGGAAAGGGAGGTGGGAGTCACCGAAGTGGGGTGGACAGGGGGTGGGGAAGGATGGGTCATACCTATACAAGCAAGACCAAGATTATGTACAAATTTTTTAAAAAATTAAAAAATAATTTAAGTACAAATTATGTTTAAAGTATGTCTGTTATAAGAT
Source organism: Uropsilus gracilis (assembly GCA_004024945.1). Lineage (NCBI taxonomy): Eukaryota > Metazoa > Chordata > Mammalia > Eulipotyphla > Talpidae > Uropsilus > Uropsilus gracilis. The sequence goes on along the minus strand of PVHY01000902.1, from coordinate 125,751 downwards.
GAGATATAGAAAATCAGCAAAGTAGGATTAAAATAAAAATATCATTTTCATTTCCTTAGTGTGCTTTATTTAAGAATACCAAATATGATACTATACAAAATATGTGTTAACCAACTATTTATGTTATCAGTAAGGCTTCAGTCAACACCGGGCTATTACTAAAGCTTTTGAAGAGTGAAAAATTGTGTGGATTTTTTACTATGAGAGGGGCTTGCTGATGTCCCTAACCCTCATTTCATTCAAGGACCAACTATATTTTGAGGGCATCAAGATGAGCAAGTATATTTATAACATTTTTGAGTGTCAACTGCATATTTATTGAAAAAAACTGCACGTGTACATGAACCCGCACAAATCAAACCAGTGACAGTCAAGAGTCAACCATATAGAAAAGAAGGAAAGTTGGAGATTACAAATTGAGCCTCTCTAGTACTGACTGACAATCATGAGTCCAGCTCTACATAGCACCTTCCTCCTTTTTCCAGGTTCTCTGTGACAAGTAAGTTCCAGCAGTGTGACAATCCTCTGGACCCAAGTACACTTTCAGTGATCTAACGTAAGCACATTTTTCCCCACCTCCCCCTTCAGTGCACTTTTATGCTACTTATAACCTAAAGGCAAAATTGGAACTGGGGTAACTGGTGCAGTTGATTGAAACACTGTCAGAATATACATTCTTTGTTTCTGGACTGTGTTCCTTCCCATATTCTTGAAGTAATAGCAGCAAGTATACAGGAAGAACCCGAAGAAGAGATCACCAGTGGTACATAATATGATCACCCTGCCTCCTAGTAAATGTAACACAAACAAATAACTTTAATTCAAACTGATTGAATTGTATAGACCTTTTCTTGGGCAGCAACTAAAGTAGGGAAGTACAAAGAAAAAAGGAGTGGGTAAGAAGCTTTACTGGCAGGCAGGGCAAGAAGAAGCTGTGACATATTCTTTCAACTGAAACTCCTTGCTTTATATTTGCTTAATGTCTTTTCATCAAAGACTTTAAGTCTTTGTGGTAATTTGGCATTTTTTTTAATGTTCATGAAAATAAACAGTTTATATTAATAAGGTGGTTGACATATGTTCCAGCTGAGACTTACAAGCATATTAATGACATTGGATTTCTGGTTTAGAAATTAGTGCCTGCTCTGCTACTATATTCTTAGCCTCTAGAGATCCAGGATCATATCTGCTTTATCTTTATAATCCCTACAGTGCAAGAACACAGTCTGTGCTTAATAAATATTTCCGGAATTAAAATAAATTGATAGGATAAGCCTGCATTCCTTAAATTGGCAATTCCTTAAATAGTTAACTTGGTATTTTACCTTCTCCCCTGGAGTCTAGATGGAACCTTTTAGAAACAGGGGTACAGATCTCATAGCAGAGGTGGCAAAGCAATGTCATAAGAATCTCTCCAGCTTGTAGACATACTTTTATTGTCCCTAGTGGTGAATTTACTGTGAAATTAATGAAGCTGAAGCTTAAGCTTCAGACCCCTCTCCCCCTCCATGTTCCCCCCCCCCCCCCAGTCCTGTAAGTGCTGGGAGTAGCTTGGAATACTCAAAAGTTCTAGGTGGAAGGAGGAAGCCAGAATGCAATTAGGAAACATTTCTACATTACCATCTCTGGCCAGTTGACTTTGCTCTTATGATAAAGGGGCTGATTCTTTCATGCTCTGATCAGTTGTGATTCCATTCTCATTCTAAGCAGATAGTCACTCTCACACAAACATTCATATTTTTTACTTTATGTCTGTTTTTAAAGGGCCCCCAAGTTGTGTAAGAAGATCAGGTTTTTAACTGCTGATAGTTACTTAAAAACTTAGATTAAAAAAAAAAACAGCACATTTAACATTACACTCTAAACCTTCATTTTATTCAAATAGCTGGAGAGTGTGGCAACAAGGATTCACATTTCCTCCCAAGTGGCTATAGTCAGCTCCAGCTAGGTCATGGCTGTCCACTTGCATGAGTTATAGGCTGTCCATTTGCTGCACATAATCCTACCCCCAGTACATTGTCTCTTATCCCTACTCCTATCATTTGAATTTGCTCTCTCTATATTAATAGTATGCCTACTAGGGCATAAGCCAAAAAGTACTTACATCTACCTTTAAAGGCATTTTCAGTCAATGGATTCAAGAGGAACAAACATTTTCCTAAGCACTCTGCTCATCAGAATCAGACAAGTGGATGAAAACAGAGAAAACAAGTGGATGCCAGAAACAGATGTAGAGGACAAGAAAGTGAACTTTAAGAAGAGAGTGATAAACTTGGATGGGGAGTGTGCTAAGAAGGCATGCACTGGAGAGCCTTAGGCCAGGATAGATGAGCCATCTCCTCTTCTCACCATCCTATGCCTACTAAGATGATGACCTCATGCCTCCTTATATGGAGCCCATAAAACAGCATAGTTCAAACCAACTCCCCTGAGCTGAACTTTGCATTTTCATCTGCAGACACAATCACTCCCACCTTGACTAATAACCAGAATCTGTGAAAGACAAAATTCAAAGATAACCTTCAAAGAGTTATACTCACATAATCCTCTCTCCCTCAACATGAGCAGAATTAGTGAATGTGTTAGATGACATGACCAAGATTAGGTTACGTCTATGGCAAAAATCAAGAGGTTTTGCACATATCATTCAGGTCCCTAATTAGTCTTATTTTAAGTTAATCAGAAAGGAGATTATCCTTGAGTATCTGACATAATCAGGTAAGGCCTCTAAAAATATCTTTCTCTGAAAGATTCTCTTGCTAACCTTGAAGCAAACCATAAGGAGTTCCAGAGCTGCAACCAGCAGTACTCAGGGAAGACGATGCACAGTGTCAGTGAGAACTCAGTCCCAGTCCACACCTTGATTGGAACCTTGTGAGCTCCTGAGCCAAGGGCCAACTAATCTACCAGAATCTTGATTCTTGGAAACTGAGCCAACAATTGTGTGTATTGTTGTAAGTTGCTAAACATGTGGTAATTTATTCCACAAGCAGAGATGATAAATGGCAACTAAAAGGAAGCCATAACTAAGGAGAAGAGTACATATTGGCTGAGAGTGGTTGAAGGTGGGGGAAGGGAAGTTGTTCTAGGCACTCCAAATATATTTTTTCATTCAAACATCCCAACTCTTCTGGGAAGCAAGTATTTCTCATTCCATTTCACATGGAGATGTGTCTCAGAGGACTTTACTAATTCACTTCAGGTCACAGGGCTAGTCTAGATTCAAATAGAGAGCTTCCTGATGCTGGAAAATCATGTTTCTCCTCTACATCACATCACAGGTTCACTCTAGGCCTCAAGAGAGAAGATCACTGGTCAGCGAGGCACATAAGTGCTGCCGAAGGTAGCAAGCTGTGGGATATTCCCTGGCTGCCTACGCAGACTGCCTCCATAGCATAGCAGCTTGGGAGAGCTATGCCTTTGGGGAAACATCCTCTCTAAATTCTACCAAGAAATCTTTTTTCTCAAAAAAAACAAAAACAAAAACAAAAAAATCTTTGCATAGAGAGGGCGAGGGATATGCTTCTATATAAGCATATTTATATCCATAGATATTCCACGCCATAGGGGGTATAAATCCCAGAGGGCAGACGTCAGCAGCTCTACGCTGTGATGGGAAAATTGAGAAGGGCTATGGTTACCAGCATTTCCCAAACTTACTCAAAAAAGAAACTCTGTTCTCCTAGACCTCCTAGACACACACGCACACACACACACACACACACACACACACACACACACACACATACACACAAGCTCTCAGGCTTGCAAAGGGAAATCAACTGACTCCTGTCCAACTATTCTGGGTCATGCAGACCCTCACATTCAATTACAACCTCAGCTATTTTCATTACAACTTTTGCTGAAAAAATAATCCTCTGCCAAGTTGCTATGTATCTCATCTCCGCTCTGTAGCCCTCAGGATAAAAATCTGTTTGGCTTTTTTTTTTTTTTTAATGTTGCTCAGAATACTTTTTTTTCTACTCAGATAATTTAGCAATATTCCTTATCCCGCTAATCTTGAAGTATCTCCCTGCCACAAGCTTGCCAGAAAGCTTTCAGCTCCTGCACATACCCATTCCCAAACCTCCCTCCACATGACCTTTTTTCATTGAAGACAGGGAGTCTACGGCTTGACTGAACACAAGAACATACTGGTAGAAGGAGGTATAACTCTACGTGGCAGGTAGAATAATGCCCCCTCATGTTCGTATCTGAATCTCCAGAATCTGGGAATATGTTCCATTTCATGGCCAAGGAAAATTAAGATAGGAGGAAGATGAGTTGCTAATTGGCTGATCTTACAATAGGGTTTATCTGGCCCCAATGTAGTCACAACAGGCCTTAAATAGTAGATGAGGGAGGGAAAAGGGGGCAGAGCAACAACATGGTAAGAACTTGCCCTGCCACTGCTGACTTTGAAGATGGAGGAAGGGGCCTGGGACCAAAGACATGGACAGATTCTAGAAGCTGGGGAAAGCAAGGCAACAGTTCTTACTTAGAGAATAGAGGTGACTACACTTCAATGTTTGTACAGTGAGACCCACTTTAGCCTTGTAACCCCCAGCACTTCAAAATAATAAATGCCTGTTGTTTCAAACCACTAGACTTGTAGTTTATTGTAGTTTATTACAGCAGAACCAGGGAACTAATACATCCTGTGAAGGGATGTTAGCAATCACTGTGATACCCATCCACACCTCCTCAGCATCTAATTAGAGTCACACCTTCTAGACACCATCCCCAGAAGGGGCATGGGTGGGATTGTTCCCCTCTTAGCTGACCATCAGTTGTTAAGTGGTCTGCCCAGAGGACCTGTTTACGCAGATGACCAGGCAGAGGAAGAGTGAGCTCAAAGACTAGAGAATCAGGTAGAACTCATTGTTAGAAGTTCCTGTCACATCAGCTCTTCTGTCACCGACTGCTCTTAAGGGTGGAAGAGGTCTTCTTGGTTTGAGACTAGGTCTCGCTATTTTTGCCCGTGGAACCGCAGGCTCTCGTTGCCCTGGGTACCACGGACTCAAGCCATCCCCAGCCTCGGCGTCCCAGATAGCTGGGATGACAGGCGCACGCCACCACACCCAGCTATTTTTTTGGAATTAAGTCTCGCTACGGGTCCCAGGCAGGACTCGAACCGCGATCCCTATCCCCAGCCGCTTCATAGGCTGAAGCTTACAGGCACGAGCCACCATGCCCGGCAGGAAGAGGTCTTCTAAGACATAGGTATTTACTTAATAGATGGAACCTGGAGGATGAAGCATAGATAATTTTGAAAGTAAATTCCACCTAACATTAGTTATGTGCTTTCATTTTTGCTTTTCTTGCTTGTTATTTTCTTTGCCAATAACTATTGAACAAGCGTCATGGAGCTTTGCTTTATAGATAAGTGCGCGAGAAACACCTGGCACATTCTGGGTTGTGGAATAACTATTAGATTCAGAATGGGTTTTCCCCCAAGGAGGGACTTACTGTTAGGAAAAGCCTTCGAGCCTTTCCAAGCTAAGCCCAAGGCCAACTCTGACAGCCCCTTGTTCCAGAGACCCTCCCACAGTATTTATCACCCCCAAAGAGCTTTCAAGCCCTGCTGGATAGATCTCCAGACACACCCGGTCAGGTTTGTCCAAAAAAAGGCATATCCCAGGAAAAGGGAAGACTTCATTTTCTCCGTGTATATCGAGTCTGATTCTGGAGCTGCGAGATGTAGTCTATTCTCTGCTGTGCCCTGGGTCACGCAAATGAAACAAATGTGGGGACCCCGGTCCGTTGGAAGCCTTGTTTATCTTCCAGGGGTTCCGCTTATCTGCAAAGTACCCGACATAGGCGCCCAGCAACAGCACAAGTCCTCTCCCGGGGGCTGGAGATTCCCGCCGCGTCCAGCCTCCCAGGCAGCACCCCGCGGAGGCCGGGGAAGCCCGGCGGCTCCCACCGGAGTCCGGGGAGCTCCCGCGCCGCCACCCGCCGCCGCAGCCCTCCTGCAAGCGCAGGCGCTTTGCAAGCTGGCTTTCCTTCCTCCTGGCGCCTGCACTCTGCTCCAAGCCGGTGCTCGAGCTGGACCCTGCCTCCCGCCCCCCCCCGCGCCCCACGCCCCGCGCCTCCGCGCGGGGTCAGCCCGCTGCAAAGAGTTAAGAGCCGGCTCCCGGGACGCATCCCGCTGCTCCTAGTCCCAGGTCCCGCTCGCCGCTGCTGATTGGCTGAGCTCCTGTCAGTAGTAAAAAAGTATCGGATAGCAAACTTGGGACCTTCATAAAGGCGTGGTGGTGATCCTCCGCGATCGCTCGCAGCCTATGACATCAGCCAAGAACGCCTGGGATGCCGCTGCTTCGGGCCAAACTCTGAGGAGGAGGGTCCCGCCGGCTAAGAGTTAACTAGCCTCGCACCGCGAGGGGGGAGCCGCCACTTGACTGGGCACACTGGTTTGGGTCCCTGGCTGCCGCTGTACTCCTACCCAGGGGAGCTCACGGCGAATTTGATGAATTCTGGGTTGTTAGCTGCGGTCAGCTGGGCTCCCGGGAGCCTGTTCCTGGTGGAAAACAGGGGGCGTCTCGCAAAGAGACCAGCGGCTCGCTGAGATTCAACATGACACTTCTGGGGTCTGAGCATTCATTGCTGATTAGGAGCAAATTCAGATCAGGTAGGGCTAAAGCATTTAGCATTCCTTCTTAAACTTTCCTCTTCTGTACGTCTCAACTCTACGCTGCTTTCCAATAAATGTCTTCAAGCCAAGCCACGGCTACCTCCACTCTGTTCCCCAAAAGCACATTGTGGAAGTCAAGAATTTTGTTTAACTGTGGGGGCCTTTAATGTTTTCCGTTTTCAAGGCTGCGACTTGTTGAGTGTGGTTTTGTTTAGGAAAAGGCCACTCTTTTTCTTGTATTGTTTTCCTCTGTATCTGTGAATAGACCTTTTGAAGAGGTAGATCCAAAAAAAGGAGCAAGTTTGAAAATGAATCAATAAGGGATTTCAAGTTTGGGAACTGCATAATATCTCAGTCCTAACTGCTGAGAAGATGAACCTGATGCTGTGTATTAGATACAGGGTCACTTAAAATGTAGCTAATCCAAACAAATGTATTTCCCAAAAAAAGTCACTTGGGGGAAGTAAAAATAGCAAATTTGGAGCACACCAAGTATTTAAAATGACATCACTGTAGAAAAAAAATAAAGCCCAGTGCCACAAATATTTTTTCCCAAACCATCTGATATTTATAAATGGAGACTTTTCCCCCAAATTTCTGTGTTAGTGGTGCCCAGAGAAACTTCTCGAGGGACGCTGAGTGAAGGTGAGTGGAAGGGCTGGTGGATGCGCTGGTGGAAAAATAGCCAAGTGTGGGTCTCCACAGTAGACGAGGAGTCACTGGCGGCCTTAAGTTCTATCTCAAGAACTCAAGGTCAGTGTGGAATATTGGTTTGGTAAAAAGTGGTGACAAGTGCTCAATAAATGGTAGAACTACTCCGAGGATGGGTTACTTTGTGAGAACCCTGGCCTGTACTGTAGTAGGAGACAGACCTAGTTTGTTGACTATTCCTTAGCCCTTTTGACGGGACCACTCAGCGTTTTGCTCGGGAATGAGTGTTTCAGAAATGAGGAGAGTGGCCATTGCAAAGCGAAAGTCACCTGTGACTTCCACAGATTCTGCTGGCTTTAAGGTGTGTGTGAGATCGTTTGGGGATTTTCTTAGGCCCTGAACTATTGAAGCAGAATGAAACCTGCTGGAAGGCTCAAGTCTGGGTGCCCGGGAGCACTGGGGCGAGTCTGCTCACCTTTGGCTTCGGCAGTGGCTTGTCTTGTACTTCCATTGGTGAAGTGAGGTGGTTGGTCTGTTAATCCGCTAGAAACGTCGCCGCCGCCACCGCTGTTTGGGATGTGGTCAAAACCGCAAGGCAACACTGCCACCTTTCTGAAGAAGAGAGGATGTAGGTTTGTTTTGTAAGAAGCTACATTTATTTCAAATGTACCCATTCCAGTTCCTTGGAAGGGGAAAAGGGGAAGGGAGAAGGGCAGGGTAGGAACTGGTTTATCTCAAAGGGATTTGGTGAGTCCTTTTATTGATAGTAGAACTGCAAAACAGACTTATCAAATAAATCCCTCGTTGGGCTAAAGGGCAGGGGAGAGGACGGGCGAAACACTCACTGCTCCTAATTCTGATTGAGTGGTGTAGGGTCATGTGCCATGCCATCTGCTTCTCTGAGAATTCCGATTGTTGCTTCCCTTTTTCTTTATGTTATACTTGGTTAGGCCTTTGTGTCACAGGAAGGGTAACTTTGGGAAAGCATGATATCAAGGCAGAGGCCTAATCCTCCACCTTGATAAAGAGCAGAGCTGGAGTCAGGAAATGGACAAAGTGGTTGGTCATCTGAGATGCAAGGGATCAATAATCTTCTCACAGATAGGGAAGAACAACAATGAAAATGGCAAACTGAGCAAATGTAATGCTGAAGGTGGTGATGATCTTGCCTATCTATGGTTACCTGAATACTACTTTCCCTGATTATCCATTGTTGCATCAGTGCCAACTAGCATGCAATATGCTAACAAGAGGGTTGCCTCTTCCTGAGAAAACTTGGTTTATTTTGTAGCTAACAACAGATCAGAAAAAAAAGGTTCTCTCTCCTCTGTTTTGCGCTCCTTTTTTCATGAATTACTCAAGATGTAAACTCATAAAACTCTATCTCATTGTTAATATTTACTTAGAAAAGTGGACCCTGGTGTTACAGGTTTCATAAAAATGACATCAAAAAATTCAATGTAACTACATTGTTCTCTGATTATAACAGGATTCCCTGTGCTAAAAAGCTTGTTTTTACTTGAGTTGAAAACTACTTCCATTCTGAAACTGACATGTATGCAGCACCATCTGACTGGCCCCTACAAGCTATACTTCAGTAACCTTACCAACTACAAAACCATGAAATTTTGCCTGTATGAATATTTTTGGTGCTATAAACTCATTTAATCTGAAAAGCCCCAGGTTTTACGGTTGAATGTGGGGGTCTAGAGGTAAACCAGTTGAGTTTTTAGCAGATGCCTCTACCTACTACCTGTGTGAACTTGAACGTGTCAAGTGGTTGAGATAAATTACAAAATTCTCTCCCCCTCAATTTGCCTCATTTGAATAATGAAGATGATTGCAGGGTTGTTGTGAGAGTTAAAGGTGATAATGCCAGTAGAGCACATAGCAAAATGTCCTCAAAATGATTGTTCTATTGTTAATATTCATAAGCAACATGATTGTGTATTTGCCACTTCCTCCTCTGAATCTTACTTAGTGAATCTGGAAATGTCCAGGTTGGTGATTTCTCGGGTTGGTAACATTGTGTTATATTCTGGAAATGCATAGAGAATACGAACAAGCAAAACTGTGATTGGGCTGTATGGCCATCAAGGGTTGACTGTTAATACATATACATTAATTAGTACTACTATTAACCTAAGCAACTGTTCCTTCTTTAATCTTCTCACTATTGTTTTATCAATATCTGTCCGATGTCACTGTTGGTGATTTTCTTCATATCATAATTATATATCATATATAACACAAGGACAAATACCCACACCATTCACCGAAGATCAAAAGGAAAGAGCTAGAGGTACATAACAGATATCACTTCTATAGAATTGCTGTGTTTCTTGTGCTGCTTTTTTCTGCTCTTCCTATTCAAATTGTCCAGACTCTGGTACCTGCCATGACCTTGCCTCCATTCCCCACAAATGTAAGATTGTTAGATTTTGCAAATAAAAATACAGGGAATTCAGATATATTTGAATGTAAGATAAACAACAATTTTTGAACATTGCAAAATATTGAGGGCACACTTTATCTGAAATCCAAATCAAGCTTGATATTATGTGTTTTACAGGGTATTCCTACCAGCAATAGGAGCAGTCTTTTTTTCTGAGACTAGGTCTCGCTATTTTTGCCCATGGAACTACAGGCTCTCATTGCCTGGAGTACCACAGACTCAAGCAAATCCCAGCCTCAGCTTCCCAGGTAACTGGGATTACAGGCACCCTCCACCACACCCAGTTATTTTTTTGGAACTAGGTCTTGCTACGGGCCCCAGGAGGGACTCGAAACGCGATCCCTGGACCGGGTCGCTTCATAGGCTGAAGCTTACAGGCACGAGCCACCGTGCCTGACTGGGAGCAGTCTTTGATCAACACTTTCTGCTAACTCATCCCATCAAATATTTTGACATAGTGGGAGCTAATGTCTTCTAAGCTTCTAGGCTAATGCATTCTAGGCTTAAAGCAAGCTCAGACTGAGGAGGGAATGTCGTGAGCCAGATCTGATGACTCTGAGTTCCCTGCATCCTCAGAAAGGTCAGTGAGCCAATGTAGGGACTCCAGGACTTGGAGTGCCAGTCGACAGAAATCAAGGCCATGCAAGTAAATGCTGAAGAAGCAGTGACTAGACTCAGCTAAATGTGCGGTGTGGAAGCACCCCAGTTCCTCTACCCTAGAAGTGTCCAGTAATAGGCCTCCAGAGTCTGCAATGGACATCCTTCCAGAGAGAAAGTAAGGGACATCTGTTCTTTCTCTGCCCTCCACCTTCTATATAACCTACACTGTGTGGTTTCTCTTAAGCTAGAGTCTCATCTCTGGGACTGAATTTTATCTCCTCTGGGCAACTGTGCGAACTGTTCATAGCAGAATTTATTCCTCCTTCCTCTTGTTACAGCTACTATTTTCTTTTTCAGCTGTGGCATTAGTTTCCTATACCATTATCACAAATTACCACAAACTTAATGTGTTAAAGCAACACAAGCTATGATTTTAGAGTTTTGGAGGTTAGAGATCTAAAAAGGGATCCAGTAGATTAAAAACAAGGTGCTAGGAGGGCTGTGTTCTTTCTGGGGACACTAGAGGGGAATCTGTTTCTTTGTCCTTTCTAGAGGCTCCAAATCCCTTAGCTCATGACCATCTTCAGGGGCAGCAGTGTAGTTTCTTTCAGCCTCTCTCTGACTTTCACTCTTCTCTTGTGATTCCACTGGGCTTATCCAGGATAATCTCCCTATTTGTCAAGGTCAGTCTTAATTCCTCTATCAATCTTCACCAATTCAGGCTGCTATAGCACAATGGCATAGACTTGGTGGAAAAACAACAAAAATCCATTTTCTCAAAGTTCTGGAGACTGGAAGTCCCAAGATCAGTGGGCCAGCATGGTCAGGTTCCTGTGAGAGTACTTTTCCTGCTTTGCAGATGATGCCTTCTGGCTGTGACCTTACACAGGGGTTGGAGTTTAGAGAGAGAGGATTCAGAGAGAGTCCCAGGGACTGTCTGTTTCTCTTCTCCTAAGAGCACCAATACCATCTTGAAGTCTCCATACCATCTTGAGGCCACCTCTCTGCCCTGTCCCCCCACCCCACCCCCGCCACTGCACAGCCCCATCTAAACCTGTTTCCCAGTGACCTCATCACCAAACACTATGATCATGTTAGGGGGCAGAGCTTCAACATGTAAATTAGATAGTTTACTTAATGATGCTAATCTTTATATGTAGGCTGTGTACTTCTCCCACATGCACACACACACGCACACACAGGTAAAATTTCCACTATCCCTGCTGTCTGCATGCTTACATGCTAGCTCCCCTCTTTTATTAATCAAGCCTCTTCTGTTTATTGGTGTCAGACATCCCCCAATCCCTGCAAGGAAAGTCCCTCTAGTGTAACACTGGTCCTCACAGACCTCACTGGAAACTGAGAAAATGCTGCATCTATTTACCATTAATAAATATCTATTAATTCATCACTTATCAAGTATTTCTTCCAAGTTTCCCTTCTAATGGAGACAATGCTTGGAACTGGGAATACCACTGGAGAACAGAAAGGACCCATCCCAGGTCCTCAAAACTGACCTGGAAGTACTTTATGCTTCCAGGGGCCTCAAGAGAACACAATCAGCTGATACTTAAGAGATACATGTATTCTAATTACTAAGTGGGAATTTTGCATCTTTTTTTTTTTAAATCAAAGTGAGATTTGGGGTCTGGCGCAGGCTACCAGCTTGGAACTGTTGTTTGCCTGTGATCAGCCTTGTCAGAGTCACCTTTCCCATGTAGCCTTTTCAAAGGACATCATTCCCCTGCCTCCACACCTTCCCTGACTTGCTTTTACTCATAGTTTTTATCACTATTGTTCATACTACAATTTTTACTTGGCTACTTGTTTGGTATTTGTTTATGAGGGCAGGAATTTTTATTTTTACTGCTTTCTTTTCCAGCACCTAGAAAAGTGGTGGCATAAGGAAGTCATCATTCAATGCATGCTGAATAAATGCACTTCATTTTTCCTCCAAAGATCACTCAGAAAGAACAAAAGTGAAACTATATATATAGGCATATGTGTTGAAACTAGATGAAAAAAAAGGAATGTGTGAGTACAACATAACAAAATTAATGTACTCCTTTTTGTTCTAGATTCAGAATTCTAAATGGCAGTTACTTCTGGAGTTGGAGAAACAGAATGAAGAGAGAGGGGTGGAGCCCTAGATTTAAAAAAAAAAACAAACCAACATTATTGATATGTTTAAGTTGGGCAGTGGTTATTTGCATGTGTTTTAAACAAGTTAGTCAAACAGTGCTTATTTGTGGGTGGCTGTTGAATGCTATGATAGTGGGATATGGACCAAGGACTATGATTACTCAGTTTTGGAAATCTAGTTTTTAATGTCAAAAGGAATGGTGTTCCTCTTTTATCTGCTGCAGTATATGACAGACATAGTCAGTAAGATTTTGTCAAATTAGATGGATTTTAACCTAGTAGGCAGAATAACAAAACTCTGGGGTAGATGCAGAAGTTCTCAAAGCCAGGGTTGAATCTTCCATACTTAAAAAAAAAAAAAAAAAAAGCCAAACCTAATGTGGAGATGCAAGGACATAAAGTGATTATTTCAATTTCATGGTTTTCATGAAGTTGGCAAGAACTCACTGGTCACATAGCAGATGGTGACCAGTTCACTTGCATCTCTGCCAGATCAGGGAGGAGGAGCCAATAGCTATGTTTCACAGGTATCTACCTTCCCCATCTCATTTCTGGTCTCCTGTGGACAGAGTGGCAGTGGGAGCCCATAGAGCTCACTATTTTCTTCCATGAATTCGGGAAGATCAGTTCAGCTCACTGGGTCTCTGTTTCCATGCTGGTAAAATGATTCATGAGGAAAAGACCTTGGTAAAATATTGAGGGTTTCTCTTACAGAAAGAAATCCTTGTGCCTCATGTAGTAGGGGATTGCTTGACCTAGTTACATGTGAAGTACATGAGAAGCATAGAGTTGTTGAAAGGATTATTTGGATATATGTAGTATTTTAAAATAAATAATGACAATTGGCCAAATAATAGTTTTTTGCATCTTTGTGATTTTAGTCTGAGCTTTTCAACTTTATTAAGCATGTAGGATTTTTATTTAGTTCTTTTAAAGTTAGCAATCTGCACTAACTTCCATTCTGATAGCTATTCAAGCTTTTCTAAAACAGATTTAGATTTATTCTAGATACAACACAAGGGTCTCCACATTCTGCTAAAATAAAATGCATCATTTATTCCCAGAAATTTAGAATAAATAAGGCTGATTTCTGGTGTTTTATTTTTGCAAAGCATGGCAAAGTGCCCATTGGAACCATTGAATGAAAGATATTTTCTTTTTTAAAAAATGTTTTTAGTAATATAGCTTGCTTTACAGCAATGTGTATGCTCAAGGAGCACAGGTTCAAATGTGCTTTTCAAATGTCCCAGCACTAAGGTACCAGTAACCCTCCACCATGGTTCATTGGGCCCTTTCCATTCTTCATTGCCTCTCAGTATCCCTCTAGCCACCTTAGTTATGCAGTTAGAATTTAAGGATTATCTTCTTTTCATTTTACCTGTTCTATTGTTTTATTATCCACACATGACCAAAATCATCTGACATTTCTCTTAGCATCATCTCCTCTATTTCCATTCACATTGCAGGTGGTGATTTCATCCATTCTTATAATTGAGTAGCTCTCCATTGTGTAAATCTTCTTTATCCACATTTGTGTTATTGGGGTTTTAGGTTGTTTCTCTATCTTGGGCTATTGTAAATAGTGCTGCAATGAAAATGAGAAATATGTATGTTTTTTTCTAATTAGTGTTTTTATATTCTTTGGATAGTGGCAAAGGAAGCAAAAACATAAAACAAATAGGAATACAACAAAAACTAAAACCTGTGTGACAAAAAAGAGAAAAACCTATCATTAAGATGAAAGATATCCTAATGAATAGAAGAAAATATTTGCAAATCATACATCTAATAATTTGTTTCTTTTCTTCTGTTGACTTGATACCATTGGGATACTTCTCTCAATATTTTCATCACTCCAATTGACAGTTATTTTCAACCTCCTTAAATTGCCAGAAGAGTAGAAGAATTCATAGTGAATCAATCCATTATAATATTGTAAAAGTATTTATTGGATTTTCTCACATTAAGAAATTGACCACCTCTTGGTGAGAGCAGCAATGGTGAATGAACACTTAGCCTTGAAAATACTTCATATGTCTTGCTAACATCTCTTGTCTGGCACCTTAATTTGAACTACCATGTATGTAAGCAAGCTTGCCAACTCAATCTACATTTCTTTCCCTTTTAAGTGGTACACAGTCATCAGTGGCACAAGTCATCAGTTCTTTCTCATGAAATATAGTTGAGTGGTCCCCAGGACTATCCCTTTTTCATAGATAAGGTGAAATGACTGGAAAATACCTTATGCTATTCTGCCTTTCCTATTTCTGGAAACACTCGGCCATCATGAAATCATTCACTATTGCTGCTTTCTCAGCCTAAGGCAGAGTTCTACATGGAACTTTTTGATACTTAGTTCCACACAGGATGATGAGGCTCAAAAAATGATTAAAGCCAGAATACTGATATTGAGCAGTACTTTAAAATTTTTCACTCTGTTGTATCACCTTCCTGTCTTTGTCCAGATATGTATATGTTTGCCCAAACTCAGAGTCAGAGTATAAGATGTTTTTATCCGTCAACATAGTAAGTAGCTTTCAAGTTACTACATAGTGGCATAATTCTTGTGTCTAAAACTATAGCCTATTCAACCAAGTGACTAAACCCTACTTGTATTAGAAAATTAAGACAATTATAATTTTTTATATTATAAATAGCATTACTATGAATATCTTTATGCACATAGCTTTATTCTTCGTTTAGGTCATTTTATAGAATAGTCACTGCTTAGAGTAAATATCTGAGTGTGGAGTGGTAAGAAAAAGTCTCTACAATCCACTGTGGTAGCTAGCTGGTACCTCAGGAGCACTTAGTATTTTCTAAGCTAGTTCATTTCCATATGGCACTAAATACTTGACTCTACACTAGAACTAACTCAGAGACACTCTGGGTATTTATCCATTGGTAGCTGGTATTCAATAGTTTGTCACACTTTTATAATGGGGAATGAGAAGGTAAAGAATCACAGTTACTTGACACCTTTGTAAACTTGTGTGTTAAATATTATAGAACATCTGTCACCAAATATGACTGAAACCTCATCAAAGAAGAAAAGAGACTTGGAAGCAGTGAAACTATTATCTATGACATTTTAATGTATCACTCGCCTTACCCAATGAGAAAAGCATGATTATTCCTATTTTATGAAACTGGTGCACAGATGTGCTAAACAACTTAGTCAGAGTAACAACTAATAGCTGGTGATCTCATTTGTTCCATTGAGTCAAGACAGCTATCTGTATTACAGCCTGCAATCTTTCTTTGCACTTCCCCAGCTCCATAAACACAGCTAGTCCAGTGCATCCAATATACTACAAAATCAAGCATATACTAAATTATATCATTGCTTTTGACTTCCTAGAAAAATGACTCATCAAGGAACTTATTTCTGGTAGAAATTAACCTGTAATTTATACATGCCATCCACTTACAATCCTAGGACTTTTAATGAAGCTTGACTATTAAAATCTCAATTTATTTGAGAAAAAAATTCAAGAAATGTTTGAAAACCAACAACAACAAGAAAAATAGGTTTAGCCTTAGATACACAGTACAGCTATATAAGAAAAACCTAGTAACTCTCATATTTATCGCAGCACTAGTTACAATTGCCAGGATATGGAAACAATGCCCAAATGCCCCCAAACTTATGAATGATTGAGAAAGATGTGATATATTTGCATAATGGAATATTAATAATCAATCAAAGAAAATGAACATGTCATTCACAGCATAAGAACTGAAGCATAATGCAAGAGAAGGGGAGGAAGGTAAAATTGGGGCAGGGATGGGTACAAGAGATTAAGATGGTTCACAAGTGGTAAGGTGGTGGGAAAGCCTCAGGGTAGACAGTGATGTAATATGAATATGTGTGTATATATGTGTGTATATACAATCAATTAAAAATTAAATTTAAATTACAATTAAAACAAAATTAAAAGCTATTAATATCGTAAAAAAAGACATAACTAGTATAGTATTATGGTTGTGAATGTGTAGGGCTGGGAGAATACAAAGAGATGGGTTAAAGTGTACAAACTTTCAATTAGAAGATGAATTAATTCTGAGGTTCTAATGTATAACACAAACACTGTAATTGATAACACTGACTTGCCTAATTGAAATTTGATAACATAACCTGTGTTTATCAGCCAAAAAGAAAGGTAAATATGTGAGATGATGGGTATGTTAATTATCTCAATGGTAGGTCTCCTTTCACAATGTAAACAAGCATCAATCAAATCATCATGTTGCATCTTTAAATATGTAGTCACTCTAATCTTAATTGATTTCTTAATTCAATGTCTTCTAATATTAACATTTTTCTTTACTCTTTAATCTATATGAAATTTGTGGATTGATCTTATAAAGTAATAATTTTGTTGATCATACCTCAATAGAACTGAAAAAATAAAAGATATATTTAGTACTTGCTATTAGGACTAAAACAAAAGTGTTATCAGCAGATCAGAACTGTGTGTGTACACCTATATTTATGTGTCTTTATGATTTTTAAGCTCTAATTGTTAACCTCTATGAAAATGCCTTTCAAATTAACAATGAAATATGTGGTAAAAGTTTGTTGGGAAATGTACTATCCATTTGGAAAAAGTGAATTTAGTTTTCTATATTTTGAAATAAAGTCCAAAAGGAATAAAGAATTAAGGAAATTAAAATACTGTCCCAGCATGTCCCCAAGATCAGAACAGAAATAAAAATGAACTTCTTTGGTCACTCAAAAAGTATAAAATATGAAAAACAATCAAAGAAATCAAAGATCACTTAAGAGATTAAAAAACTTATAATGTGCATGCCAATAAAGTTATAAAAGGAATTTCTAAGAACAAAATTGAAAAGCACACAACCTAAAGAGAAACAATTCAAGGTGGAAGAATAATCAACAAATACATAAAATATATACAATTCACACACACATAAGAAAATGGGAAATATAAGAGCAAAACCCCTCAAAAGCATGAGACTAGCAAAATTATTGATAATATACAATGTTGGACAGATGTGCAGAAAAGGCACATTTATCCTTTATAGAGCATATCTATAAAATCTCAAAGGATATAATCTGACAGTCTCTTAAATTTTAAATTAGCCTTGTCATCAACCAAGGTACTTGCAAGGCATCCAATCTAAAGGAGTATTTGTACATACAGGGATTTTCTGTTTCTTTGTGTGTGTGTGTGTGTGTGTGTGTGTACGCGCACACACACGCATGTGTGTTCCTGGAATTCTTTATTTTTATTTTATTTTTTAATTGATTGCATACATACTATATATAGTCTATCCCAAGGTTCTCCCATCTCTTGTGCCCAACTTTCTCCCAATTTTACCCCCTACTCCTCTCTTGCTCTATGCTTCAGTTCTGCTGAGTTAGTTTTAAATTTTCTCTTGTCTATTTGTTTTTTTCCCTATATCCCACATATAAATGAAACCATACAGTATTTCTTTTTTTTCATTTTAGCTTATTCCCACTAACATGATTTCTTCTAGCTCCATCCATGTTGCTGTGAATGACATGTTTGTCTTTTTTGATTGATGAATAATATTCCATTCATCTATTTGGGGGCATTTGGGTTGTTCCTATAGCCTGTCTATTGTAAACAGTGCTGCAATAAACATCCATGAACAGGTGGACTTTAGAATTAGTGTTTTTGTATCCTTTGGGTAGATTCCCAGAAGTGGGATTGCTGAATCAAAAGGTAGTTCCATTTTCAGTTTGAAGGTCCTCCACACAGTTTTCCATAGTGATTGGACCAGTTTGCCTTCCCATCAACAGTATGAAAGTATTTCTTTCTCTCCACATCCATGCCCGCACTTGTTATAGAGAACTTTTCATTGCATCATAGGCAATAATCAAATTAAAAAATGGAAATAGCAAACATACATTAAGAGTGGGTTGATTAAATTATGGAGTTAATTAAATTATGTAAATTCAACTAAAAATACAATAAAAAGCAATGCAAAGCAAAATAATAATGATAAAATTCTGTATGGTTTGACAGCAAAAGATTTCTAATTCATACAGCTGACTTTTAAAACAGATCATGAAACAATCAGGCAACATGTATGCCTTTATATTTGTTTTAAATATTTATACATACTCATACACAGACTAAAATTTTCCAGAATATAAGTCAAGCTGTTCACAGTGATACCCAAGAGTGGGAAGAGAGCAAGACTTTATCTTTTTTTTTTTAACTATTTGAATTCTTTAAAACAAGAATATCTGTGGAATTTTTAAAAATATATTCAAATACAGGAAGAAACTGACAATGTCATAATAGTAATGTAAAAGGTATTTCCATAAGTTTAATCAAGTATCAAAAATTCAAGAAGATTTTAAAACTAGAGGATTTTAATACTGAAATTACAGTGATTGTATATTTTGAATCTCCTATATAACATAAAATATTAGATGACACCTTTACTTTAAAATCGTCCCCAAACAGAGAGAAATGAGAAAGAGAAATATTAATATGTTATAAATATCAGGTTTATTTCTTGACCTGAAACAGTTTTTTTTTTATTAAAAAAAAAAACACTTTTAAACAAGTTAAGAATCAAGTTAAGAATCAAAACACACCACAACCGTAGCTGAAGAGTTTGAAAAAGTAGAACCCCTGCCCCCAAAGGGCCCATACCCAGGTGGTGAGAATCTAGGTGGTGAGAATATGAGCAATTTTTCACTTTTCTAATGCTTTTTCCTAAATTCCTAAATTCTTTATTTTGATAACCTATTTAGTGTCCACTATATCTTTTACAATAAATAGGAGTAACCCTGGGAATGCATCAATTAGCAGTGAGAATTGTTTATTTATACTTAAACAACGGAATCATGAAGTAATGGAGAGTAAAAATACCTTATCTGAGGAACCGCTCAATAAGGAGTTGGCGGAGAACCTGGGAAGTGTCAGTTGCTATTAAATTGCTGTGGAGAGAAAGGAACACTCTTACAGTGCTGGTAGGAATGAAAACTGTGTGAAGGACTATGGAAAGCTGTGTGAAGGACTTATAAACGACTAAAAATGGAACTACCATTCAATCCAGCGATCCCACTTCTGGGAATCTACCCAAAGGATACAAAAACACTAATTCAAAAGGACACCTGCACTCAGATGTTTTTTGCAGCGCTATTTACAATAGCCAGGCTATGGAACCAACCCAAATGCCCCCAAACAGACAAATGAATCAGAAAGTTATGGTATATGTACACGATGGAATACTACTCTCAATCAAAAAGGACAAACATGTCATTCAGGACAATGTGGATGGAGCTAGAAGGAATCATGTTAGCAGAAATAAGTCAGAAAGAAAAAGAGAAATACTGGATAGTCTCACTTATATGTGGTATATAGGAAAAACAAACAAATGGACAAGGAAAACTTAAAACTAATATCAGCAGAACTGAAGCATAGAGCAAAAGAGAGGGAGAGGGTAGAAATTGGGGAAGGGATGGGCACAAGAGATAAAGATGATGGCTCATGGGAAATAAGGTAGTCATAGTGGGAAAACCCTGGGGAATATAACAATGTCATATATATATAGTATATATATTATTTATAATATATATATATTAATGTATATGCTCTAAATGGCAGCATATTTCCCCTCAAATTTACTTGGTCTTGAGAGAACTTGAGTCTCTAGTCAATAGCACAACTGCAATAGTCACAGCAGTAAGAATTGACCCTGTTGATGAATTAGAAGGAAAATGTTCCTCTTAATTTAGGGAGTTTTTTTCCCCCATATTATATATATATATATATGTCTGTGTGTAACCAAAAAATAAATAAATAAATCTCCAACAATCCTAGAGCATAGTCACATTGAAACTACAACTGGAAAAACTTGTCTCTCAGTTGATACTGATTTTTGATAGCAATTTGTAGTTGTATGTTGTGGCATAGCTCTGCGATCTGCCTGAACTGTGTGAAGGTCCTGACTCCACCATCCTGGTTGAGTTCCTCCTGAATGAATCTGACTGTGAACATTAAACTCTCAAACCTGTTTGTAAATGTGGACACAAAAATACCTCCCCAGTGGAAATTTTGTAAGACATCAGTGAAAAAACACATAAAAAGTGGTAGATGTAGTTCAGAGACAGGCATTAGGTACTCAATAAATTATAGCAGTTTTAGTCATAGATTAATATTAATTACATAATTAACACTGTACCAATATTTATATTAATATATGATGTATGTTAATTTATAATATTTAAATCATTTAAGTGTTAATATGAAACATCAAGTTGTTTCTAAATGAATGGTAGCTAGCCTCTCATTTTCTCTTAAGACATGCTGCTGGCAATTTTTTTTATCCCAAATTGTACATAAAAGTAAATGGAGATAATGATCATTCTAGAATTTACACTGTATTTGATAAGGCTTTACACACATGTTATTTCATATTCTCTCCCTTTCAAAAACTGTTTGCAGAAGCCATGGTTATCACTTTCATTCTCTAGAAGGAGGGGCTGCCACCCCGCTCACATTCTTGTGGGTTTCCACAGAGGCCCCCAGGTCTTATCTGGGACCCAGACAGGTTTCCAAGGTTTTGCAAAGATTTGTGACTGTTTTTCATGCTCCACTGAGTGTCGCGATCCTGCACCTTTGTAACTAAAAATACTGGTGTGTCTAAAACGAAAAGTAGAGGAAAGAGCTCTCTTCAGAGGGACCAAAGTTTTGGACTCAGACAACTAGTGGAGTAGCTGCAACACCTATTTTTATGGAGAGTTTACTATTCTCTCCATCAAAATAGATATGTACATATTCCTACATATGTATTTATATGAATATATATATACATATACATATATATACATATATATATCACATCAGTTAATACACTTCTATTTTAATACCAGCTCTGCAACTTTCCAAACCTGACAGGTAAAACTGAGGAGTAAGAAATTTACTCAATTCCCTAAAACAAAAGACTAGATGAAAAAGATGTGGTACATATACACAATGGAATATTACTCATCAATTAAAAATGATAAATTTGACAACTTTATGATAACATGGACATACTTAGAAGAAATCATACTAGCAGAAACAAGTCAGAAAGAAAAAGACAGAAACCAAATGGTTTCACTAATATACAGGACATTAAAAAAATAAAAAGCCATGAGGAAAAGTCAAAACAACCTAATAAACAAACTGAAGTACACATCTTGGGGATGGGTGGGGGGGCGGGAGAGGATGGGAATGGTTAGGGAGGGAAGGTGGTGGATGAATCCCAGGGACTACAAAAATGAGAAACTTATAAATAAATAAACTATTTAATAATAAAAAAAGAAAAAAAGTGCCCAAAGTCACCTGGTAGATTTAGAGCCAGAACTATGCTCTCTGGGCTTCCAATACCAAGGACACCAAGGTTCCAGGTGTCCCCAAAGGAAACAAATGGTGCTGAGATAGACATGTGTCTGGATCTGAAACTAGTGGCTCTCTCAACACAATGGTCCCTCAGTCTATAGCTTTCTTTGCACATGGAAGCCATCTGCCCTGGCTTCAAGGTTGATTAACTAGATTGGGAGAAGTGAAATTTCAGCAAGTTCAACACAGATTTGACTGAGAGAGGAAGGAATGAAATGAGGCCCAGAGATCACAAAGGAATCTTTCATTTAGTAGAAGTGTGGCCTCGGAGAGATTCTGGTCTAATCTATTTATTAATAGATTTACTAATAGACTAGACCTAACCTTTAAGTGTTAAGTTTGTTTGCTGCATATCTTGTAAAAACAGTAAAACCAAGATTATTTTTTAACATTAAAGTTCTTTAGTATATCTACCATTACTATTTTCCAAACTTTGAAGGGATAGGATGAAGTAAATTAGTAAAAACACATATTTACTATATATATAAATTGTGTATCATATATAGTTTATATATATAATTATACCTATATAATAATGTATATATTCTAAAGGGCAGTATATTACTCCTCAAATTTCACTTGGAATATTGAGAGAAATTTAGTTCTCAAAACTATATATCATATATAGTTTATATATATAATTATACCTATATAATAATGTATATATTCTAAAGGGCAGTATATTACTCCTCAAATTTCACTTGGAATATTGAGAGAACTTTAGTCTATAGTCAATGATCACAGCAAAAGGAATGACCCTATTGATGAATTAGAAGGAAAATGTTCCTCTTAATTTGGGGAGAATTCTTTTTCCTTGCCTTCAACAAGCATAGCCTTTGTAACAGGTTTTAATTTCTCTTGTTTACCATTTCTCATCTAATTATTCAGGGGTGGTGCCAATGTTAACATCACTAATATTAACAGATCACTGCTAAAGCAGTCTTAGTTTGATCATAGCAGTTACCCTCTAAAGTGGGTACAAAGGTACCGTTCTAAAAGGAATGGGGAAGACAGCCTTCTCAAATTCATATACACAGGAAAATGGCAGGGGTGATAATGTGGTGGGAAAACCTCGGGGTAGATAATGATGTAAAAAATGTGTGTGTGTATGTGCAATCAATTTAAAAAAATAAAATGAATAAAATAATGGCAGAGTAGGATTCAAACCTGAATTTCCTGCTAGCAGATCTCAAACTTGTGACCTCTGGCAATGCACAGGTAGAGGATCACAGAAGGCATATCAGAACCCACTGCCCCAAGGACCTTCCCCAGAATAGCTGTCAAAGAAAGCAGGTCAAAGGCAGGTTTTTCCCCCATGGCCCCTCCCGTTACCCCAGGCGTGCGCACGCTGTCTGCTTAATTCACTTGTGGCTTAGTGCCATGGAATACATAAACAACTGGGGAAAGCCTCTAAGAGGAATCTTGATGCCCAAATGGAATAATCTGTCTTCTGAAATTATTGTTTGAAATTGTTTATGTCAGTTGCCGAGTTTCTGTTCTGTACTTCAGGGACCTGTTTGTGATGGAAGTAAAAATTGCCTGCACTGAAACAGCTATGCTGGTCAGATCTGTGACAGTGAGACCTGTTGCTTGTCTGGCCTCCTGACCAGGGAGGGGTTTGGGCAGATTCTCTATCACCTCACTAGAGCACCCCAAGAAGCATCTGCTGTTCACTTTTTGCTGGGCATCGCTTTAAGTCTGTAATGTACTCTCTGATTCTGTCCTCACAACAGTCCTTACAAGGAGGTTCTGTGGTCCCCTATGGTCCCCAGATTCATAGATGAAGAAACTGAAGCATTCAGTGTTCAAGAAATTTTACAAGACCCACATCTAGTTTTAAAAAATGAGAGAGAGAGCACCAAAAGGTAAACTCAGGAAACCCCAACTTCAGAGCCCCTGTTTTCAACTACCAGCCTATGTACTGTTTCTTCCAGGCACCTAAACTGGCCAGGGCTGGCCAGAGTCATCTGCCTTTCTCATCCAGTCCTCCCAGAGAGCATGCAAATTGTGAATTCTGCCCTCTTAGTGACATGGTAAGCCCCATGGCATTTCCACTTGAGGTCTGTGTTCGTTGTGCCTCTAGTGTCTTGAGATATTGTAACATAAAAGTCTTAAGTTCACAAACCTGGCAGCTTTGTGAGTAAGGGAGAATTCCTTTTGAGGCATGAATTAGTCTTCTTCAAATGTTTTGACAAACTGAAAGTGTGGTGCTTAGGGAAAGAAAAGCTTCGCAGTGTTTGTGTGAACAGACATCTTGCTAAAACAACTTCAGGCCGTGTGTGAAGCTTGATCATTGAAATAACTACATGTGTTGTTGATGCCGAGTTTGGGCTTTTGGAATTTGATTAACCCTCTGCGTTTTACCCTCCATTTTCCCATTGTTAAGAAACTGGCTTGAATGAATGTCTTTCAATGTCCTTTGATGAGAAGGGTTGGACATTACTTTGGATTAAGGAAGCACAGGGTACGCCTGGCTCAGTCTCTCTCCCACACATGCTCATCTCCTTGCCAGCATCCCAGCCTCACTTTCTCCCTAAAGCACAAAGGGTCATCTGTAATCTGACCATCACTTTCACTCTTGACTAAATTTCCCCAGCAACAGTTGGGTATATAGAGGGGAACAGGTCATTCTTGGTCATTGCAGTCGCTTGGCCATGCCTCAGCACCCATGGAGATGTTTGACCAGGCAACAGTTATTATTTGTACCTGGAATCAAAACAGAAGGAGCACTGTGTGCCCAAGCAACAGAAAGACACACAAAAATAATCCCTGACTCCCAACCTTGTTTGAGAAACATGACCAAGATGGGATAAGAACAGCACTGACAGTGAACTATCAGGCCATACTCTTCGCAACTTTACCAGCACCCCATCTTCTCTTCACCATGAAATCTGAAGCCTTAGTACCCCAAATAAAGGTATATCAGAACCATAAGGGATTCAACATGTCCACATGAAGGACAACTTTGTCCCAGAGTCAGATAATGCTAGGGAGAAGAGAGAAGTCAGTAAGTTGGCCACTCATTGGGTGAGAAAATGATGCATATTGCAAATACAAACCTTCAGCTCTGAAAGGGCTGCAGCTAAACCCAAGGTAATTCATCAAAAAGGGAAGGTCAAGGACTTGATATGAACAGGCACTACTGCTCTCTAACAGAAGAGCTTTCAGCTGGCTGATTCTCTGTTGTACCCGGGATGTGTGGTCTCTATCTGACATCATATAAAGAGGCAACACAACAGCCACCCAAGATGCTTGCGTGACTTGCTTAACCCAGTTTCCAAATCTGCCAGTGTCATGCTCTGGTGTGTATTTTCTGCTGCCTTTTAGAACCTTGGACTCTTTTACAAGCAGAATGAGATGTAAAAATAGATCTCAACACTTTGCTTGCCTATAGTGGTAGCTTTCTACCACCACTGAAGTTGTCTTTGTACAAGTCAATAGGAAACCTCCGTTTGCAATTAGTAGAGAGACAAATAGTAGAAGTCTCAAAAAAGCTTGAACAAAAAAAGATCATTTGTTATAAAGATACCAGGGTTGCTTAGACATTCAGCCACAGGAATGTAGTTAGAACTTAGAGGAAAATAAACTGGAATTGAGTTTGAACCTCTTTGGGTTACTCTCTCAGCTTCATATCCATGCTCATTTTTTTTTCTGTGATTACCAACTAGTTTTACTCTTTTTCTTGCTGCCATGTTTGAAAATGGCCACCTCTGAAAGAGCTACTCAGTTTTCTCTTTCCCAGTGTCATTTCAAAAATTCCTAGGAAAAAGCTCTGTATGACTAAGTGATGCCCATCCTTGAGAGAAAATGGAGATCAAGGGGGAGACCACATCAATAGCAAATTATCAGTGTTTCCTTCTAAACCCATTGGAATGTTGTTCTGAAGAGACTAGATGTAGATATCACTAACTTCTCTTCTTCCTCCCTCTTCCATAACTTTATTTTCAATCTCTCACTCGAGCATATTTTATGTGCATGCATTTCAGAAATGAAAATTACTTACATGCACACACTATTGTTGAGTGGGACTGGGAAGTCAGAAAAGTGGGCTTAACAATTTTATTTATCTATTGTAAGTTTCCGGGGAGAAAACCTCCACTAATTTCTAAACTTTATGCAGGTCCCCCTTCATGACCTCCCCACCACGATTTACTTGACATCTTTGTCCCTCTTTAGACTGAATCATTTTCACAGGGCAAACCGTTGACAGCTTTATTTACAGCTATATTTCCAATGCAGTTGGAGAAACCTCCCGCATTCTTGTTAGCATGAGAGAAGTCATCCTAAAATCTCAGCATTTTCCTATTATTCTGCTACTCTAGAATGCTGGTACTGCTCTTTTCCTACAAACTGCTGAGTAGTTCAGAGTAGCTTTCAAGGCCTCTGTGAATCTTCACTTCCTTATTCAACAGTATTCTCATGCCATGCTCTGCAATAGATTCCTTTCTTGGACCAAGACAATATCCTGGGGATACGTGGGGATATTCTGTGGGACCTGATACAAAATAACAAGTGGACATCTTTGTTCAAAAATGACTAAAATTTCAGATGGTGATGGTACAGCATCAGTCTAAGCACAGGGCTCTTCTCAACACTGGGTTCGGGTGCCACAGGACACAGGCTCTTGAAGCTGATTCTGCCTGGGATACACCATGTTTATGCTACAATATGCAGGTTCTTCTCTTGGTCAAAAATGCCCTTTATCAGCCACCTTGAGATGGTTCTCACTTGAAATATAAAGGTCCAATTCATCTACCTTTGATTGCCTTTTATTTTTTGCATCCTTTAATCATGTGTTGACTAACACATTATTTATCTAATGTAAGAAAGTGTATCTTCTCTTCCTCACTAGATTATTCATGCCTTTGATTGCTTTGTATCACCTTCAGTGTCTAGCAATGCTTCAGAAAATAACAAGGAACTGTTACTGAGAGGCTGAAGTGTTATATAAATGAATACATGATCAGATTGGCCTGATCCAGACAATTTCTGTGGTATTTGTAAAAGTTTAATTCTGGTTCACATTTCCCTCTAGAGGGTCATATGAACTCCTGACACATCACATCTGACCCTGAGAACCCTTGATGGAGTTCTGCTTCACAATCTTACACCCATTTTCTGCATTGTGAGCATAGTCCTAATAGCTGTTACGAGATAGAGGGTGATTTTAGGGAAATCCTAGAAATTAAGAAAAATCTCAATTTGGTTTTTAGTTTTTTTTAACTCTTCTTCATAGCTTTTTGTTTATCTTTCCCAAGTCCCATATAATAGTGAATCCATTTTGTGTCTGACTTTAGCTTTTTGACACAACTTGGGGTGGGGGATGGGACAGAGGGGGAATGGTCGGGGCAGGTGAATCTTGGGGATTACAAAGATGTGAAATTTGTAAATAAATTATTTGCTTTTTATTAAAAAGAAGAAAAAGAGATCTGGATTTGAAGACATATAAAGAAAGGCCCTTGTCAAAAACAGAGCCAAGTGTCATGAAATGTTAGCACTCCAAGGAACTTCTGAGATCATAGTTCTGTTTTCTTGTTTAATGGAGGAAATTGAAGCCTAGACAAGTGAAGGATCATGACCCACGTCACACAGCTATTTAATGGAACAAGCGGGGTCTAATCTCCTGAACTTGTGTGACCAGTGAGGGAAAGCCCGCTGATATATTGTGGCAGACAGAGACCATTTCATCACTACACATGGACACTTTGCCTATGCACAAAGCAGAAAGTAAATTCAGAGGCAGGTAATTTTTTTAAATTTGGCTCACTTTGAGTTTGTACCCATTCTGGACTTTGGTACCTAATCATCCAATATTCAAACTATAAAATGATTTCCATTTAGATGTAACATTCCTCTAAACAGAACATGAAAAAGGAATAGCAAAGTGAGAGCACAAATGGCATTATGGATTGAATGGAATGACTGTTCTTGCTTAGTGACTGTGGGGTGGTGGTTGCTAGGCAAAGTATAGGAGATTCTAGTAGAAGCTAATCTTCTACTAGAGAAGTTGAAACAAAAGTAGCATGACCCCAACACCATCTCCTGATGTGAAAGGATGCTTCCTTATGCTATTGTTGCTAAGCGACCTAACTCAATCTTCTAAGGAACCAGGGGCTTTTCTATGTTTTCAAGGCTTTGCAGTCCCCAAGGAAGGGTTAGGGGACCAAGATGGACTTTGCCTGTGTAATGGCACCTTAATCCATCCGCACACCTTACCTTTGGATAAGATCACTTCATTCCTAAGCAATATCTCTTAGAAAACTTGAGATTTTATATGTGTGCATATATACAAATCATTAGAGCTTATGTGATTTTTCTGTCTAGATTTTTTATTTCCTTCTTTAGTTTTGGGAGGATTGATTAATATTAATTAATTGATGTATATTTTTTACATTGTTGAATACCTCAAGGTTCTTCCACCACCATGTCACCTATGAACCACCGTCTTGTATTATTGCGCTTACCCCTCTCCTAACTTCACCATCCCTCTCCTTCCCTTACTGTATGCTTTAGTTCTGCTGTCAGTTTGTTAGCTTTAATTTTTTCTTATCCTTTTGTTTGTTTTTCCTATATCCCACACGTGAGAACAATTTATTTAAAGTTGGAAGGGGCATAAGGGTTATCCAATCATTTTCAAACTCTGCTCCACAGGGTTTTGACCTTTCAGGAGAGGTTCTGCTTTGATTGCTCACTCCTGTGCTGTTGTTTTTTCCTTCCATGTAAGACTTCAGCTTAAAAAGTATTTTATGTGTTTACAAAAAGCTTGAAAACTCCTAATTCTAACTTAGTCCTTCCCTTCTTGGGTAAGGAGCCTGAATCCCAAAGAGATGAAATTATTATATTATTTTAAGTATCATTGAAGGAGATATTTAAGTTCACTTGTTAAAATCTGGGCAGTTTTCATCTTCCCACATAATCAAGGCATGGCCATTCCTAGAGGGAGTAGAACTAATGGAACATGAGAGGAAAGGGAGGAAGCTGAATTTGTGATGATGCCATCTTGTTGGTACACTGAGTACACAGCTTTTATTTATTTATTTATTTGTTTGTTTGTTTGTTTGTTTTTCTATTTCTTCCCTCCCCCCCAAAAAAGAAAGATCCTTACTAAGTATAAAGCATAAATTATTTATGACTGAGTTTAATTACAAATTAATTTACAATCTAGAAAAAGACATCCTAAGTCAGGCATTCTGATGTTCCTTAGAAGTTATCATTTTTAGAGGTTGTAGCAAATAGTCTGCCCATGGACTACAAAACAAGCAAAAGACTATGGGGCATTGCTCAAGAGAAATGGAGGATTTGATCAAAAAAATGGAGGGCTTGATTAAGGAGTAGAACAGAAAATCAATCAAATATGAATAATAGGATGGCATTAAGAAGCCACTGTAGACATGGTGTCATGGGAGAAGTAATGGTGAGGAATGATGCTCTTAGCAATGATGATCTATTTAGATGGAACAAATAGAAGCTTAGCATACAAATTTCAGCACCTTATTGTGATTTCTTTGGATGATGAAAGTTCATGGGTCCATGTAGTACTTGAGATGGAAAATAACAAACCAGAACTAGCAATTTTAAAAAATTTAGGTAGCGTTAAGATGCCTCGTATTATTGTTTGGGGGCAATAATATTGCTGGCAATTTTGGAAAGTCTTCTACATCCAGTATGGAAGCAAAGACTGCTTTCTCCAAGTCAAATGACAAAGGAGAGACTTCTGGATTTCAGTTAGACCTGCCAGCTTGGTCATCTCTGTTTAGAGCAGAATAAATCACTGATATGCATTATCCTGGTCCCCCATTTGCTGCTTCTAATTTATCTTGACAGTTGAGCATGTAACCAGGTTCATTCTGAAATTCTTACAGCAACACTTTTATGTAAATTAAGTTTTTTTACTTCACTTTTCTTTTCCCCTTCTTCCTCCCTCCTTTCCTTTTTTCTCTTTGCTCTCCTTCCCTCATTCCCTCTAACCCTTCTTGTTTCTTTTCTTTCTTCCTCTTTTCACCTTTCTCCTGTATTTATTTCTGTCTTTCTTTCCTTTCATCAGAATTAGAATCCTCTTCCTATTGGATCCAGGGAGAGTTTGTGATATGTGGACTTATAAATCCAGAGTTTTGCCAGAACAACTAGCCTGTTTCTTTTTTATCTTCTGGGATAAGACCTGTATGCTATTGGTTTCATACACACACACACACACACACACATTCTTGTACCATGAAAAAAATCTTTGTCACTCTACTCTAGTTTTCATTTCTTCTTTCTACCTACTCCCCCATCTTTGCTTTCTCTTCTTCTGTTTGCTCCCTCTTTCTTAAACTTCTCAGTATTTTCATAATGTATTCATATTCATGCTCAAATTTCATCAGATTAGACATATGAGTATGTTTATATTCATATGAATACATGTCACTGCTATCTTAATTTAATATTGCTTCTTACTGGTATGGATATAAGATAAACCCAGCCTGACACCAAATGAAACAAAATATAAAGGTCATAATATGATGAAAGCATAAAAGTATATCGAGTTTCTATATGTATACACTATATGATAAACCTGATAACTGAAACTCATGTGACATAGAAATTAATAGGTTGGAATATTTAATTACTCAGAAAAGTAATTATGCCTTTTCTAATCCTATGCACTAAAATTAATTTCAGATGTACTAAAAGTCAGGTGCAAAAATCAAAATCATAAAAACATAAGATCATTGAAGTGAATATATAATCTAGTTCTCGAGATCTTTCTAAGTCTATGCCAAATATAGAAATCCTGAAAGAAGCATTTAAAAGGTTGGATATTGAAATGCTAAATGTCAGAAACCATCACAAACATAAGCAAAAAGCAAACCAAAAGTCAGGAGAAATTTAAGACATAGACAACTATGTTTCATATGTATCAAATACAAATAACTCCCAGATCTGTAAAAAAAAAAATGTCAACAGAAAAAACTACAAGGACTGTTAGCAAGCAAAGATACTAACAGTCAACAAATCTTTAAAAACATATTTGACCCATGAGGAAGTATAATGATGCTATCAAACTGGCAAAGTCATTTTCTTATATAGCATCATCCATTGTTAATAGGGTATGGTAAAATGGGGAAACTCTTGTTGTTTTTAAAAGACTACAAAGTGACACATCATTTCTGGAGGAAAAAAAATTAAATGTACAATAAAAGGATTAGTTAAGAAAACAATGAAATACAATGCAAATGTTAAAAATGAAAGTCTATATCCACAGCAAAATAACAATGTATTCCTATTGAAAAAGCAAGACACAAAACAATATTAAATGTGGTCTCAAGTTGGCACATAAAATACTATCTTTATTTCTGTTTCTCAAACTATTTTTCCTCCGAATTTCTTGGACTATTTTTCCTCAGAATTTCTTGGAATATTTGTTAAAATATATTTCCAATGGGTCTCAAACCCACTGGATTATAATCTCCAGGAAAGGGACTCAAAAAATGATGTTTTTTATCAAACTCCAGGTGACTCTTCCATCAGCTAAATTGGGGAAAGCCTGATCAAAACTAATCTAGTTGGTTCTTTTGGTTTACATCAAAAGTTTGATCTGCAGAGAACTGTGTAATGTAACTGCAGAAGAGCAAGGGGAACAAGGGGGTCTGGAATCCCATGTGTTACTTTCTGGATGAATGATGCCTTTCTAGAATACTAAGACCAATCGTCTTCTACTCCCATTACCTCCTACTACTTCAGCCAGACAGGTACCAGAATTTCTCTTTCATTGTTTCACATTCAAAATGATCTCTTTGTTGATGGTAAATGGAAAGTTTTCCATCTTTGCGGTTCCCTAGCAATGTGACATTTTCGAACAGTAGCACAAAACTCTTTAAATAGAAAAGCTCCATTTCCACTCTATTGTGACTCAGTACAGCCACAAGATTCTTCTCAAACTTTCCTAAAAATGTCATCTTTGGGCTGGACTCAAGAGGCACATTTCAGCCAGGGAGACGCATTTTCCACTCTGTCAGGAATGAGCAAGCATGGGGTTGGAACATAAAGTGTTTTGAAATCCTCAGAAAAGCAATACTTCTCACCAAAACCATGGCAACAGCTCTGTCTGATGTTGTCACAGCCTGAGATCATTCAGGGGCCTCAACCTAACTGGAGACTCAGATGGACCCATCACCTATGTCATTAGGACAATCATCCTGATGCCTGTTGGCTCCAGGGTGAAAATGATCCCCTACATAATTGTTTCTGTGGAGACGTGTGGACAGTGATGCTGAGCTGTGGATCCCTTGTGTTGCATTACCGAACAGGCAGGTCTCACGATTATGCTTCATGTTTTAGTAATTTCTGACTCTTCATTTGAAAGCACCTCTCCAAAGAGGAAGAAACACTTTAAAACCTAAGGTGGACATGGCAGTTACCATTCTAGCTTTCAAATAGTTCCACCTGGAATTTGTACTCACAGTGCAAAACTTCAGAGTCCAGAGTAATGGTTTAAAATTCATTTCCCTCACTTCATAATTCTGTGGTTTTGTGGTTGCTATCCCACCCTTTAGGTCTTAGGAACTGTTACCTGAGGGAAATAATTGAATTTGTGGGAGGTTTCAATGAGATGATTTATATAAAAATTTCTAACTCTTTTCAGTTTTATCAATGCACAAGAGACAAGGAGAAGAAATAAAAGGATGAACAGGAAGATGGAAGAAAAAAATGTATGATGAGTTGAGGACTCAGTTTCTCTTCATTCCATTTTCTGTCCTCTACCTTGTCCACCTTTATTCTGTGTATTCCATAACCCATGTCTTCAGTCCCCTCTTCCCATAAGATTTCTACAAAATTCCTCCTGCCCGGTTTGTGCCACCTACTCACAGAGACCAGGAATCATGGACATGGACAATGTTTAAGACATTGATCTCACGAGATGACTTACAGCACCCTTTATGTCTTCAAATCCTGCAGCCAGCCATAAACATGTGCATTTTCTTCTGAAGCAACCATCAGCATTGCAAATCAGAAAGACACTTGGGATTCTTGTATAGTTTAGAAAGTGATCCATCCCAATAATCCTTAAATTGGTTATTGTGATTTATTGTTAATATTATTTATATACACAGACAAGAAGGCTAGGACTCTTAAGATCTGGTAATTTGCCTGAAGCTACACCACTTGATGAAACTGACTTGACTCAACTTGACTGAGATTTGAGCATATGATGTCGAACCCCAACTCCTTGCTCTGTCATATAGCCTCTCTTTGACTTCAAAAGCTCTGCCCATCAGTTCTAGGCACAGGGAAGATATGACTATGTGACAAGAGATATGTCACAATATCCATAGGTCTTGATAAATTTTCTGTTTCTTCAACCTGAAAAACTCCAGGGGCCAGCATAGTTCTACTTAGACTTTGTCTCCTGAGTGATTCTGCTTCCTCTCCTGGACACAGGTAAAAGCTGTGTGCTGGCTATAACCAGCACACAGGTAGAGGTACCCTGGCTCCCATTCTTGATACAAGCACCCTCCCAGCTATATGCAGGGGACGTATTCCTAGTCCTGCACTTAATTTATCTCCAAGTTCATATATATCATTTAATAGTGATTACTCAGGGGACCGCTTTTATGACTTGATCAGTTATACATGTATAATTGTAGAATATCGAAGGAATATATTCCTTCTTTGGGGGGAAGTAAGTGCTTGGGGTGGTGGTACAACTTGCTGTGCTGTTCCTAAAGTTCATGGCTGGGGTGGGGAGTTGGCAGGGTAAAGTGGATACAAGCTAGAGTAGTCAAGAAACATTTGTTTTAGAATGATAATAAGATCCTCCTTGCAAGACATGAATACCCAACATAAGTCCAGAATGATTTAGACAGTGTAATACTGGACCAGGAATAGCCAAATTAATGAGGAAATACAGAGCCAAGTTCTTCTGAGTGAAGAAGTAAATAGACTGGAAACATATGATTCCCAATTCTGACAACAGTGACCAAGAGAATACAAAAATAGAGGGATAAATAGCCTACTTCCAGAAGCCCAGAAAGATTGACATCCAAATGCCAACAATGTAAGCGAATATGTTGAGTTGACATGGAGAAGGCACCAAGCGCTTGTTTCCCTTCACTTTGCAAAGATGCCCATCCCACCCCCCATGTCACCCCCCATGTGGCCTTACAGGAAGGGAAGAGAAAACTCCATGAAATCTGTGATTTGTAGGTGGTTAGAACTGGGAGTGGGAGAAGACATGGGCCAAGAGGCAACCCGTGGCTCTGACTATTTTTAGGTACAGCGAATTGGTGGAGGTCTGCTAAGAGTGCTGGGGACACAAATGGCCACAGCAAGCTGAGCGCAGGCGGGAGGTGCTTCCCAGTGAGACACAAAGAGGCAGTGAGGGAAGGAGGTCAATGATGGTTGAGGGCAGCTGTGCCCAGAGGGAAAGACAACTTCATGGGAGTAAAAGATTTTGGGGCTCTCCCACATGCCAGGCAGCAGCAACCACAGAAAAGGATGTGGACATTCACTCTAAGCAAGAGTCACCCAGGGACAAAATCTGCTGCCAAGATTGGCCTTGGCCTTGGCTCTCAGCCTCTCCCTTTCAGCCTGGAGCCCTGAGCTGGCAGCCAGGCCTCCAGCTTCAGTGGACAGAAGGATTTTAACAGCTTCCAAGTGATAAGAGAGCAGCAAAGCCAAAGGCAGTGGGTAACCCAGGCATACTGAGCTACTGAGAAGAAAATTAGAACTACCTTTTAAGAGACCTATCTGCCCCATGCACCAAAAGCCTTTCAACAGTGTTTCCTTACATACATACATACATATATATATATATGTATATATATATATATATATATATATATATATATATATATATATATATATATATATATATATATATATATATATATATATATATATATATATATATATATATAT
>PVHY01000902.1:61556-90877 GCA_004024945.1 Uropsilus gracilis | reverse complement strand
CTGATTTCTTCTTCCCCCAACCCCTTTCCCTAGCTGAATGCATTAGTGCTGTTCAAACATTTCTTATAATCAAACATTTCCACTTCCAGCAGTGTATCTAGAGAAATATTGAGGACCTAGTTTTAGATCAGCTAGAAAGAATGCCCACTGCTGGTTTTTTATGGTGAAATATCGGAAACAAATGAAATAGCCAACACTGGAAATTTGTCTTAAGATCTTATAGAATTACTCCAAAATGTAATACTATACAGTGACTAGTATCTATTGGAAAATATTAGATGATATTGGAATGTACCTGTGCTATATTACTAATGAAAAGTAGCTAATAGAGAAAAACTTATACTGTGTCCCCACATAAACATACGAAGAAGGACTTCAAGTACAATCATCAGAAAATTAGTAATATTTATTGTAAGATCAGATATAAGTACCTTTCCCTGGAAATTATTTATACATTGAATACTAGCTTTGCTTACCACCTCTTCATCCCTTTGTGTTACATCAAAGGGAAACTTCAGCTAATTAGTCTAGCTTATTAGTTCATTTCTAACTGTATTCAATCTGGTATTCAGCCATCCATTCATTTGCTTTTTTAACTAAAATTTACTTTGATCTTTGGTCTGACTTTTTTAATTTTAATAAAAAATGCACAATTTAAGATTTACCATTTTTAAGTGTATGGTTCAGTGGCATGAAGTGCATTCACACTGTTTTGCAACCATCACCATACTCTAGCTTCAGATTTCCTTTTATCTTACAAAACTGAAACCAAATAACCTTTAAACAAAAATCCTACATTTCTCCCTTCTCCTGCCAGTCACCACACTGTTCACTCTAGGCCACTCTAGATAGCTCATTAAGTGGAAACATGTGGCATTTGTCCTTATGTCCCCTGGGTTATTTCATTTCCCATAATGTTCAGGTTTCATCCATGCCTACCATCCATCAGGATGCCATTCCTTTTTAAGGCTAATATTTTATTGTGTGCATGTACCACTTTTTGCTTGTCTGTGCTTCCACTGATGGACACTTGGATTACCACACCTTTTAGTTATTATAAGTAATGTTGCTGTGAACAGGAGTCTCTTCAAATCTTTGCTTTCACTTTTGAATACAAACTCAGACATGGGGTTGTAGGACCTGATAGTTTTATTTTAATTCTTTGAGACACTGCCAGACTGTTTTCATAGTGGCTGTACCGTTCTCCATCCCCAATAATGACTCATAAGGATTCCAATTTCTCCATGGCCTTGCCAGCATTTATTATTTTCTCTTCCTCCTCTTCTTCTTCTTTTTCATCTTCTTTTTCTTTCTTCTCCTTCTTCTTTGTAGTAACCATCCTAATGGATATGAGATTGTTTATTTTATTTTTAATTAATGAGAAGTGTCTTTTCTGACCTAAGAAAGACCTGCTCCATTTCTTTCGTGGTGCTACCTCAATTACACGTTCTTTCCTTCTAAATTTAGAATCTTTCTCATGGTGCTGACATCTTCCCCATACTAGGTAATTATTGATCATGCCTTCACATTGCATCTTCCTGGAGACCTGTTAGACTCTCTGGTGCAAAGATGAGCATAGCCTGTGGGGGAAAGACACGCTGATGGCATGTCTTGTGTTTTGATCTGACTTCAGGGTTTGGAAATTTCAACAGCTAGTTTCAGATACTAAAAGATGAGGCATCCCCTTGGATATTGCCACTGCTCTCACCTAAGACAGATGGTACCATCCTTCATAAGCAACATCTCCAATGTGGGAGGGTTTCAGGACAAGGTGTGGAGATTGACCAGTTGCTTTAGTGCTTCAACTAATAATCCTGTCACACTGAATCTTTGATTCCTCTCCTGCTCCTTTCAGTCACTCACTTGTTATATACCTTATGATGTAGTTTTCCATTTCAATATCATATTCTTTTTATGTCTTATAGACTACTTGTAGTTTGGGTCCACATAAGAATCCCCTTCTTCTTTTCCTGTATTGGTACAGATTTTTAAAACTACCACATCTGTTATTTATAGGACTTGAGTACATGCTCAGTTTTACCATCTTGGAACAGAAAATATTTACTCATTTTGTTGCTAAAAAAAAAAAGAAGAAAGGTGTAGCATAAATTAGTTAGTATGATTTAAAAAATAGCACCTAGAAATACATCATGCTTAATAAAAGCCTAGTAAATGGCAAAGGTCACAGTATAAATCAGCGAAGAAATGAAAATTCTTTAACAAATGGTGGTTGTGTGCAGTTATATATAGTTGCCAACTAATTGGAATAAATTAATATTATAGCTTAGCCTCAAAAAAACACACCAAATTCTTCATGTGGGGCTATCACAATCAATGACAAAAAATGCAAACATATATGTGAGTATTGGGTTCAGTGAATTGGAGAATATGAAGAATAGAAAAGGACTTCAAATGCCATAAGGGACTGCAAAAGAACACTGCACAAAGTAATTTTTAAGAGTTTTATGGAAATTTGTCTGACATAAAGTATACTGGTATAATTTGTCTGTATAAAGTATACTGCAAAGAGAGTGAGAGCTACTGATATCTTCGCATGCTCCAGAAAGTCCAAATTTCCATACTTTTAGATGGGCAGTGCTTACCTTTTAGAGACCTTGGTTGTATTTGGGAATCTGACAAATGCCATGCATACCCCCATTCCCCCCAAAAAGTAAATGTTTGCAGATACAGTTACAAAGGACATTGTGAAATACTTGAATTTGCTATAGATATTTAAAGATCCCAAGCTAATATTCCTTTATAAATGGTAGTATATATTTATCTTCTTTTTCATATTACCAAATTCTTCAAATGCTTTTAGTTCAAAATATTTTTCATGTTTTTCTCCTTCATTTCCATTTCTAATGTCATTATCATATACAGATATATAGTAACACTTTATAAATAGCTATAGATCTATTACCATATTACTGTTATTTGTGTAGCATATTACTATATATGTGTATGCTATTTATATGTATGTATGATATAAAAAATTGTTATGAATAGTAACACATTTTTATAATATAGATTATCATTTAGACAATTTTTATGTTTTAAGGTAAGGCATGACTCCAATAGCTTTTGTTTGAATTTCCAGATAGATATCTTATCTTCATAGTACTATAATTACTACATAGTACATAGTACTACATAGTACTATATAGTACATAGTACTACAATTGATGTACATAGTATATCAACTCATTTCTGCTAAGCAGCATGTGTGTGTTGTTTTAGCAAACTTTATAGCAATGCCACAAGATAGGCACTATCCCTCTTTCTAAATGAGGGTAATGAAGGTGAGGGAGTTTAAGTAAGTTGTCCGGAGTCACCCACCTATGAAGAGACTAGAGATGAGATTTCAACCAGACAAGACTCCAAAGCCTTTCTTCCTTCTGTGTCTCTCTTTGAAATCACAGATTCCTAACACAAATCTCTGTTTTCACTGACAAAATGGTATGCTAGGGAGAAAGGGAAGACACTACCATGAAAATAAGTCTAATCCCAGGTCGTCACCTCCTTGCTGCAAAACCCTGCCACTCTCTTGACTTCTCTCATCTTTCTTTCTCCATTCCTACAGTGGAAATTAAATATACCTTACACTGTTATAACTACTAAAGATATTAAAGAAGAGTTATACAAGACTTGTATGATACAAAATAAGAGATTGTAGTCATATTTTGTGCAACTCACAAACTAATGCTTCCTTTTCTAAGTTTTGCAGTTACGGCTTCAACAGAGAAGGACCCAGGAACAGCTGGCTAACCAAGGCATAATACCACGTGAGTAGCTGTGTCTCTTATTAATTGATATGTCACCGTAGGACCATCTGATCTGAGAGTTGGGAAGCAGCTCTGAACATCATGTATTCATCTCCTATAGAACCCGTTTCAATAGAAATCCCAGATCTTGGCTACTCTGCCAAAATGTTTGTCTAGGTATGTTTTTTAGGTGTGCACAATACATTATGGGCATGCCTCACCTTCTGTTACTTTTAGAATTGATTATAATCACTATTCCTTTTAGAAACAGCATCACATAATCTTTCTCTCACTTCCATCTGGGGTTCTGAAAGCCACAGTGAATTGGATATTCTCAAGTATTTCCACAAGTCCCTTGTGGAAGAGTGAGTAGCCATTCCATTCTAGCACAAATGTTTAATTGCTGGCTATATAATTTGGGTCAAAGAAGAAAGATTATCATCTGTGAGAAGAGATATTTGAAATTCCCTACCAACTGGGTGATTTTACTTCTATGTAAATTGTGTGAATCCTATGCCTATTTGTGTAGTGGGACACTGGAGATATATTTTGTTTTCAGAATTATTAGAATTAAATAGTGTTCCTATAAATAAAATATGGCTTTAATTTTGGCTGATATTTCCCCTTAATACTTCACTGTATTGTTAAGATAGTTACTGAACAAAGTCCTGTGAGTAATAAATGATTTTTTATTTTTAATTAAGCAAAATGATAAGTATTAATTACCATTAATTTCCACATGCCTTCAGCCTCCTTCTTCAACCAGGCTTCCCTAGGATGTAGATTCTGCTGTGGAGAAGGGTCTAAGTCACAGCAGTGCCCATTGCAGGCCCAGTCAGGAAAAACCTTTTCTCCTTAGCTCTTCTCAGAAAACTAGTGACAGCACAAATGTCTACTTGGTGAGAGATGGAGGCTGAGATGCTTCATCTCTTCGACCCAGTCAGAGATGAACCATGCGATTTGAGTGAAATGTAGAGAAGGGCATGCATACCAGGCACCTATGGGCACAAGTGTAAAGGCACACGATGGGGACAAGAAAGGGGGCAGGTGGTTGCAAGTGCTTCCAATTCCATCAAATTCAACAGATTTTATGGCGAACCAGACTACATGCACAGGATTGTGTCTGGTGCTGTGGGGACAACAGTGATCAATACAGTCCTTTAGAGAGATGCAAGATTTGGGGGGGGGATGATAAGAAACATATAAATAAATACAAGATGTAACTAGCTACATTCCACCAGAAGGCTATTTATTTCACCATTCTATTATTTGGATTTTTTGAAATGCAAGGAAAGAGGAAAAGAAGGACATGGAATAGAATAAAGGGAAGAATATACATTGGTTGAAACAGGGTTGAGAGCTTCTGCCAGATTCACTTGGTGTCCTGGTGTAGATATTCCCTAATTTTTCTCCCTAGAATACTCCATTCTCTTTATGACAGAAATTAACATCTGTGACCTAGCCCAAGCCCATTCTATTCAACACTAATGAAACTGATGTTGAAAAGTTCTATTTTTCACATGTTCCAAAATCAGTTTCTAATGTGATCTTATTTTCTTCAAATTTGAATTGTGAGAATTCAAATACATGCACAATAAAATTATTAATAAAATCTCAATCTATTCATAAAATGTGAAAAAATTGCAATCCTACTCTCAAATTCAAAATATCATAAATTGCCTAAATTGAAATCTGATGGCCATGTTAATTGTCCTTATAGTGTTAGTGTACAGAACTACTGTTTGTGGTTGATTAACAAATACCCTACATGCCATCCTTTGGCTGAATTAATCTTGAGTTTTATATTAAGTCAAATGTCAAGAGGTATTCCATTACCAAAAAAATGAAATCTATTATGACAAAACCATGTCACAAGAGAACTTGTGCCTCCTGATCCTTGTATAGGGTTCTCTTCTCAGATGTTCAAAAGGAATCACATGGACTATAAAAGTACTTAAAACATTTCATCAAAAAAAATAGATTTCAGGAATATGAAAAAGTGTGCATATATGTGCTGCCTTTGATAAACCACTGGTTTTAATGAAACAGGCTCAGATTCTACATTACAATCTATACCAAGATTGAAAGAATAATTCCATGGACTTTACTGTATGGCGATTGAACATCAAATTGGTGGTTTAATGATAAGGTTTTCCCCTCTCTAAAGAATTGAAT
The DNA here is from genome assembly GCA_004024945.1 of Uropsilus gracilis. Classification (NCBI taxonomy): domain Eukaryota; kingdom Metazoa; phylum Chordata; class Mammalia; order Eulipotyphla; family Talpidae; genus Uropsilus; species Uropsilus gracilis. The sequence continues at coordinate 84,938 of PVHY01000902.1, read as the reverse complement.
CATATATTTTTCAGTGAAACTAGTTCAAATCAATAGAATTGAATTCTTCCTTCTTTCTTGGGTGCCCTTTTGAGGTTGCTCATCAGTCACAAAGAGTTCTAAGCAACCAGCAACTAATTATTTTACAATTCCCCTTAACTACCTCTCTTAAACATTTACTTATTCTTGTGGATGTGCACTCTAACTGTTCCCCTTCAGGAACTTTGAATAAATTTGAGTAAATTTAAGAATGTTCACTGAATTTAATTAAGGAAGTCAGGCTTCTGAGGCCAGACAGGACCCCCACAACAGCTTTAAAACAGCAGGGAAAGTGTTTCCAGGCCTGGGGCATGACTCAGGTCAGACTATGATGTTTTCACATTGATAAAATGATACAGAAAATTCACACTTTCAAAATTGTCATGAAATCGTAGGACAACATTTTCTTGTAGTAAACTTTGAGTTACGTTTAAGAGTTTATTGTTTGCAATATGCATAAATATCAGCATCAGATGTCGTACACCAGAAACTAACATAATTGACATAAAGCTGTCAATCACACTTCAATTTTTAAATGAACTTATTATTTGAACTGATACCCAAAACTCCATCTCTGGAGAATCTCTCCAAAAAAGAGATTCTCAACTAGACATCCATGGCTTCACTGCTCCTCACTTTCAGGGTCAATGTTGCAAGAGAACATACCAAAGTTTTCTTCTTTTCTCCTGGCTGAAGGGCAGGTAGATTTCCTGCCCTGCTTGGCTTATGGAGGCTGTTGATCATTTTTCTTGCAGCTTCTCTCCCCCACAACTCTTTTTCTTGAGCATCACTTTTCTCTTAAATGACACTATTTATTCCAGTCACTTCAGAAACCTTAGTGCAGAAGGATGACCAGCTATCTGGATTAAATGCAATGAATAATTATGGAGTATTTTAATGAATACTTTGACCATCTGTTCTAAGGAAGACCTATGGAATACAGAGGAGTCAAACATGAATTCTTTTCCAAAGTGCTTACAATCTAGAAGGAACCCAAATCATCCTTGCTGAATTATTCCCAATATTGGGCCTGGTGACACCAATAATGGGAGTGGGTCTCTGAGTGGATTAAAGGAGAGAAATTGCTTTCGCTTTTCCCTCTCCTGCTATTTGAGCAGGGCGATCTCTATAAACCCAGGGGAGAATGGTGGAAATCTATATTCTCTTGGAATGAATGGCCAAGATAAGAGAGCAGAAATGGATTTTAGAGAACTGAGGACTCAGAGAGGCAGTGACTTCTCCACGGAGGCTCAGAGAAGACCACCGCTGGCCAGATGGAAGTCGATATCTGGGCAGCTTGGTTCCATGGTCTGGTCAATGTAAATGATTTTAAAGATATGATGAGCTGTCTATGAATGGTGCTGCCTTTATTTGTTTTGCAGACTAATCCAAGCCACAGCAGCCACATACTTACCGCAAAGCCTTGGTAAATCCCTGAGTTCTGTGATACTTCTCCTGAATAGCAAGAAGAATGACTGGGGCAGTTCCTGTGCCCACATCACATGCAGCTTCATGTAGTTTTGAGAAGTTGACTGGGCAAAGTTGCTTCCTGTTCTCAGTGCATTCATCTGACTTGGCTTCTCCCACAGCACCTACCACACACTGTTGGCTGTTCGAGCAGCACATGGCACAAGGGGGTTAATCTGGCCGCCTCTTCCCTTCCTTCTAACATCTGGAATTTAGAAACAGGAAAAGATTCCCTGGGTTTTTCTGTGAAACCCGTTTCAGTCAAAATCCTAACTTCTTTCTTCACCACCTCGGCCCCCACTTTTCCTTCAAATTTCTGATTCCGTACTCCTTCAAAACTAACGCAATCATATTTTGTTTTTATTTTTTTCTTTTTCTTTTCTTTTCGAGACTAAGTCTCGCTATTTTGCCCAGGGAAGCGCAGGCTCATGTTGCCCAGGGTACCACAGAGTCAAGTGATCCCTAGCCTCAGCTTCCTAGGTAGCTGGTATTACAGGTGCGCGCCACCACGTCCAGCTATTTTTTTAAGAATAAGTCTCGCTATTTTGCCCAGGGAAGCGCAGGCTCATGTTGCCCAGGGTACCACAGAGTCAAGTGATCCCTAGCCTCAGCTTCCTAGGTAGCTGGTATTACAGGTGCGCGCCACCACGTCCAGCTATTTTTTTAAGAATAGGTATCTCTATGTTGCCCCAGGAGGGTCTCAAATCCACAGACTCAAGCAATTCCCAGGCTGGGCCTCGCTCCATAGGCTGCAATTAAAGGCATGTGCCACTGTGCCCAGCCTAGCAATCATGTTTTGAATTTGTTTCATACCCCTCCTTCTAGGAAATTTAATCAGATTCTCCATGTGATCGGGCAGGTCTTAAATATTACAGTGCTCCATTAGGAAAATCCACTAATTTTAGACTCCTAAGACTATCATTTGGGTACAGAATAGGCAATTTATTACCATCCTAAAGAGAATATAACTTTCAGGAATTATACTCATTCATAGCTTATATCCCCTTCACTTGGAAGAAAAAAATAGTCATGATTCAGTTTATCTTTTAAAGCATGTCAAAGAGAGTACAGCTATTACTATAACCATTTTATAAGTGGGGAACTGAGAACACAGGAGATTATCAGACTTATTTAAGATTATACCAAAAATAGATGACATAGGAAGGACAGGCCCCAAATGGATACTTCCCAAAATTCTAGTCACCCAGAACTTTATTATACTTATCATTGTCATAGAGCTTAAATTGAAGTAGTTCTGTCTTCTTCCCAAAGAACCCTATGTATATGAATTATAAATCCATAATCTGCTTCTGATTCAGGAGCAGCATATAAACTTCCAAACCAGTGCTTTTGTGATGAGAACTGTTTCCAGACCCAGCTGTTGTTATTCTAGGAAGCAGTGATGAGAAGGGACAACTCTGGTAACCTCAGCAGTCTTTCTCTGGGCAGACATTTTCTGCAGCTTCTTGAAATACTGAAAATGAACCCAGGACATCCACCAGTTGTCCCTTTTTCGTCTTCTAGACTCCCAAGAACACTAAGTCAGGACCCCTGAAGTTTTCAACTTCAGACCTAGGCATACTAATCAACTGGAAATCTTGTTAAAATACAATCTCTGGATCCCACCCCTAGAGTTTGGGAATGTGTCAAGCTGGGGTAGGGCCCAAGACCAGCTAAAGATGTGGATGCAGGAGCTACATTTTGAAAACCACTGCTCCAGTTGCTACCCTAGAAATCTGCTTCTTTTATTCTGCCTCTTAGTCCTTACTCATGATCCACAAGGTGCTGGTGGCTCTCCCTCATGCCCTGTCAGAGGGGCCCTGGGAGAGATGTCAGGCCCAGCCTCAGGCACAGCATTGTCTCTGTCCACCAATGCCAGACCCCCTGCACTCTGCTGGGCAATCAAAGCCAACTCCTTAACTGATTTTTCCTATTTCTGGGCTCCTGTTGGAGGCTCAGCGTTAAAGCAGAGGAGGCCTGCAGGAGGCCTGTTCTTATCTTGGAATCTTTTTCTGAGCTCTAAGTAAGCAAATGTTTATACACACAGCTGACCCAAATTAGCTGGAGCTGCGGGGACAGAAATAGGAATAGCCCGTAACTAAACTCTGAGGCGAGAACATGAGTTCCCTGGTGAGAAGCGATTTATCTTCCTCCAGGGGGAATGAGTTAGATGTGTGGCTGACTGAATTTATAATCGTATTTTAATTTGATATCACGTTTATTTATTTTTTTAATTTAGAAATTCAAATTCCTTTTCCATCTTAAATGTCAACATCCCTTAAATACAATCTTTTGCTATTTGATATGCACAGGGCTGACAGCAAAAGAAGTTCTTTATGAATTTTCCAACAAGTCAATTTGATGGGGACGGGGGGTGCTGTATGAAATATAGCTTTTTCTGACCCTTAAGGGGAGGTGGCTGAAACCAGCATTCTTCAGAGTCACAGAAAGGGCCAATGTCAACTGCAGGGCCATGGCAGTATAGTTTTCCATAGTGTGACTTCAAGTCAAGGCTGCATAGAACATCCCTGAGCCCCAAGGAGAAGCCCATGTGATAGAAGACAGTGTGTGTACCTTTTGGCCTTCTTCTCAAGTCCTTGCTAAATGGACATAGCTTTTCGCGTCCTGTGATAGAAGATCTGTGTGCTCCAGGCATGAGAGCACTAGACCACATGAATCATTTTACAAGGAAGTTGTTCACACCAAGAAATGATAAATCGTAGTCCTGCAAGCTAAGATACTGGAAATGCAGTATTTCTTAGAACTGAAAAGCCTCAGGGACAGAGATACCAGATAAATTCCTCCAAAGCCTGAAGTCCAATTAAAACCAATTGCATTTGGAATGTCAGTGATATTTCAGGCTAGGTTCACACTGTTCCCTTAGGGTTGCTTCTTTAAGAAAATGATGTGTTGTTGTTCTTAACCACTTTGTAAGGCCTCACTAAGATCAAATCCTTTTCTGGATTATGGGAACAATTGGCCACACTACTATATACCATGTAATGAACACCAGACAGTAAGACAGAAGTGAAGAACTGTCAGTACAAATTGTACAGATTCATCAGGGCCTACTGGACTCCAAGCAGACTGTAGGATGTGGCTGCCTCAGGAAGCTGCTCTTCAGAACTCCGTCAATAATAAACTGCAACTGTGATCAAATGCAGCAAAATCAGGCCTTCTTACCAAGGTTGGTGACCAGACCCAGGTCAGAGGAAATGCAGAGCAGGGCTTAGGACCACATGTTTCTCAGATGATTTGTCAGAGGTACTGAGTGGGGAGGGATGGAGGGGGCAAAGCATTTGAAATTGCAGATTTTGCAGATAAGCCCTTGTGACTTGTGAAAAGCAGCAAAGAGAAGCTACTGTTAAAAGCAATGAGAGAGGTGATCTTCAAGCAACCACACTGGTGTTGGCTTGATCCCCAGCTAGCCAATCTTAAAGTTTTGCTTAATACAACATGGTTATCAGAACCAGGTGAGGCATACACACACAGATGCACACACTCCTATACAAACACACCCACATGCACACATACACGTGTACCTACTATACATGTACACACATATGTATGTACATATACAAATACATATATACATGTGCACATAACATATACATATACATGCACACAGTTGCAGGTGCACATGCACACACACACACATACACATGCACAACTCCAAGTACTTTTCTGGCTTATCAGAAACCCAATTTTTATGCCTCTCAAAAATTAAATGAACATGCTGTTATCTGTTGCCTAAGTGTGGGCATCTATTGGAGAAACGTTATAATTCTGCATCACCCAATTCATCGAATGATCCAGATTTACAATTCAGAAAAATAATCCCCGCATCTCTGCAACTTCTGCTCCACTTCATGATTATAATGAAAAGTGATTGTTTTGAGTACTACCATAATTTGTCATTTTTATCTCAATCACCCACAGAGGTAGTGAGTGGAACAGGTTAGCAAGTATAATTTGTGAATCCTGATTGAGTTGTTCCAGGAGACCAAGAAAACTGAAGAAAAAATAAAGAGAATTTTGCTGAATGAATGCTTTACTCTTTGATGAGTCTACGGAGTTTCCTAAATTGTCTTGAAGCGGTGCTGTGGAAATAGGGTGGAGGCGCAGAGACTAGTGGGAAGAATGGAGATTTACTCTTCATCCAGGTTATTTGAGCTGTGTGCTCTGGCCAGCGCCCAGGTCTGCTGCTTGTTAATGTTTTCTACGTCCCATCTTGAAAGAAATTAGGTTGTCAAAGGTCCTAGGCTCCTACCCTAACTATGTGACCCTGGGCAAATCAGCTAATTTCTGTGAACTTTAGTTTTCCCATTTTATTCAGAGTTGGTATTGCATTTCACTGTCTCTCAGGTCCCTCCCATCCTCAAAGTCTGAATCTGTGCTTCTCACTCAGCACCCATGATGCTGGCTGTCCCTGACCAGTCAACCATGTACTGTGTCCAAAATACAAGTCCCTTCCTGCAAATGAGACACCCCTTTCCCCTTTCCCCACAGAGCACAGCTCCACCCAGACTTCTGCATTCAAGGGCATAGCAAAGTCACAGGGGGTGACTTTGTTACCCCAGTCTACCCTCTCCTTCAAAGTGGAGCTTAACCTGTGTCCCCACTTCCATGGTCCCCCACATTTCTCAGGAATTGGAATGCCAATCTCTGCTACTTTTCTTCTTGCTGCATAATCTGCCTCTACTGCTCCTCCTGTTTTAGTACTAAATTCCGCCTCTTTCCATGGACTCTGGCTTCAGGGGAACTAGTGTCCTCCAAGTCTCTTTTCTTCAATTGCTTGTGCCCTGATAAAGGCCATCACACCCGTACTGTGCACAGCTCAGCAAGCGCACCCACAAATGCCACTGGCCTCAGAAGCCTACCTCTGCTCACATCTTCATCTTTCTGTTTCAGCCCTGAAAAGTCCAACTGACTTCCATGAACAAAGGAAACATTTGGAGAGTGACAAGGTAATTTTCTGCAAATTTTGTAAATTGCCGTTGAACTTCCTCCCATGCTAATCTTGAATTATTTTTTTCTAAGTTGGGGTACTATCATTATTTTTGAAAGCTGTCAAGAAATGAAAAAAATATTTTATTATTTTAATTTTGTATCATTTTTCTGTTGTTGAGGTAACAGTGGTTTACTGTATATTTTTATAATAAATCCAACCTATTGTTTCCTGCCTTCACACTATATAAAATCTTACTTTTATGAACTGAAAACTGTGGACATGAGATCACCTTAAAACTGCTAATTTTTTGTTTTAAGAAAGTCTTCAATCTCTCTGATGTCAAGGGAGGAAATTCCACTCGACTAAAGGATACACTAGATATCTAAGAGGCGAAAAAACAAAATCAAACCTGGTTCACAAGTTGCCTCACTTTTCATTATAGACTTTTCTTAGGAAAAAAGTTGTATTTTAAAAAATTCAGTTCAATGATCAGGCAGGGTCTGTGGATTTGGGATTTATTTGCAGTTATTTGAAAGCAAATGGGATTTAGTCTATTTCAATTTAGTCTATTTCAGTTTCAGTTTTTTAGCATTTGGAGGAAAAAATTGGTATATTTCCTACAGCATCACAGCAAATCCCAGGAACCTGAGTTCATCAATCGCACGAATGCTAGTCAGCAAGCACTGGCAGTCTGAGCTGAAGAGCCGCAGGGAGGACTTTCCCTTGGGAGTTCTAGGGAGTTCTTTGTCTAAGCAGCCCAGCCCCACAGCTAGTTTGTGGTTGAAGAAGGAGGGGCTCACTCTAATTCTTCAGAGTTGCTCTGGAGAGGCTGTGGATCTGATCACCTGGAGAGTAAACTGTCCTTGGTCAGCCCTGGAGTGAGCCATATAATCCTCTCAACTGCCAAACAGAAGATTTATTGTAGTAAGGAACAAACCTAGAACTAGAATCAAGGGCCTGAGGTTGGGTGGTGGCCCTGCCCACATCATCCTGACAGCTGTGTCATCAGCAAGATGGTAAGAATCCATAGAAAATCGTTCTCGCAGTGTCTTTCTAGTTTCTGGTGGGTCTGATCAGCAGACTTTACATTTCACACATCCTAAGAAAAAGCCCAATGAATAGTTCAAGATGAGCACATTATTATGTCTTACTAAATGGACATAGATTACACTTCATCTCTGATCCTTGTTAATTTTGTGGTTGTTTTAAAAGGGAATGAAATGGGATTCATTATAGTACAAGCAGTCTATAGTATCATCAGTTTTATTTACAATTGACTATATGGACCTATATATTTAATGTATCTGCCTCACCCTTGAAGGAATTTAAGCCTGTAGCCCTGATGTGGACCTAAGTTGCTTATTTCTTTGTGTTTCTGTATCTTCTTTATCGATAAGTTTTTTCCATCCTAAACTACCAGAGAGGTTTTTGTAAGTGCTTTTTCATTACAAAATAAAAGACAAGGGATATTTGCATATTCAATTTGTTGAAGAAAAAAAAAATTCCCCTTTGGGAAAATTTTGGTTTCTTTAAAGTTAAGAACAGATGATTGACTATTTGAGGTTCAAAGTAGGATTCTTCTTATGTTTGTGCTTTCAGACTGAAGAAACCCTGAAGCGCAAGGTCAGAAACAGGCCCAACCGTGCTGACTTGGTTAATATGCACATACTCCAAGGTAAGTCTGCACAAAATGACAAACTAGGCAAACCAGGGGATGTTGGTCAAAGGGCAGGCCATTTTTCTAGAGTTCTTTGTCTCTGGAGAGTCTCCAAGTTCTCTTAAAAGGTCTTCCCTGCCTTTAGAAAAATGTCATTTAAACCATCATTCAGTCCTGCTAGATATGTAGACAGAAATTAGAAAGCTAATTTGTGGGATAAGAAGGTATCAAACTTAAGCTTCAAACTTTAAAAAAAAAAATTATTAATTAAATTTTCCTTTCTTCATTTTAGTTCCCACAGTTCTGCCATCATATCACCTGTGAACTGTTACAATATTCCCTTGTGTTCATCTTTCTAATGTTTCCACCCGCCCTTCCCCCTTCTTTGATGTATACTTCAGTTCCATGACCAAATTGATAGTTTTGACTTTTCCTCGACCTTTTGTTTGGTTTCTCTATGTTCCACATATAAGTGAGACCATCTGGTATTTATCTTTTTCTTTCTGACTAATTTTAGCTAATATAATCCCTTCCAGCTCCATCCATGTTACTGAAAATGACATGAGTTTGTCTTTTTTGATCACTGAGTAATAGTCCAATCTTAGCTGTGCCATTTTCTAGCTCTTTGTGATCATAGAGGGAATGTCCAGCATATATCAAATCCCTTAAAATTATTTCCACCCTTTAACCCATAATAAATTTCTAGCATTTTATCCAAAGAAAATCAATATTCAAGAATTTCAGGAGTAAAACATTGAAAATAGTGAAATGTCCAACAATAAAGGGTTGGTTGAATAAATTATGAATGATTCATATAAATTCTTCACTGTCTCTACAAATAGACTTTAAAAGAAAAATGGCAGATAAATAGATTATGAAGATGGTGCGACATGCATATACAATAAAATATTACTCATTTTTGTTTTTAAAAAGGAGGAATAATTTTGCTATTTATAACAACATGCATGGAACTATAAAGGGCTATGCTATGATAAGTGAAGTAAGTCAGAAAGAGAAACAAAAACAGGATGATTTCACTCATATGTGGAATATAGAGAAACAAAACAAAGAAATAAATAAAAGTAAATCAAAGCAATCTGACTGTGGTATTGAGGCTACCAAGGATAAATAAGGATAAAGGATAAATAAGGACCTAAATAAGGATAAATAAGGATAAATAAGGACCAAGGATATGGGGAACAAACAGAGTAGCGGACCCAGTAGGCTACAGTGGAGAACTATAGGGGATTTGGCAGCAGATATGGTGTGTTGACACCCTTCTGAAGAAATCTAATCCTATATCACTATGACCTTAATTTAAAAAAACATAATAAAATAACTGAAAAGAAATAAAAATGATTTAATAAGAAAAGGTGTTCAAAGTGATATTTAATGAAAAAAGAAAGTAATTATACTAACAGTCAACTTTGAGGAAGAAAAAACATATGAACTATTTACAGTCAGATTCTGTGAAGAAAAAATGGACTTAATAAATAGAAGTAATTTAGAAAAACATTGCTCATTCTATTGACTCCAAGTGGGGAAGTCCATGTTCTTTTCAATACCTTTTCAGTACTCTCCACAAGTATGACAATGAGTACATAGCAATACTATCATTCAGTATTAAAAACATTTTTATGTCATAGTGGTTTTGAAGTACAGTATCAGGCCATGAACTCCAGTGCCCACCTGTTCAGTTATGTTCTCTGGTGGGTCCCATGGAATCCTGTCTCCTTCCCAGGAGAAACTGAAAATTAGGCCCCTGGAGCACTGCTAGATACAGCGTAATCCATGCTCACCAGTGGTTTGCTGTCTAGTTTCAGAAACAGCAATAAAATATTAAGGGCTAATGCTTGGAACAGCCATACACCATTAAAGGAGAGTGGACTGTGAGAACAGGAGAAACTAAAAGGCTTTATACTGAGACCTGAAAGAAGAGCAGGGTGTTAGAGTTGGGGAGCAGATGGGAATGATTTAGAGTGAGGAAAAGCAAGCAAAGGACCAAAAGTGAACTCAGTAAGATGTGGGGGGCAGAAGGGAAAAGACAAGTCTCCCTGGGGTGATATTTGAGAATGGAAGAGCTCAGGTCATAAGGGAGGGTGGACTCCATTCCATTTGTGGCAAGCTTGCAAACCCAGATTGACACTTGGATAGTGAGGGGTGTCCCACTGTTGGGGGGGGAGGAAGGGAAGAGGTGAAAGGAAGGGAGGAAAGGGATACATGGAAAGATTATTTTCTGAAGACGAACCATGTTCGTGTGCAGGAGGAATCAAAAGGGTCTCTAAGGCAGAGAATCCAGAAAGAAATCCTTCAATAACCTGGAGAGGATTTAGTCTTGGGCACAGCCATTCTTTGGTTTGCAGATTGATATTTTCTCCATTTCCCAGGAAGTGCTTTCCAGATTCAGCTTCAAGAAAAATCCTATCTACTGCAACAATTAGACATCACTAGATGTGTTCTGTAGTAGGGATTTCTAGATCAGACACAAAATCTGGGTTAGTAGGTTGATAATGGGAATCTACCCAAAGGAAACCAAAATACTTATAAAAAGGACACCTGTACTTGAATGTTTATTGCAGCACTATGTATAACTGCAAGGACATGGAAACAACCCAAATGTCCCAAAACAGATGAATGGATGAGAAAGATGTTGTATATGTACACAAATAAATATTACTCATTGATTTAAAATGACAAATTTGATGCCTTTTGAGATAATATGAATGAACCTAGAAGGAATCATACTAGCAGAAGCCAGTCAGAAAGAAAAAGACAGAAACCAGATGGTTTCACTAATATGTAGAAAATAAGGAAAACAAACAAAAGGCCAGGGGGAAAAGTCAAAACAAGTTAACAACCAAACTAAAACACACAGCTGGGGGGATGGGTGGGAGCAGTCAGGGAGGGGAGGTGGTGGGCCTGGGGGGAATACAAATATGTGAAATATATACATATAATTATTTATGAAAAAATAACAATATCAATCATAAAGAATTTGAGTTCTAAATTATACATATATGCTATAATAAATATGATGTGGTGTATGTCAACTATTTTAACACATATGTAAATGCACAGAAGATTTTTAATCAGGCACAAGCAAAGGAGTCATTATTTTTCCCTAAAAAAATAATTAAGTCATATCAGAAAAAAAAGGGGTATGGTTCTTCATTTTTAGCATTAACTAGTTGACTATACGCTCCTTCAAGTTCATTCATGGACCTAAGTGAGGATCAAAGGTAAAGAGGAAGTATAGGGATGATTTAGGACTCTGGGGATGACTTTCCTCACCCTCCAAATGATAAGAAAGTACCTGTTTGATATAGTCAAATTTTAAATCCCTCTGCTTAACTAAGTAACTGTTTTTGACAAATTTTATTTTTTTTGCACCTGACTTGAACATTTGAATCAGCATCAGAACATTAGTAAGTCTCAACCCCTTAAGAAGTCACATTGCTAAGCTATAATAATAGGTATTATCTAGTCATGCTGAGCCCATGTCAGACAACATACAGGCAGATTACAAATCCCAATGAGGTAGCTGAGAACCAGCAGCTACACCAGCCACAACAGACCTCAGGGACTGCTTGCTTACAGAATCACCAAATTGCACATTTTTTTTTTCCAAAAACCTTTGCCAGGCAAGTTTCTCTAACTTTTCTATGTGCCTGACTTTCTATTTGCCTTTATTTGGAAGCGTCTAGCCTTTGCTGCTAATCCACGTGAAATGATGATGAGTGCACGGAAAAATTATTAGGATGGTAGATTACAGTGTGACACAGTGTTTTGGTTACAAAATCAAAAAAGAAAAAGAAAAAAGAAAATAACATTAAATTCTAGCACTGATCCTTTTTCACTTCAACCCCTTAGCCTCCACTGCTGAAAGATCCATTCCAACCGCTCAGATGAAGCTAAAAAGAGCCCGACTCGCAGATGACCTCAATGAAAAAATTGCTCTCCGTCCGGGACCACTGGAACTGGTAGAGAAGAACATACTTCCTGTCGATTCTGCTGTGAAAGAAGCCATAAAAGGTAGTTAGAACTCATGGCTGTTTTTCTCTGTGCTACTGGATGTAAGGCATGCTGGGGTACCTCAGCCCATGGCCCTCTCTCTAGACTACAGTGGTGTGTAAATTGACATTCCAGCATGGTCTCCACAACCAGAAGTCCTGAAAGTAAGGAAGAAACTTCCACCCACTCACCCTCCAAGGTCAGCTTAACATAGACCAATTTCATTCTAATAAAGCAGTTTGAGAACCTGATCTGATGCAGATCCCAAACATTTCCCTTCTGAAGTCCCTTCATATAAGGCTCATGAACCCCTGTAGCCCTTTTGAAAGGAATATACTGGTAGCCCAAAAAGAGTACTGGACCAAAATGTGGAGACGTGAACTTCAGTCCTGTCTGTCTACTGTGGTCTAGGGCTTCCCCCTGTCAGCCGTCCCCCCCAGTATTGAGATACCAAAACCTACCCATGAACCAACCCAGCTCACAAACTCTTGGGAGTGAAGTTCAGGTTGTACAACCATGTGAGAACTCTAACAATATTTATTTGTGTATGCTATGTATTTGAAACATAAATACTCAAGGAGAAGACATAGCATCAACTCTAATATAAATCATATAAAATTATTTTGTATACTTTTTGAAAAATTGACACCAAATGGACTCAAACACCTGAGTATGCTGAATTCACTGGAAAATGGTGGTGGAAGGAAGAAAGGAAATGGTAACATGCCTGGAGACATACTTGCTTTCTGCCAACTATACATTCAAGCAGCTCTCAGAATTACTGATCATGAATAAGTTAATTGAAGGTGTTAAGACAATTGGAGGTGTTGAGACATTGACAAAAAGTATGTATACAGATATTTTATCAAACACTAAGTTCATTATTAAGTTAGTTTATTATCCATGTTCTAAAATCTTGCTCTCAGCTACCGTTTGAGAAGCCACATGAAATTTGTGTTTGGATCCTCTAAGTATGAAATTATCAATTCAAAGAGAGTCAATATGCTCTCCATCAGCACCCACTGAATATCCCATTGTGGTTCCCTGTTTGCTTTTCAGTGGTAATCTGTTAATGGGCTAAAGAGTTTGTTTGGACAAGAGGAAGGCCTCACATGAAATGTCACAAATACAGAGAACTACTCAGAAGCCAGATGTGAAGTGTGCTTTATGTTCTTTCTGTGATGATGTGCACCTAGCCTGCTCTTCCATCATTTGTTGAGATCTTCTTCCCTTGGTGAAGTGGTTGTGGCTACTTGGGGTTGTGGTTCCCTGTGGCTCCTTATGTCCGTGCATTCCTCCTCTCGCACGTGCCTTTCCAGATGTGTTTACACTTTCCAGTTCTCTCAGCAGCTGTGTTTCTGTTTCTGCCAAGCTTTGAACAGAATATTCGATCATGGTCTTCTCCCCCTTCAGGTTTCATTAAAGACCAAGTCTATTCCGACTCTGAAAGAATAATCTAGAACTTCTGTACCTACCCAGGATGTTTTTGTCAGAAAACTATCCCTACCCTGATATTTTTCTTTATTCCCAGATGGCATCCCTCTTTCAGTTAGCAGAATGACCCCATAAAGTCTCTCCTGACCCCTAATACTTCCCTTTCCTTGGGATACAAAGATCAATCTGCTGGTTTATTTTCCAAATCAGGTAGAAGTTTACAGACTCCAGCTGGGTAAAACAGTGGTTCATCAATGATGATGACATCATGTGGAGAAAAGTATGCTTTCTGGCTTGGTTAACACAAGAGAGGCTTGTCTCCTTACCCCACTCCCCATGGTCACATCCCAATGGAGCGTGTGTCCATCTCCCCACACTGAATTCTAATGCTACCTACCTGAAGATAGACTCACGTCTTACATGTGGTATATATACACACTAATATATGGACAACAAAATGAAAGTACACAACGGGGGGGGAGGGGACCGGCTGGAATGGCCAGGGAGGGGAGATGATGGGTGACTCCCAGGGATCACAGTGATGTGAAATATATACATACATATATATAAATTATTTTTTAAATAAAAAAAAGAATTGCATCTTACAGGTGAAGGGCTCACCACACAAGACTGTCCTCTGCTTCAGATGCCAGTCACAAGCCCATGTGGTTACCTCTGCTTTGTTAATTGACTGAAGTTGGAGGTTCCCATGACCCCTCCACTTCTGCCTTATGCAAGGCTGTTATTTGTACTTCTGACCAATTGGCTAGAAATCAGAGGTCTCAGGACAATGTCCACAGATTCAATTAATTTGCTAGAGCAGCTCAGGAAATCAAAACTCAGGAACTCATTTACATGGTAGATTACCTATTTATTATAGGAGGGGAAGGTTATGCCCCCTTCGAAGTGAATATAAACATAATTGAGAGATGAATGGATGTGCCCTAGTGAGGCTGCACCTGGGGAGTGGTCTCCGCACGCTTGAAAGGGATTGTGAAAGGGTGAGGTCCTGTGCAGGGGAAGCAAGAGGGTCTTTTCATATCAGACCTTCTTTGTCCCTAGAGAATGAGCTTCAAGAGCTGACTACACTTTAACTTATGTAAAGACCAAGAGAAAAATTTTCCCCAGCTCTTGGGCTGGTCAGGCATTCAAATTATCATCAAACAGATTAGGAGAAAAGAACAACTTTAATTACATACATATGGAAAATATGCACGGATGTAGATTTTAAAGTCAACAGGGCAAATGAAGATAAAAATATTCAGATCTATAGATCTATAGACATATAGGTATAAAAAAATGTGTATCTTCTAAGTTAGGTAATGTGACAAGGACCTAGAGATTCAAAGAGACAGAAGGCAACTCACAGGGTAAAGACCAGATGCTCTGTGATGAGCTATCTGACTTTTTGTGTAAAAATTCCATTTCTGGGCAGTACTTTAATTTTTATTATTCTAGGTAGTAAATGGAGTGGTAAAATTTTCCTGTGTGTCTACAGAGCCCTTAATTTGAAATATACCACCTGCCAGAGCAACAGGCCTGTTCTGAACATCTTGGGGAGGCTCACACTCCAGTTTTTCCTCATTTGTCAGGATCAGGGTATAGCAGATGGATGGCAAGATTCTAAGGTGCCAGAAGTCATGCTTCTTTCTCCAAACATCCACTTACAACCACTTCCTCAGTAAAGGCATCTTCCCCCTTTCAGGAGCACAGGTTCTGCATGGTTGGACATGCGATGCCCCTTCTATTGACAGTGGCATCACGTCAGAAGCAACACCTTAATTGCAGCTCCTTTCACATGGGTCATCTTCTTTCTTAGGAAGTGGATTTTGCTTCAGACTCTTCCAGGAGCTTGTCCGTGAGTTAAAATAGCTTTTCTGCAGCACAATGCTCGGGCTTGTGAGTAGATAAGCAAGGTCCATTTTCACATTCCTTGTCCTGGTTGCCAGCCCTTGGTGTGGCTCCTAGCAGAAAGGTAACTAGGACTCCGACTATCTCACTTTAATCTTGGAATTTTAAATGTTTATTCAGAGGAAAGTACAACTGACTCATTCATCTAATCACTTCCAAGAGGGAGAGGGAAAGCTCAGGCCAAGATCCCCCAGGGGCTAGTGCCCAGAGCCCGCCCTGTGGGCATAGCCAGAGAATGATGTCAGGACTTCCCAAAGCAGGTCCTTGTCATCACACGCCTGATGGGTCTACAGGGACAATAGCCAGCACACTGCTCTCCAACAGCTCCCAGGGAGCCTCGCACCGTGGGAGATTGAAGCAGAGACCCAGGGTCACACCACAGAGCCGATAGATTGGGTTGTTCTAGAGGCAGGCAGATAAGGTGACCTTTGTCCCTCTCCACATGAGTCAGGTTTGAACCAGGGAGTAAAACATGGAGCCTCTCCAGTGACACTTCTGCTCTGGGGAAAGTCTGTCTTTGCTTTCCTAGAATGAACCTCTCCAGACCAACCCATTTTCCTGGCTCTTAAGTTGTGCTGACCTTTGCAAAGCTGACCACAGGATAAACTGCCCTCCTGGGTGGTCTTTTTTATTTTTGATAATAGCAAACTTGAGACCAGTGGCTGTTCCTAACACAAACAATGCTAACAATAACAACAGCTAGAAATTATTGGACACATGTGCATCAAGGATTGGCTCAATGCTATACTGAGGGTTTTTAATACTGCAGATTCTTGGCAATAACTATTATGATTATTCCCTTTTTGGAGATGGGGAAACTGAGGTCCAACAACCTGAAAAATTTGCGAGTGTTTACCACTCAAGATGGAGAACCAAGTAGCAAACCAAGTCTGTGGAATTCCAGAACCCTACTACATACTGACTTGACTTTTTCATTGATTTAAACAATTGATATTGGTTGATAATATACTCTTTGAAGGTGCATTTCTTCAAGGATCGACTCCCAAAATAATCCTCTCTCCTGTTTGGGAGAATTTCTTTCTCCCCCTTTTCCCCATCTCTGCTAATCATCACTCTGTTACTTAACATCCACTCTTCTCATTATTTCCTGAAACTCCTTATCTCTTTCCACAGACCTTCATTTCAGGTTCTGGTCAGTTCTGTCCTCTCCTTTTCATAGACAGTTTTCTTCTGCTGTCCCCTTTGTCTAACAAACGGCACTCACCAACCAGTCTAGACTTGAACAGTTTCTGTGTGTCCCATGGGGAAATATAGCTCACTCCTCTTGGCTCTCCACCACCCCATCACCATTTTCTATCTGACTGTGCTTCAGCTAGTCTCTGCTACTTGTAATGTGTGAAAGCAGTGAGAAAATAAAAAATTGAAGAAGCCTTCATCCAGTGCTGGAAAGAAGGGGCTGGTAATCTACTCCTTTATTCTAGATGCTCTGCGTCTAGTTTTTCACATTATGCTAGCACCTCATTCTGAGGTCACCAAATGCCAGATGTCCAAGTAGAAATGGCCTATTGATTCACTGGTGGTACAATATGACTTTCATGGCCCTTTCAACCCTTCTCTGATGATATCACCTTGATTACTCTTCCAATAATCAACTTTTTCTTTGTTCTCATAGTCAAGATGTCACATTCAGCCCCTCCAATCCCAAAATCTTAAATCAAAGCTGTCATGGAATGTATAGATGCCCTTATTAGCACATGATGTGTGCAGAACAGAGAGACACTGGCCATCTCCAGTGATGTCCTTATCCCCATTCTCAACCCGATCCCTAAATAACTGGGTGGACTGGATCGTGCGAAGTCCTCCCCTCACAAAACAGACAAGAGGAAAAGGTGTCCCTGTTGTGACCAACTGGACTACCAAAACGTGAAGCAAAAGTTGAATATTCTTGTTACTACTACTGCTTTTAAGTGAGCTAGTGATACAAGTTACTGCTTTTGTCATTGACTCTCACTACCCTTAGAAATTATAGTGGGGTTATTGGAGGAGGTGACTCTATTCTCTTTCTCTCCCCACTTTGTATAACATTTTGCCCATATGTCCAACTACATAGACAACTTTGTGACTTTTTAATTCCTTCCAATAGGGAATATCACATTTGGGATGTGCTATGGTATCCACTGAGTGTCAATGGAGAGGGGATAAGGAGGAGAGCAGGAAGGGAATGTAGTACCTCTTAAGATGGAACATCCTATTGAATAGAGAAGTCTGGCTAGCCCAGCCCCTTACAGGGTTCTATGAGAAGATTTTTTGTGTTAGGTCAGGGCATGTGCCTCATGAATTGCAAGGAAATGCTAAGATTTCTGGGTGGGGAAGACTCAGCACCTACCTACCCACCCACACCTACACCCATCTGGCCCTCAGTATGTAATCCTTTCAAAAGGCACACAGTACACATGAAATAGAAACAGGTCTTGAAATTTCAAGGAAAACTTGACTTCTAAAGTAAACAATTATATGGGTGGAATGTACAATGGAGGCTTATTCATGGAGGCTCTTTCTGGGAGAATACAGGCCCATGATCTTCTGGAGAAAAAGTCAATGACGTCCAGATTTTTCCATGTTATGTGACAATGACAAACAGGTTTATTTTTAGGGCCCAGCATTTGCTGTAAGAAAAAGAGAAGAGAATGATGTGAGCAAACTCTGGACTCGTCAAGTAGGGTGGAAGGTGTCGGAGATCAGAATACTGAAAGGAGAGTAGAAAAAGGGTATATTTCAAATATTCACTGAAATCCCTCTGCTAAAAATGAATAGGTTTCTGACAAAAAATATCAGAAAATGCTTACTTTCCTATATTTGGAGTATAGGTAAATCAAAGTCTTATATCATCTCTGTACTTTCCTATTTTGAATTTCTATAACTAATCAGGTGCATCTTGAAAATGAAAGCTGACAAGTTAAAGTCCCCATAAACACAATGAAATATAGTATAATTGCTAATGCCAAAAAAATTTTTTTTAATCGAGAAAGGTCTCTACATGTTCCCAGGAAAAGATATCCAAGAGTCATTGTAGAAGGCAAAAGTCAGTTTCAGAACAGTATATCTCACCTAGTCTGATCTGTACAAAATACTTTTCAAAGGTGTATGTGCATGTCTTGCTATATGATAGAGTTGAAATTAAAAGAGGCAACAAATTGTTAACAAAAGTAGGATTACTATGCACATTACACACTTTTGTAAGACATGGATCTTTTAAATATTTATGCCTTTTATAACCACAGAAAAGTAGTAACAACTTTTTATAAATGATGCTTGAAGCCGTGGAGCAGAAATTCTGGTCTCCAGGCCCTTCCAGGTCAGCGGGATGCCCATTGGGTCAGCGCCTGGAGTTTCTGCTGCTCTGTCCTTGTCTGGCCTCTTTCCTGATTTGACACTGGGATGTCTGAGTGGGGGTCTATGACAGATGCCAGCAGTGGCAGCGATGACAAGCCCAAAGCCATATTTGTTCCATTACTTCCAGCTCCTCGCTGCCTTTCCAATCGCCACGGTGAAAGCTCCTTTCCCTTATCTGCACAAAGCAGGAGGCAAAGTTCTTGTCAAGTGTGATTGCAGAATAGCGGGCTGGAAAACTTCCTGATAATACCTAAATTCCTTTCGAAGAGCCGTGCCTGGAATCGGGTCAGAAGAGCTATGTGGCCTCAGCACATTTTGTACTGTGCCGTTGGATAATAAACCAGATGAAATTTGCCATTAAAAAAACAAGGGACATATAAGGATGTCATTATAGTTCCATCTGGTCTGATAACCCCTCTCCCCAGCTTGTGTATCTGCTCCCCTCCAAAGACCAGACCGGCTGCTGAGGCAGAATATCTGCATGTGTGCGGCATTGAGGATTTCCAAAATAGACACAAAGATATGGGGAGTAAAAAGAAAATCCAAATAATATAAAATAATAAGCATGCTGAAGTCTCTGAGACACATTTATGACTTTTATAAACAGATGTGCATTAGTTGAATGGGGCTTAGGGACACTGTGGTGACTTTAGCTAATTCTGACATTTAGGAATTTAAACTTAGTAGCTGCCCTAGCTTATCCTTATTAGCAACGTTTGCTAAACATTTTGTGCTGTGTGCCTTGCTTTATCTTTGAACATGATGCAGCTGACAAGCTGTCATCTCAATTAGATCCCTCATCATAAAACCTGGGGAGATGGGGCATTCCCCTACTGTGTTTTCCCTGAGCCTCATTCTGGATCCTACAGCCCCTTTCTTTGCTCTGTCTTCCCTGATTTTGCTTCAAAAATACATGGGTTCACATAGGAAAAATTGGATAGACCTGAAAGTAAAGTTTAACACATGCCACTAGACCTTGAATAAGTCACATCTTCACTGACCAATACATCTTCTCTGACCAATACACTCACAAACACATTCCCCTATGGAATGGATATATGAGAAACCACACCTCAAGATTGGTCTTTACTCTTATGTGAGCTGGAAATGAATGCAGGGGGGCAGACAAGTGCATCTGATTGGGGTGACATTTGACTGCATTTCCAGAAGCCCTTTGCTGTGGCTGCTCCACTGACCCAGTGCTGAACTTCACTCCCCAGGTAACCAGGTGAGCTTCTCTAAGTCAGCAGATGCATTTGCCTTTGAAGAGGACAGCAGTGATGGGCTTTCTCCAGATCAGACTAGAGGTGAAGACCCCCAGGGCCCAGTGGCATCTCCCACAGATGCTAAGACTACAGAGACCCCTCTCGCTGGTCCTCTGGGGACAATTCAGGTAAACAAATGCCATCTTGTACCATCATTTCTTCATTGTCTTTAAGGCAACTCTGCCACTGATCATTATACTAAATGACCCCAGAGGGGTCTCTGGGTGGCACTTGGGAATAGATCCTTTTGGGTCCAGAGACCTGTCTTTAGGAGCAGGAGTCTACAGAAAGCATGGAAAGAGAGTCCCCTGGACTATTCTCTGGGTTATTTTAAGTCTCTCCTTCACCCAGGAGATACATTTTATCTCCATTTTTACAGACAAGGCAACAATGAGTGTCACAGAGATTAGATGACTCCTCAACAATCTCCTAGAAAGGAAGGACCACAGCAAAACTAGTTTCAGATCCATTCTCCATTATCTCCCCATGCTCTGAAAGTCACTGCTGGCTCCTGAGGGCAATGGGGCTGGCTGCCCACTGGCCAAACCACAGGGACACCCATATGAGTCTACCTTTAACTGGTTTCTACCTCCCTGGCCACTGCAAGGTCTACCTCCAGTCCCAGCTCAAGCAGAGCACTCACCTCTTTCTGGACTAGTGCATAAACTCTTGAGATGTGAGTGATGCACACTGGAAAATTTGTCCAAAGAACATACAACAGAAACAACAATGATTCTTAATAATAGCAGCTGCTGCTTGTTAAGCACTCATGCTGTGCCGAGGACAGCTAGACCATCACAAGCGTTTGCTATCAGCTCTCCCAGTCCCTCCTGGCAGGTATCGTTGATGTGTTACTGACAGAGGGGGAGCTCAGGCTTCTGGGACTGAGTAGCTGTGTCATCTCAATAAAGGCTACAGAGACACTCCCACCACCACCCCTGAGGATTCACTTCTAAAAGCCATGCACAGGCATGGTGGGATTTTCCTAAGCCTCACAAAACCATGTTCACAGAACCCCTGAGAGAAAAAATATGGGTGTCTACACAGGAGAGGAGAGCAAAGGAGATATACTACCTGTATGGCTGCAAGATGTGTCTTCTACCCTCTCCTTGCTCTGGAGAGCACCCTCAGGAAGAGTTTCCTCCTGGCACCACAGGAATTGTTTGATGGAATAAAAAATCAGATGTTGTATTTGAAAACATTTCTTACACCATGAAGCACCAATCTAGAGTCAGGAACTGCACATTTATTATCCAGAGCCTTGTTTCCCAAAATGGGGCTTGTTAGTGACTATATCTTGCCTTTCTTAACCTCCATTGGAGCAAAATGCAGAACAGAATGGAAAGGGGAGAAATAGGAAGCAGAGTGAAAATATTCATGCATATTTATTGTGTAAATATCTATAGTCAAAACATTTTTCCTTCCCCTGCATGCCACAGCTGGTCGTTTTCAGCCAGAACTCTTTGATAACACCAGACAGTGTATTGGGCCATTTATATGTGTTATTCTGACCAAATCAGCTTTTGATTCAAGGATTGTTTAAGAGAAAGACAAGTTCTCTTCTGCTTAACTCTAGGAGTAGGGAAGAAAGGAATAAGCATGGAGTGAGCCAGGCAAATGAAATATCATCTTTTTTCCAGCAAGGCCATTTAACAAACAAGGACACTGAGATTCTAAGAAAAATGGATTCTACAGATAGGTTCCAGGTGTCAAAAAAGGACTAGAAACTCCAGGGGGAGAGCATAAGCAGGTTCTTCTCCTTTGAGTCAAATTCTAGCATTGAAATTTAGAAGAAGGAGGGAAGATAAATAGTCCTTTTTCAGAGTCCTCTATGTACAGAAATGTGCCTTTGATAAAGATTTTCTATAACACCATATATACACACAGATTCATACACATATACATGGGTCACATATGCATCTACACACACCACACAGAAAGATACATTATGCATACATATGCATACGTTCCACACCATATGCATGCAGAGCAGATACAGATATGTATATACATAAGATACATGCATGCTGACACATGTGTTTATGCCAATACAGAGACAGGCATTTACATGTGTCAGAATATGCACATGTACATACATATTTATACACTTACATAAACCCAGAAACACAAAAACACACACATGGACTCCTATAGACACACACCTCTATGTATACATACGTGAATACACATATACTCACATGTGCTTTTATATATGGAAACAGATACTGACATATACTCAAATAGACACATACACATAATCCAGATAGATAAATATATGTACATCACACACATTTGATACCCAGAGATACAGAGATATCTATACACAGACACACAGAGATTCCTGTGCATGCCTATGCACATACGTATATATTTACATACAAATACATGCATGCACATATGTATCTAAATACACAGAATATACACACACATTTCCTCCAAGGTAAACAATCTTTTCATATAGCTTTGTTGTCCTTCTTTCTCCCAAAGTTCTACATCCATACCTCCTTCTTCCCTTCGTTTTCAATCCCATTATCAAGTCCAACAGGATGACTTTGTCACAGCTAGAGTCCTTACAAATACACCCAGTTGCCCCAGTTTGCCTAGTTCATGATACTTCTATATCTGTGCTCTGGAATAATTTTCAATAATGTCCCCCTTTATTATTTAATCATTATTTAAAAAAATTTAAATGATCATTAATAATTACTATATAAATTATTATCTCTCAAAAGTATTCTCAATTGGTTGACAAGTTATATATCTGTTTCCTTCCCTTGGGGAAGTCATCTGATATTTACTTGTATAAGAAACTAAGATTAAAACAGCAGGTCTATGTTAAGGGGCTCTATATCACATGATTTCAGTCCCCACATACTAATACTTTTAATCTTTGGGTTTCAGGATCTTACTTCTGGCTCAGAAAATGAGAGGAATGACTCAACTTCGCAGTCTAGCAGCCAGTCAGACACGGGGAAGCAGGGCCTTGGCCCCCTCAGCACCCCCATCCCCGCACATGCTGCTGTAAAGGTACGGAGGAGGTGGCCTCCAGAATCTTGTCTGAGCTCTCCACTCACAGAGCCAGCTCTGGGGAGCTTTTAGAATGAGGCTTGGTAACACGTAGAGCGTAGAGGGTTAGCCTACTGGAAATGTCATGAAACAGGATTGAAAATGAGTCACATGGATATATATATATGATCCAAGCCCCAGGCTGTAACCCTTCCTGCAGAGAAGTCTCTGTGTTGGCATTTCTTTGGACTCAGTTTAGCCAGGATGTTCCTATCTTAAAAGACAGGCTCAGCCTAGAGGTAGACACA
>PVHY01000902.1:0-61456 GCA_004024945.1 Uropsilus gracilis | reverse complement strand
CCGGGCCCATACTTGGCTAATGCAAGAGCCAATCAGGATGCAGCATACCTGGCTGGTGCAAAAGCCTCATGGGTTTGCAGCAGACTGGCCTTGTCATCGGGGCTAATTTCTTAGCTCTCTACAGACACAGATAATCGTTATGTGCACAAGATGTGTAAGTATTACAGAACAGGTTTGTTTGTGGGTTTGTTTTTTTTTTTTACAATTTTGGACTTTATGCAAGGGACCTTGCATAATGAAAAGCTGTATCATTCAAGCCAGTCTCACTGTGGAAATATAAAAGGAGGGGCTCTATTCACAGTAGTCAAATAGCCATGAGCATATAGCATACAGGTGGTTTCGTTTTCTCAGCATTGTATCTAACAAATCACCAGGTGTGCTCTTCTCAGTGAACTCCTGGTAGTTGCCTGAACTTCTTTGTAATATTTTCTCTTGAATCACTTTCAACTGACTTGGGAGCGTGATTTCTCAGCTCCAGAGTCACCATTTGATCAGCACTGAAATCACTCTCCTAAAATATTGTTGTCAATTGTGAATTAAGTAAGAGTCAATGTTAAAGTCATAGTCTGTTTCCACTACATGTGCACAATCATGGTTTTCATGTTCTCAATGGAGAGCAGAGATGTCAGTCTTCTATAGTTTGACTTCCTCATCAAACTGCCAAAGCCTAAACCTAGCCTGCAATTTACTCAATAACTCTAAAATGATGTGACTATTGGTCCTTCAGCTTCACTGTGCTAAAGGGAGCCCAGAGGAAGGACAGGGCCATTTCAGTGAAGCGTAGGGTTGATACACAACTATTCCAGCAGAACTGGTTTGGGTAAGATCTGTGGTGGTAGCTCTTCCTCCAGGGACAGCAAATCTTCAAATAAGGTGGGAGCAGGTGCTGACTTGGAACAAGGGAGGGCAGAGTAGATGTAGGATCCCTGTAAAAATTCTCCCAAGTGCAGAAGGCTTATTAACTAGAATATTAATCTATTAATCAGCAGGGAGACTTGGACAATTGTGCACTCAGGAATACTTTTGTTCATTATTCATTCTCCAAGAAAAAATCTCATGCAGAAAACATAAAAGAGGCTTCCGTGGTGGGATGTGCTGAGTCAGAGAAAAACAAGTTTTAGGCCACTCTCATATATATGTTTTGTGGTTAAAATGGGATCGCTGCCCAGGCAGAACGCGCTTGCTTGCGATTCAGGAGCTCCCTCTTCTGGAAATTACTGGTACTACGCTTCCCTTGAAAAAGTTTTTCCTCTCCAAATAAATACTCAAGAATCTTCCATCATGTTATCTATATTCTTCATTTAAACCTTCCGTAATACAACCAGAGAGAGAAACTTTATAGTTTTTGACTAATTACAGTATGGAATTATTACTTACTACTATTTTGAGAACTTTTGAGTTCATACCAAGAAGAACGACACTTCTGTGAAGCTTGATATTATTTCATTATTATCTTTTATCGTTCTTATATTGGTCACTGGGATAGAAAGCAGAGTCCCAGCTTTCCGGTGAGGTGCCTGATATGTAGTAAACGTTAGTAATTTTACTGCATTTAGAAGTTTGCTTTAATTTTGTTGTTTGAACCCTTAACTTTCTTCAGTGTCCAAATCACACTCCATAACTTCTGGCAAGGCTCCTTGCATGGAGAGGCCTTCCCATGTGATACACTCCCAGTAGATGTTTTCACTCAATGCCTGAATATTCCAATATCTATTTGTGTGCAAAGAAGACACCTTTGCACCTTTGTGTGCAATACACCTTTGCTGTATTGCTTTCTTGGGGCTTAAGAAGAGCTATTAGATAAAACCTCCTCATTTCTTCCCTGTGATGTCAAGTCCTTCCCTTCTGTCTCCTAAAACATAGTCATTTCTTCATCCCCATCACAGTCTAAGTCCTTGAGTGACAGTAAGAACCGCCACAAAAAGCCTAAAGACCCCAAACCAAAGGTGAAGAAACTCAAATATCACCAATACATTCCCCCGGACCAGAAGGCTGAGAAGTCTCCTCCGCCCATGGACTCAGCCTATGCTCGACTGCTCCAGCAGCAGCAGCTGTTTCTGCAGCTCCAGATTCTCAGCCAGCAGCAACAGCAGCAACAGCAGCACCGGTTCAACTACCCCGGGATTCACCAAACTCAGCTCAAGTAAGTGTGGAGGCTACAGACAGACTGGCCCTACTGTGGAGGTTGCAGACAGAGATTGGATGTGGTTCTCTGCATGAGGCCCCCTGACCAGGGTTTGGAAACCAGAACAAGTCCTGTGTTGTCCCAGATCTTCATCTTGCATAGTAGAAATATGATTCTATTTAGAAACCATGCCACCATTTCAGGAGCATAAGTCCAGGAAGAAAAAGTAAAGCAGTACCTCAAAAAGAGGCCTCTGGAAAAATGAAACTCACACTGTCAGATTGGACTGTGGGAAAGAGGAGAAACTGTAGCATTGGTATTTTGAGGAATTCCAACATGGGTTCTGTTTCATGGATTGGCTCAGCACTAGGCTTTAGGAAATGAAAGAGCTGAGTGGCTCTGGAGTAACATTCTCAAAGATTGTCTCCTGAACCTGGGTATGTGACCCCATTGGTAGGACACCATTTAAATAGTCAGTTGTCTCAACAATAGATTTGGGATATGAGTTTCCCCATCCACTCTGTTCAACCTCAGTCACGCAGCAATTATCCTGAGTCATGAATACATTCCAGCTTCCCCAGAGGAAGGTGACACATCTGATAAAACATAGATCGGCAATCAAGACCCCACACACTGTTCTCTCCACCACTCCTTATTGTTCCCCAAAACTCAGCTTGTCATTTGCCCCCTGCCATTGAGCCTGTACTATTGCTTTTCTTCTCCCACCTTTTCTGTTAAGTGAGTACATTCTTACTCTTTGGAGGCAATTAATTTGTATCTGATCTAAATGTCAATGACCTTCATACACAGTTGATCCATGAACAACAGGGGTTAGTGGCATAAACACCTCCTGCAGTCAAAAGTCTACATATAACTTTTGATGCCCCCCAAAATCAACTATTGATAACCTGCTGCTGACCAGCTGACTTACTGTTAATACTACCTTACTGTTAATACTAAGTGATCAGCACAAATTTTGTATATATATATTAGATAACTGTAGCTCACAATAAAAAAAAAGTTGGGGAAAATAAAATGTTATTAGGAAAATAATGAAAAGAAAAAACATATATGATATTGTGCTGCGGTTATTGATACCCTAAGTTTATATTATCTTTTCTAAGAAAAGCTATAGAATGGGACCTGCACAGTTCAATCACATAGACCTTGTGTTGTTCAAGAGTCAACTGGATATGTCTGACTACATTTTAAGTTTTCCTTTTATATTGCTTTTGTAGGGAACCAAATGAACAGATGGTCAGAAATCCAAACTCTTCATCGGCACCACTGGGCAATACCCCTTTGTCTCCTGTCAAAAACAGCTTTTCTGGACAAACTGGTATCTCTTCTCTCAAACCAGGCCCACTCCCATCAAACCTAGATGATCTGAAGGTAGGGGTATTGGCATGATTTTCTTTCTTCTGTCTGTGTCTCACACACACGTGGACACACACAAATGCATCAGTATAGTTTTAAGGACATCTTTACTGACTGTTTTCTTGGATAAAACAATGGGAGGGAGGAGAACATGAGAGAAACTTTAAAAGACCACAATTTTAACTGCTGGGGCAGGACCTCCAACAGAGTCCTAACTTCCCAACTTAGCCTTTTCATTGTCTTTGTGATCTGGGACTGGTTTAGACCTCTCAGATTCTCCTTTTTTTTTACTGTTGTATTATTGTAATAATCAAATGAAACTCCACTATAGAACAGAGAACTGAAGTAAGTTCTGAGAGTGTTCTTAATCGCTGTTCAATTCCACTGATGAACTTTTACCAATCTCTGGTGAGATGAGAAAAATAAGAACCATGTCAGCAGTTTTTCATAAAACTAAGTTGTGTTCAGCATATCTGATTAATTTTTATTCAAAGTATCTTTCTTCTCAATGTTTTGAGTGTTAAAAGATCCTTTATGCTCAGGAGTTAAGATAGTAACAGATGAAAGTGTTTCTGATACTTTTGCTTGCTTTTTTATTAAATAGGGATATTATTAAGTAAGGATGTTAATTTATAATTTACAAGATAAGATGTTAGCAACCCTGTGTCAGTAATGTAATGGAAAGCAATGTACTGTTCTATGATATTCCCAAATCTGAACATTTCTGCCCTGAAATGTAATTAGATACAGACCCCTGGAAATTCCTGCTTTCCACACTATCACTTCCACATGATTTCGCTCTTCTCCATAAACTGAACTCCTGAAGGTCTCCCTAGTCTTCATGCCAATTCTATTTTCCTTTCAGTTCTCCATGCTCATCTTCAGTCCCCAGTTATTATTTTCATTGGGGGAAAAGGTAGGGTTGGGATTACTTCTAACCAAAGGAAATTCCTTGACAAAGTACCAACACCAATAAGTAAAATATATCCCAGGTCCTGATATCAAAGGTTCATCTATTCTCGCACACCTACATTCTACTGAACTTATTTCACTTTGGCATTGATTAACCTGGAAGAAAACGCTGAACTACATTAGTGCTCCCCAGGTCTGGGTCACCTACCACCAATTCTCACATCATAAATCTAGATCCAAGGAAGTAGACTCCCTCAACTTGAAGGCATGATGCTGGGAGAAGTAAGCCAGATACCTCATGGGAAAAATAGTCTATGCAGCTCTTACAAGCAGTACCTAAATTATCCAGGTTTAAGGACAGGAAGTGGGGGGGATGGTAGCCAGGGACTAGGGGGCAGGATGGGAAGTTAGGATCTAAAAGGTCAGAGTTTCAGTCTGAAGTGATGAAACAGTTCAGTAGATGGATGGTGGTGATATTTGCACAGCACTGTCAATGTGCTTAGTGCCACCGACTTGTATGCTTTACAATGGTTAAAGGGCAAATTTTGTGTTGCATGTCTTTCACCATATTAAAAATGTTTAAGCTTTTTATTAAAATTTAAATGCTAGAAGACTAGCTGATGGATACTAGGAAATTGCTGTTTGTATATTTTAGGTGTAATAATAGTATTATAACTATATTTTCCAAGAAAATAATAATCTTTTAGAGAGAGATACCAAAATGTTTACAGATTAAAGCATATGACTTCAGAATAATCCAGAAAATGTAGCTATGGGGAAAAGTAAATTGGGTAGAAATGAAACAAGATTGGGGATGAGCTGGCTATTGTTGGAGCTGATAGAAGGTAATAGAGTTTGTTATAGTCTTCTATGTACTTTTGTGCATGTTTGAAGTTTTCAATTATAAATACTTTTTTAAAAATATCAGTGATTAAAACATCAGTAAATATAAGAAAAAGGTGAATACAAATCTTTGTCCCAAACAAGCCCACATAGCAAAGTATCCTGGAACTGAAGGAAAACTGAACTCAACAAGTATTCATTTTATTTTAGAATGTGAGCTGCATTATTTAATAATGTAGTTGAAATTATTCAGTGTCAGAACAGATTCTAAAAATAAATGTAGAACTCATTAATTTTAACTAATTCAAAATTAAAACAATAATGAGTTGCCATTTTGCACTTTTTCAAACCAGCAAGTCTAAAGAAAATGGTAAAATAGTACCTAGCAAGATGCTGGGGGAGAGTTCATTTTTTTTGCTCATACTAGTGTAAGTAGATGCAGTCCTTTAAAAATAACTTTCAGCTGATTATAACATTATACGTACTCCCTATTGAAATATAACTTTAAAAAAGTAAGGAATGTTTAAAAGAGACTCAAGATAGCATTGCAGATCATGTTTCCTTTGAGACTTAAAAAACATGCCTATGGACATGTTTTGTTTTAAATTAATCATGTGTGCATAAATTTCTGAAATACTTTCATTTTTAACTTCATGAACTTTTTCTGTAACTTAATATTCAATAAAATTTTTATTTTTAATAGCACAGATCATATTTCACCAACAAGTTAAACTATTAGATATTCAGCTTGTTTCCAATTTTTTGTGATTAAAAATATAATTTGTGCATGTACTTATTAATTTCTCTGCTTATATCCCCAGGTTAAAATTCCTTAGCCAACATATTTACTAATTTTTAAAGTTCTTGATGCATGTTAACAAATTTCTACCCTGAATGTTTGTGCCAATCTAGTCCCAGAAGTGTTAGAGCAGCACATCTCAAATATGAATGCACATATTGCATCACCCCATCACCTGGGGCTCTTGGTAAAATGCAGATACAAACCCAGTCATTGGGTTTGGAGAGGGAGATGAGATTCTGTATTTCTAACCAGTTCCCAGATGTTAGTGGAGTTACTGGTCTGAAAACCAGACTGGAAAAAAACAAGGTATTAACAGGTTTTCATAATGCAACGTTATTGCAATAAAAACAATTAAACAATAGTTTAAAATGCAAATAAATGTTCATTGGTAGAGTCATTGTATAATACAGACTGGCCAACCTTGGCTAGGCTAAGCATTTTAAGTACACACAAGTGGATGCTTAGCATGTTCATAGATAAAGATAAATACAAAACGAGGCAGGAGGTGAGTCACTATTTTCCATGTGTCTAACATATTTTAAAAAATTTTTATCAAAAGAATTTTTAAATAGGTTTTTTAACATTTTTTACTTATTTTTGCTGCTTTTTCAAAAATACAGTGTTTTTCATTTCTTTTCAATTTGAAGAATACAAAAAATAGGTACATATTTTATTTATATGTCTTGAATTGCTAATACTGGTACATGTAACAGTATAACATTACTGCACTTTAAAAGAAAAAAAATTATCTCTTGAAGGGTAAAAATGATCATATCCACTACATGTTTCCTATATTGGACGTCAAACATTTTCTTTTTAATTCTTAAGCACATTTGATATATTAAACTTACTAACATTTTATTATTTGTTATGCAACCTTTTTTTTCTTGAGGTTGCTATTTGCATTTTCTTGTTAGTATTTTTGATATGAAGGTTTTCAATTTTTGTTGTCAATATTTTTTGTGATTATGTTCTTTGCTTCTCTGTTCAAAAGATCTTTCCTTATCAGAGGAATATTTTTCTATACATTCTTGTTATTTTATGGGATTATTAACATTGAGGTATTAAATATGCTTCCCATTTTGATTATACAAGTAATATGCTAATGTGGAGTATTTAAGAAATATAACTGAGAACCATTATTACATTTTAGCATATCTTTATCTAGATATTTTTATCTGCAAACAACTGTTTGAATATATACATATGTTTAGATAAGTTTTAGAAAATAGAATCTTGCAATTAAATTTTTTATTTAATAACAACAAAAATAATTATCCATTATTCTATATCAACAAATATTTACGGCATCACTCTTAATGTAGTCATCATTTGCATGCACTATAATACATTCAGTTTTCATATTTTTAGACACTAGTAGTCTATAATTTATGAATATAATAAAAAATGCAGGCATGAAATAATTACATGTGAACCAACCAACATAATAATAGCAGATCCTTATACTGCACTAACCATCTACCAGGCACCATTCCAAATACTTGATAAATTTTAAGCCATTTTAACCCTCACAAAAAAACATATATGGTAGGTATTATTATCTAGATTTTACAGAAGGAAAAACGGAGGCACAGAGTGATCAGAGCTAATAAGAGACAGGCCAGAATTTGAGTTGATGAGCTTCTCTCTGCACAAATCCTCTCTCAATACAAAAACAGGCAATTACCATCCAGTTAACTGTTAGTTTTAGGACATAAATATTGGTGAGAACCTGATTCTCAGAAACTGCTCCAGGAACCGGGGGCATCAGCATTCTTTGGAAACATGTTGAAAAGGCATACTCTTGAGTCCCCACCCCAGACCTGCTGGGTCAGCACTGGGGCCTGGGACCCAGCTGTCTGTGCTATAACCAAACTCCAGGGTTTCTGGGGGCTGCTCAAGATTAGAGCCAGGACAAAGAGGCAGGTGGGAGAGCTCTTGTCCAGGTAGCAGAAGACCTCGGAGTCAGTGCGCCTGAGGATAGTTGGTTGAGGGCTGAAGCCTAAACCTTGGCAGACACCAGTTTTCTCATTTATGCATGGGTCAGAAACTGAGATGGTAGTTGGAGTAGAGTAAGTGGCCTCTCTACTTTGGGTTTGACGGTCCTATGATTCTGGAGCCATGAGTTCATTGCATGTGATTAATTTTAAACGAATCAATGAAAATTTTGCAAAAACCATTTGTATCAGGTGTTGGGTAGGAAGGTGGAAAGAGGCTATAAAAGGTGCATTTTATATTATTATAATATAATTTTATAATATAACAATTTAATATGTATGATATAACATTTTATGATATTAATATTTCACTTGTCCTGTTTCAAGGCTACTTTAATAATAAATACTTTTTTTGGCCAGGGCACGGTGGCTCGTGCCTGTAAGCTTCAGCCTATGAAGTGGCCGGGGCTAGGGATCGTGTTTCGAGTGCCGCCTGGGGCCCGTAGCGAGACCCAGTTCCAAAAAAAAATAGCTGGGTATGGTGGCGTGCGCCTGTAATCCCAGCTACCTGGGAAGCTGAGGCTGGGGATTGCTTGAGTCTGTGGTACCCTGGGCAACGAGAGCCTGCGGTTCCACGGGCAAAAATAGCGAGACCTAGTCTCAAAATAATAATAATAATAATAATAATAATAATAATAATAATAAATACATTTTTTTAAATGATTATCATCAATCAGCATACTAACAATGCCTTGTTTTCTTAGGTCTCTGAATTAAGACAACAGCTCCGAATCCGGGGCTTGCCAGTGTCAGGCACCAAGACCGCGCTCATGGACCGGCTCCGGCCCTTCCAAGACTGTTCCGGAAACTCTGTGCCGAACTTGAACTTCGGTGAAATAACCACTGTCACCTTTCCTGTTACACCCACCAGTGCGCTGTCCAATTACCAGTCCTCCCCTTCCACCAGTGCCTTATCCAATGGTTTCTACCACTTTGGCAGCACTAGCTCCAGCCCCCCCATCTCACCCGCCTCCTCTGACCTGTCAGTGGCAGGGTCTCTGCCGGACACCTTCAACGACGGGTCCCCTTCCTTCGGGCTGCACCCGTCCCCAGTGCACGTGTGCGCGGAGGAGAGCCTCATGAGCAGCCTGAACGGGGGTTCCATTCCTTCTGAGCTGGACGGGCTGGACTCTGAGAAGGACAAGATGCTGGTGGAGAAGCAGAAAGTGATAAACGAGCTCACCTGGAAACTCCAGCAAGAACAGAGGCAAGTGGAAGAGCTGAGGATGCAGCTGCAGAAGCAGAAGAGGAACAACTGTTCTGAGAAGAAGCCATTGCCTTTCCTGGCCACCCCCATCAAGCAGGAGGAGGCCATCTCCAGTTGTCCTTTTGCATCCCAGCAAATATCTGTGAAAAGACAAAGCAATGGATCGGAGGGTCAACCTTCGACTTGTGACGCTGCTCCACTGCTGCCCCTCGGGAACACTCACTGTGTGGACTCCTCAGGTCAAACCAATGTACTTTCTTCCACATTTCTCAGCCCCCAGTGTTCCCCTCAGCATTCGCCCCTTGGAGCTGTAAAAAGTCCCCAGCATATCAGTTTGCCCCCTTCGCCGAACAACCATTACTTCCTACCCTCATCTTCAGGCACTCAAGGGGAAGGGCCCAGGGACTCCTCACCTGTCAGCAACCAGGTGTGTACTGCACAGGTAAGAAGTCCTTGCCACATACTCCCTCTCTCTTTCTGGAAGTGGGATATAGATTTGCAATTGCAAAAAAGAAAAAAAAATCTGTCCTTAAGACTGTTGATGGGAAGGATTTACCACAAGTTCAACAGAAACTCCAAGATACCATAATTTCTCCATAAACCAAACCTACTTCTCTGGGGCTGGGTGTGGCAAACTTGTTCTGTAAAGGGCTAGTTAGTAAATGTTTCTGGCTTGCAGGCTATTATAACTACTCAACTTGACTTTATATCCCCCAAGGCAGCCATGTGTAACTTGTAAATGAAAGCATGTGACTGTTTTCCAATGAAATTTTATGAAAACATCTGTATTTGGCTCCTGGGAAGTAGATTACTAATCTCTTTTCTCTGGACTCCTTGGTATCAAGCCTTACCATAGGTCAAAGAATTCATCAAGAGAATCAAAGGGGAAATTATGATACCCCATTTTCTCTCCGTGTAATAATCCACATACTGTAAATATTTTCTGAGGACCTCCTACATGTTAGATCCTACGCTAATCTATAAAGATTAGTACTGCGCTAACTTAAGTGAAAAAATTGCCTATTCTCATGGGGAGACAGACAAAAAGTAAGTATACAGTGCATTAGATGATACATCTTAGGAAGAAAAACAGAGAAGGAAGAGGAAAGGTTGGAAGCTTGCAACTTTAAATTAGAGGCCCAGACATTTGAGCAAAGCTTTGAGTGAAGGCTGTTTAGGGAAAGGAAGAATATCAAGGGCCCTGGGGTACGCACATGCATACTTCAGGGACAGAAAGAAGATCGGTGTGGCTGGGACAGAATAAGGTGAGAGTTGTGAGAGATGACTTAGAAAATTAAGCAAGATGGTCATTAGGGGCTTTTCTTTTGTTTATGAAACCAAAGAAACCAAAGAAATATCTAATTAAGACACTAGAAAAAAAACTACATTAACAAAACATTCTGAAATCTATATTATTAGAGAAAAGAAAAAGGAAGAAATACACATTGACTGGTTTCCTCTCATATACCAACTGTTAAAAATCATGTATATGAGCCATCTCACTGTCACAACAACTTGATCAGCTCCAATTTGTTATTCTTTTTTTAATATTAAATAAATTTTATTTGAATATTTATTACATAATTTATTTTTTCACATTTTAAATTTTATTTTTAAAAATGATTTGCACAAATAATATATGTATATAGTGTGTGTGTATATATATATATATATATATATATATTTAGTATCGTTTACTACTCAAGGTTCTTTCACCACCACGTCACCCATGAACCATCATCCTGACCTCCCGTGTCCATCCTTCCTCTCCTCTGTTCTATGCTTCAGCTCTGCTGACACTTAGTTTTAACTTTCTCTTTATTTGCCACGAAGGAAAACAAGACTCAGGGAGGTTGAAACAGTTGCTCAGGGACACACAAATACCTAGATTATCTGATTCTAAAGTGTGCTTATTTTCACATGGAATATTCTCTACACTGGCAATATGAAATATGATCATAGATAAGGAGATTATATTTTTACAAACCCCTCAGAATAGCATAGTGAAATGAACAATGCCCATTGCTGAGTGCACATGCTGGGAAGAACTGGACCTGTCAGGATTGTTGACATCATAATTCGGAGCTTAGTGTCCTAGGCCTCAAAGGGAAAAGTAGCTGTTAAGACATAATTCTATACCATAAGTGTTTGATTCTAATGATTTCAGTGCTGCCAAGAAATGCTAACAGTGATTCGTGTTTTTCAAAGTACTTTGAAGACATAAATAATTATAAGTAAGAAGATAAAATAGAAAGAACAATCTAGGATAATACGATTTATTGCACTTTTGGGATTGCACAAAATATTTGTGGGGGCAGATTGATCAGGAAAGACTAGAAAAGTAGATTTTGTAGGTCAGACTTAATGAGAATTCAGAAGTGTTAAAGATGGGGAGTCAGGAACATTCCTTGTGAAAATAAATGAGGTAAATGTATAGGGTATGCTGAGGGAAGTTCATGGAAGAATCAGAAGTTTCAGGTTTGCAAAAGAAATAGTGCTAGACTGTGGCATCTTGGGCACTTACCTTGGTCAGAAGTGGGGAGTCCATATTGTGACTACGTGGGAACCATTGGCAGTTTTTGAGTTGTGGATGACCAAAGCCAAATTTGAGATGTTGAGAATGAATAATGAAATTAAGTTAGTTGGCAAAGACAAGGCATCAGAGCAGGCACTGGTTATCTCAGCAATGACTGTTCTCCTTCATTCTGCTGTTTAATTGTTCCTTCTTCTTTTCTACAGAATTCAGGGGCACATGAAGGCCATCCCCCAAGCTTCTCTCCCCAGCCCTCCAGCCTTCACCCCCCATACTCTGGTGCCCAGGCAGACAACAGTCATGGTGCTGGGGGCACTCCTTGTCCCCAAAGCCCTGGTGTACAGCAAAAGGTAGGCACCTAAAAAAAGATTTAGACATGGAATAAACATTGCCTTTTCTCTTTTCTGTGGTCCCTGATCCCTGTCCTCCAAGGTGGATGATAAAGTTCAATGACAGAAATAAATGACACTTCAACAAGACAGAGGTCTCCTTGGAAGGAACTAAAATTGATTCATGCATAAGTTTGATGGTATGCCAAGGAATTGTTTCCTGAGATCAATCCAGAAGCACTGATAATTCAGTGAGCATAGTTGACTCATGAAATATTACTAACGACCAATTTCAATGAAGTTTAAGATTGAAATAGAGGTGCATGGGAAAAACAAAGTTGGAGACGGGAAGGTACATGGACCGATGGAAAAGATGAAGAGGAACAGAAAGTTTGTATAAAGAGAAAGAGATGATACATAGCAACAGGTGGAAGAATCAAAGAAGCGGGCAGCTCCACAGAACAGGGGAGAAAGAGCAGGAACAGACATCAAATTAATGGCCAGGGTACAAAAGTGGTCCATGAAGAGCAGTATGTCCGTTGGCCCAGAAACCCTGAAATAACCAGGCACTTCACAAATACTCAAGTCTGGAGCATGGAAAGATAGACCAAGAGTATCTCTAACTGCAAATAAACAAAATGACCTGGGGGAGAAAATATCTGAAAATTCCTAGGTTGAGAGACATTATATAGGATTGGATTCTGACATGATTTCCTTTTCTCATCTCTTGTACTCTTAAAAGAAGGTACCCCTTACAGGGGAAATAAATCTGTAAAGGTCCATTTCTGAGATGCCTCCAGAAATAAGTCCATAGACTTACATACTACTGATTATCTATTGAGGTTGCTTACTAAGCCTTAGCCCTTTTCTTTTTCTTAATTTGATTTTTTCCCGCAATTTAGCTTGCGCTTTCTAAAAGAGGAGTGATATCACTTCTGATTCATCACTTGATTGTCTTTCTCTGCATTTTACCCACAGATTGCTGGTTTACACTCTTCTGATAAGACAGGGCCAAAGTTTTCAATTCCATCCCCTACTTTTTCTAAGTCAACTTCAACAGTGTCAGAGATAACACAGCCTCCGTCCTATGAAGATGCAGTAAAACAGGTAACTTCTCAACTTGTTCTTTTTAGAGCAGGGTGACAAAATGGAATTATTTTATATTATTCAACTTAACACAAGTAATACTGAGTGGATCAGGTGTTTCCCTCCCAAAGTGGGCAAAGTGCCAATACCTAGTATACAAAGAACTGTGTGTGTATGGATGCCATTATGAAGGCAAGAAAAAAGAGATGAGAACTGACCAGCTAGATGCCATTTGAGCCTCCAACCAGTTGACACTGCCACTAAGGTTGGGCAAGTGCTCAACTTCTCTTCTACAAAATAAGGGCACCATTATCTTGCAAAAACTCTGCATACTGGAGCACGTCCCACATAGTCCAGAGAACAGGGTAGATACTCAAATACATGAATGCCATCATCATAGTAAGGGTCCTTCAAGTTCTTCTTACCTTCAAAATTCAGGACTCTTGGCAAAATACTGAAACTGGGTCATAGTGGAGATTCAGTGTACCCCATATTCATTTATGTTGAAAAATCTCAAAATAAAAACTGAAAAAGGAAAGCAATTGATGGTCTTATATTTCAAATGACCTGAGTTTACAGAGAGTATCAATGTGTCCTCAATCCAGAAAAGAAAATTACACCAGTTGCTGTGTAGTGTTGACCCAGGCCAAAGCCAGCTTGAGTTAGGCTTCACATGGTTTAGAAAGTGTTTAAAATATCAGGAGCTTCATGCAGAAAATCAGCTTTCTCATTTCTAGAAAATCAGAGGGTCTGGCAACAAGGAGCCACACTCTTGGCAAAAGGTGGTTGCTTGAAACAAAGCCACCACAACCAACTTGAGCTATAGCTTAAGCTCTACAATTTGAGCCCTCTCACTTTTTCTGTATTTGGTTAATTTCCATCACCTCTCAGACCTTGCAGACATCTGATGCCTCCTAGACCAGCATGTAACTCACTCTTTGAGCTGTGCCCCATTGTACTTGTAAGTGATGCTTTTATTTATTGGGCCAGAGCTCTTAGAGGACTGAGATAAATATTTGCCTTTATTCTCCCATCTCTTTCTTTGGGTGTCTGTAAACATGAACTGATTCTTTGTGATTTCAAAAGAAAAGGCTAAGTATATTGTGCTTCCATGACTAAGCCAGAGCTGAAGGTTGTATTCCTGACAAGAATCAATACGTTAAACCACCTATGGCAATGAAGAATCCAAGAAATAAGAGCCAATTTCTCAGATCACACTCACAGCACCCAAACAGGAGGAATATCTAGGTCACTTCAAAGTGAGAAAAGAGCCATATTATCTGTGTATTAAAATGGTCTGCCTCTGAGAGGGAACTGACCTCATTCCTTCACTCAGTATTAGCATTCTGCCTCCTCTTCTTCTCTTGTACTAGATTATTTCATTCGGTAATTTTCAGAAAATTAATTTTGAACCTTAATTCCATGTGGTTCAAAAACCTTTAGCCGCTGACTTTGATGACCTTAACATTGTTCACAAAAGTCAAAAAAGGTTGAGGCAAGCCAAATGGCCATCAGTGAATGAACGGAGAGACAGAATGTAGTAGATCCAGATAGTGAATATTATTCAGCCTTAAAAAGGAAAAAAAATTCCATCACATTCCAGCATGGAAACATGAGGATATTCTGTGAAGGTGAAATAAGTCACTCACAAAAAGATAAATACTGAGCAATTCCACTTAAATGTCTAGTAGTCAAATTAATAAGAACAGCTAGAACACTGGTGATTACCACAGGCCAGACCAAGCTGGGGAGAGGACACTGGAGACTTACTGTTTACTGGGAATAGCATTTTATTTGCAGAACGAAAGAGCTCTGAAGATGGAGGGTGGGGATCGTTGCACAACGTTGTGAATGTGCTGAATGCTACTCAGCTGTGTGCTTGAAATGGCTGCTAAGGTGGTCAAGTCTGTGTTAATTGTACTTTACCACCATTTAAAGCAAAAAACCCTTACTGAACTTAATTCAGAAACCTGTTCTGCTGCCTCTAATGAATTCCTAAGCCGCTTTCTGACCTCTCTTTTCTCCTCTGGTTCATTTGCAATAGCAAATGACACGGAGTCAGCAGATGGATGAACTCCTGGATGTCCTCATTGAAAGTGGAGGTAAGAATGCCTTGCGTGGGTCACTTAGGCCCCTCTACCCCTGCATATGCTCCACTGAACTCTCTGGGGTCATGTCAGGAGCTCACTCTAAGTCAGACCAAAAAAGCCACCCACAGATGGAGTGTAACTCTGTAACTCTGTGGGAGCTTCCTGTCCAAGTCCGAGCAGATTTAAGAAGCACAGTCAGTGATTCCTTATTGCCTTGGTCAGTCTCTGTAGCACTTCTCAAGAATCACTTGAACAGTTTTCACCTTTCCACCCAAGTGCTGATGCCCTAAATGCTCTCACTTGCTGCACCATTTTTCTCTGTTTTTCTTTGTTACCTCAATTGAAGGAATCAGAGAGAGCAGATAACAAGAATTTTGTGTTACTAAAAATGATATTCAGCAGTAATCCTCCTCTGGATAGTCCGTTCAAACCTAAGATGTCACTCAAGCTAGCAAAAATAAGCTCACCATGCCTTCTTGCCTCCTTTTTAATAAGTTATTCATTTTTTAAAAAAATCAAAGAGAATATGTCTAGAATTTGAAACCACACAAATGAATAGATCATGTCAAGAAAATGCATAAGTAAAAAGTAAAAATCTGAGCCCTTAAGTCACATTTAAAGGTTCAAAGTAGGAGGTGGCAAGGCACCAAGTTCAATCCTGCACCAGACAAAGCTCCCACCGTTATGGAGGGTAGTGTCTAGGAAGAGCAAAGGAGAGCAAACAAATGAATAGACATTTCCTCCATTGTAAAAAGAGGGAAGAAGGCAACACTGGACACAGATGGATCTATATACATTTTCTGATAGAATGATAGGCAGATGTTTATCTTTCTATCAGACATTCCATGTTTTTAAGAAAGTGTGTAACAAGGCCAACAAAGAATGTAGGTTAAGAGGGGGAGTATGAGAAATTCAAGGAAAGTTATAAATCAATCATTAGTGAGTTTTTCTGGAAAAGGTAGTGTTACATACCAATGTAGATTGATATCACAAATTTAATTTGGATCTAGTATGCTTCACTGTGTCATTTTTCTCTCACTACCAATCCATTGCACACTCAGAGAAATCAGATGATGAGCTTCATCCAGATGTGGGGTATTGCCAAAGGAGAAATGTTGGCTCAGACAATATAGTCTGAGCAAGAGGAGAAAGGGAAAACCAGAAGGGGCTGCTGGATGGTGATAAGGTAGTAGAGCCAGGATACTGGGACGACTCCATGTGAGTGAGAGATGGTTGCTGTGAGGTACTGTATAAGTGAACTGGCACCTGGTGATTTATCCTGTGACTCTGAAGTAAAGGAGCCTGCAGTGAAGGTGTATAGAGGATGCAGTTTCTCCAGGGGACAGCCAGGTGTCAGTGAAGGAGTAGGAACTTTTTTAAGCATTCGATCATCACTACAGGGGTTTCTACAAGATAGGGTTTGGGGAGAGACCAGAGGAAAGAACTGAGATATGCCATTTAAGGATGACACTGGGTGATGGGCAATGACCAGAGAAAAATGGTCATCTCTTGAGGGTGATAGGATTGGTCTGTGTGTCTCCTTTGTGGAGACATTTTTGTGTGTCTCCTTCATGCCAAAGATCCATAATGTGGAACATGCTTGATTTGAATTGATTTAACAATTCCCAATGTGTTCTACCAATAGAAATGCCTGCTGATGCCAGAGAGGATCATTCATGTCTTCAAAAAGTTCCAAAGATACCCAGGTCTTCCCGAAGCCCTACTGCTCCCCTCCCCAAACCTGCAGCTTCCTTTGAACAAGCATCTTCAGGAGGACAGCTCTCCTTTGATCACTATAGCACCGACAGTGATGAGCAGCTTGAAGTCTTATTAAATTCCCAGAGTCCCTTAGGAAAGGTAAGCGATGTCA
Organism: Uropsilus gracilis; assembly: GCA_004024945.1. Taxonomy (NCBI): domain Eukaryota; kingdom Metazoa; phylum Chordata; class Mammalia; order Eulipotyphla; family Talpidae; genus Uropsilus; species Uropsilus gracilis. The sequence continues at coordinate 44,285 of PVHY01000902.1, read as the reverse complement.
CCCTTCTTAAAATTGGGAGTGAGGAGCCTCCTTTTGATGGAATAATGGATGGATTCTCTGGGAAGACTGCAGAAGACCTTTTCAACGCACATGAGATCCTACCAGGTCCTCTTTCCCCAATGCAGACTCAGTTTTCACCCTCATCTGTTGACAGCAATGGGCTGCAGTTAAGCTTCACTGAATCTCCTTGGGAAACCATGGAGTGGCTTGATCTCACACCACCAAGTTCCACACCAGGCTTCAGTGCTCTCCCTACCAATGGCCCCAGCATCTTTAACATTGATTTCCTGGATGTCACAGATCTCAATTTGAATTCCCCCATGGACCTTCACTTACAGCAGTGGTAGAATACCTGATGCAAGAGTGCTGAAGAAAATCAAAGAAAGTCCATGGGGAAAGGCACACTACCATGCTTATATTATCCAAAAAGGAGGCAGAGGAGGAAAAGAAAAAGAGACTTTTGTGATAACAAGAATGAATAGGAATATAAATATATATGTATATTTATATTCCTATGTGTATGTATATATATATATATTGGTAAATATATATAGGATGTAATATTTACCAACATTCAGTAACTGTTAATGATTTCGGTAATGCATTCAGAAATGTGCTTTTCTCAGATTAACAGTACCAAAAAAAAAAAAAATCTTTCACTACCTTTTCAAATACCAATATTTTTTCTTGCTCATGATTTTTCTCAGGCATTGTTGGGCATAATCTCATGTTATAAACTTTTCTCATGAATTTATTAGATGTACTGTGGAAAGAAAATGTAAGCCTTTTTTAGGAATACAGGGAAGTCAGTCTACCAAAGGTTGTGGAAGACATACCTATGATGGAGGTTGCTTCTCATCTCTCTGTGACCTGTCTTTCAAAATAGAAACCATGCCCAACTTCAATTTGGAAGTTTTGAGGGAAAAATAGAAGGGTAGAACCGATTCATTCCCAGGGAAATGAAATAAACTCCGTGTCCCTTAGCCACAAAGCTGTCCCATTGGAGTGGTTCCCATCCTGTTCTCAGATCTCTGAGTGGTCACTGAAAACAGCTGACCTACATTTGATCTAGAGAACCAATATCCAAAACTCCCCAATGTCTCAACCAGTAGCCAGATCACTCCTGCTGTCTGTGGCAATAAGCACTGTGAAACAGGGGAAAACCCTAAAGCAAAGAAACCGTCTGCCATGGAAGGTTCTCCAACACAATCCCCATTTAGTTTCTAAGACTAGAGATGACCGTCTCAACAGACTGGAAGGATACCTCTAGTCTCAGAGAATATTATCAGGGATAATTCAGACAGGAAAGTGAGCATATCACATGTCATGAGGATAAAGACCATGGGGACTATACCATGTATATAACAGGACGATAATTTATAGAGGCCCAACATTTTGTTGATGTTTTCTTATTGGGGGTGGGCAGTCCACCTCAGTTTATTTTTACCTATTCTGCTTTGCTTTCAAGATACCATCCTCCTTTGATCCTCTTTTAAAGGATTTTTTTTTGTCCCAACTTTGGGAGAAGAAAAATTTCTTGGACCACACTCCTAATAAAGCCATATTCTTAAAAGATTAAAAATCCAGATTCTCCTGGAAAACTTATTCTCTATATGCACATGTTGCTTCAAAAGGAAGTTGAAAGAAAAGAGGAAAGTGGTAACTCCGTCCATCAGCCACAAAGCTCATCCTAGCGTTGTTTGATTTACAGCAATCTTTGGTTGAGATTGTTCTGGGGAAATTGGAAATCATTTTATTGTAAAGATAACTGAATTATATTTATAGCAGAAAGTATTCTAGGCCTGGTTTCTGAAAGAAAACAATTGCACACTGTAAATGATAAAAGGAGAAAAAGATGATGGTCCTAATTGTGCATTCCTCATTACCTCTCATGCTTTTGCTGGGAGTTAAAACATCCAACACAGGACGATCTCCCTCAGGCTCACTGTGGCTCTGGCTCACCATTTTATAGTGTTGCATGCTATAGAAAGTAGCTATTGCAGAGGTTTTGTTGTTGTGTTTTTTTTTTTTTTAATTTAAATCACTAAGGCACTGTTTTTCTGTTTTGTAAAAATAATGTTCACTGTGCACTTATGGAGAAAATATTCAAATATGTTGTGATTTTAGAAATTCTCTTTTTGATAAACCAAAGATTTAGAAGTCATTCCATTGTTAACTTGTAAACGTGTGAACACAAAGTGTTTTTGGTTGACTGCTACTCTGAAAACTGCCAGATCTTATTCTGAGGGATGTATATATAGATATATATGTATAGATATATGCATACATAGATATATAAGTAGACCTGTGTGGGGGTATGTATTGGATATGCACATGTACACAAGTGTATATACACATACGTGTATGTGTGTATATCTTGAAAAGCAGTGTTACAGAGTTCTATCCCAAAAACCTTTAAGCCTCAATCTGCTGTGAAATGATACTTGGCCTTTCTCACTATGAGTTCTTGATTAACCAACCAGACTACACGTTGCCTCTCTGTGTATGACTGATGGCTCCATCCCAATGACTCACAGCCACTTGCTTACCATGAATAAGCTCATCTTGACAATGATGATGGATGTGAAAAGTCGGCCCTATTTTCTTTGTAGCTGGAAATGGTAAAGTGGCCTCCTACAGAAGAGCATAAAAGGGACATGGATGTGGTGTTTTACATTCCTTGATCTGCACTGTGCTTTAAAAGACACACATGGTACATCTTTTATGTTGTCTCTATGTCAGTCACCAGAACCAAAAATCTGGAGGGAAAAATGACCCATGTTTTCTCTGAAGATGAAGCTATGGGGAAGAAAACTTTAACAATACATTCCTCATGTTTGTTTATTCCTTAGATGTTGAAGTTTATTTGGTTCTTGACAAAGCTTTCTGGTCAACATTGCGTGAATGCCACGTTGTGAGAATCCTATGTTTTCTCTCCCCCCTACTTCCTTTGGAAAACAGAATCAGTGTCCTAACTCTGAGATGCTAACTTGAGTGCCAATTATTTTTTTCTTTGGGTATTTCTCTCTGAAGAACTAGACTTGGTTAGAAGGCCCCTGTACCTTGCAAATATGTATATTTTTACTGGGATCTTTTTAGGATGCTCCCTAGGACTGATAGATACACCTCACAGAAAACAAAAAATCAGATAGCTCCTATTAACTACTACAAATCACACACTCCACACTTCACACACCTCTGTAGGAGGAGGTCTAACCTCCTCCTACCATCCCCCTTGCACCAAACCCCCTCTCTCTCTTCAGAGTTCAGATGTGAGATTGAGGGAATGAAAGTAGGAATGACTGGGAGAAAATTAATGAGGTTGTCTGCTTCCAGGGGATCTGAGGGTTCATGCCAATTTCCCTGTGTCTTATTAGGGATTTTTTTTTTCAAAGCTTTTAAACTCGCAGTTATGTCCTCTTTTCTGATAATAAGTCGGGCACAATTAAAAGACGTATAGAGACATGGAATCTCTTACAGTAGTAAGAGATTAGAGCCTGAAAAGGACCAGATTGAAAAATAGTTTTCTTAAGATTCTCAGCTCCCAGGTTGGAAGATGACCTGCTGCTGTTTACAACCATTCCCAATGCTGCTGCAGTCCCTTTGGTCCATACTTACCCAACAGTCAGAAAATCCATCTGTGTGAATGTTTTCCTTAAGCCAGAATTCTTAATAGTAACCCTGCTTCCAGCAATGTTATTGAGATGACACATTCTGTTATAAGGGAGAGGGCGGGAAGGAGAAAGGAGTGAAGGGAGGACTCCATTTTCCGATCTATGAGCTTTCCTGTTCATCTAAGACATTGCATTATGAAATGTGCATCAGAGGACTCAAATGAGAAGTTATTCTGAACACTGCCATGATTACACCAATAAATGAGAAATCTGACTCTGCCCCTGATTAGTCAAGGGTCTGTGAACTGGCAGTATTTAGCCTTTAAGAATGCTTTTTCCAACCTGAAAAAAAGGGGAGAAGGGAACCTATCCAAGCATTCAGAACAGCTTCTCCCCCCCCCCAAGATTATTTATTTGAAACTATTTATCCTTCTAAAAGTAACTGTTGACCTGGCTACAAGCTCCTGCTCAGACTTAACTCCTCCAGTAGATAATTACCTGGACCAATCGCCCAAGTCCTTAACTATCCAATACCAAATTGACTCAGCACAGTGTGGTTCAGATTTTGAGTGAGCTGGAAGCTGCGGCTTCTATAAGCAAGAAATCTTGGAACCTCCAGCTCTCACATCAGAAACCCTTTAACCATGATTTAAAAAAAAAAAAAAGGTCTTCATTTCTCCAGAAGAGAGAATGGAGAGCCCCCTTTTAGTTAAAAGTTCTCTCTAACATTCTTGTCTTGTCCCTTTCTCTGTGACCAAATGACGCTTATATCACTTGAGAAACCTGGCAGGATTTCCCACCATTTATACCATCTGTGGGACTTTTAAGGTTTGTTTTAATTTAATCCCTTGAAAATTAAGGAAGAGAGAAAGAAACTTTCATTCCACCGTCATCCTCAATATTTATAAAAAAATTTCTAAACAAAGGGAACACTTTCTGGGAGAAAAGCACCCATGGTGCAACCCCTTCACTTAGAAGAAAAGCTGCCGTGTGGAAACAGCCAGGCCTGACACTGAGATCTGTGCTGTGGTCCTTGCAGTGAGAACCCCATAACGCTGGCACACAGTTATCAGATATGAGAGAACCTGGAGTCTGGGGTTTGCATTTCTCTGTAATCATCGCATGAACTGGCAGGACAGTCCAGATGCTGTCCTACACAGATGATATTACGAGACATGCAGAGACTGAGAGCTGCAGGTCATGTTAGGGGGTAGGTTTGACTCTAGATTCCACACTTGCAAAGGAGCCCTGGCTAGGTTTAGACCATGCATAGGAGATCATTTTAAGACAGGAAGGGATCTGGCAAGAATTTCTTTATCATCTGCCAGGGAAATTATAATAGAATCCATTGGATTCAATAACACACGAGCAAATTCCTCCTGGTTCTAGAATTTGATGCTTTTCTCTGTGGATTAAGAGAAAAAGTCCCACAGTCTTCTGCTAATTTTAACCACCTGCCTCTATCACTGATAACACAAGTCTCCTATAGATGGTTTAAGAGCTGCTGAATTTTTATGGTAAATGACAATAGAATGATGGGGATCCTGAGTGTTATTCTAATGTTTTCCAAAGGAAGGGAACACACACTGTTCCCCAGAATTCCTTTCCTATGGTCCCATAGTAAGGAAAGAGGGCAGTGCATGGCTGGGTGCTTTAAATCCTCCCTTGGTGAAACAGATACTTGGTGCAGGCCCCACAGGAGCTAGAGTGGTGGTGAAATGGTGTTTCAAGTTGGTCTCCTATGCTCAACTTCATGAAACCAGAATGAAATGTGGGTTACCAGGAAGAAAAAGGAAGCAATGGCTAAAATACCAAAGTTGGCATGTGTTCTTTTTTAATATATATATATTTTTAAATAAAATGTTTATTTTAAAAAGAGGTGCAAGCTTTTTGTTGACTGTATCATGAACCAGACACTGTGCTCAGTCCTTTCCTTCTTTATTTTATTTATTTTCACTATGGTACCCCAAAAGCTGCTATTATTATCCCTGGTTTACACGTAGGGAAACTGAGGCTCAGAGAGGTCAAGTAAATTGCCTGAGATTACACAAGCAGAGAAATGACTAAGCAGTGGCCAAACTGTACATATCTCAGAGCCTCTGATCTTAAACCTGCTATGTCTTCCCTGCACTTGCCATAGGTCACACTGATAAAATAAAGAATTTTCTAAAGAGATGCTCAAGTTACAGATACGCTATCAAAATACATGCATGCACATAATTTAGCCAACCCCATGTGTTCATCCCTCTAACCTCTGAATAATGATGTGGAATAAACTGGGGAAAGGATGGTCTATATGATATGTAGAGAATCCCATATAAGACACAGCTTGATCTGTTTTTCTCTCCTAAATATTCCTACTCTTTACTCATCGGTAGATATACAAACCACAGGGAGGAGCCATGACATTGTGAGAATGTCATAGTGAGAATTTAAAATCCTAGTTTACAATTGGCAGTGCTCCACTCCATGACTCTGCCTGTGTTATGGTGGGTTCTTCCCACAAAGAAGCCAAGGTCAAGGTTGCCAGCAGCATAGCTACACATCCTTTCAGATAAGTAATTCCCATAAAGAGATTTTTCTCATTCCCAAAAAGCTGGCAAAATCTCCCAGCAGGCTCTTGGTGGTCCAGGTCGTCAAGACTGTCTCCGAACTCACCCCTGTAACAATGAGAACTGGTATATCTTCATTCAAGGGCCAGATCCCTTTTTCAGCCCTGAGCCAGAAAGTGGGATCACTTGATCACTGGCTAACACTAGAGAAGGTAAGAGCCACTAAAAGATAACTGAGGAGCTGTTATCTAAAGGAAGGATGGAGCTATGGAAGAAGCAGCACAGACTAATGCTGGAGTTTATAGCTGGGGTAATAACATTGACAAGTGGCAAAAGAAGGTCCTCCAGGCATTTAAATTGAAGCATGAATGACAGGAGTCAAAGTGTTTCCACAGTAACCTCACTAAAGGTCTGGAGGGAAAGACTATCAGGGGCAATAGCTCTTTTAGGCAAAAGAGCTTGTGGCTGTGCAGATGTTTCTCTGCACCAGCCTTCTCCCTTTGAAAGCAGCAGAGGCAGCTCCCCTACTTAGATTGCCTGCCCGTGACCAGGCAAGCTTCTCTTTCAGCACACCTGTCCCTTTTTCAGGGACAGCTCTTTCTGTCCACTGGTGTCCTTTACTGGCCTTCCCTTTGTATAATAAAACTGCAACTTTGGGACATATGAAAAAAAGTGATAAGGTGCATTTCCAAAAAGCCTGGGAGAATTCAGAATAGTTGGGGATAGAAGATGGTGCTGTGGGGATGAGATGGGGCAGGGGCAGGACTAGGGAGAACCCGTGCAATATCAGGCAGAAGACACATGATGGCCACACCAGGGGAGAGGAGTTTCCCATATATTTGGTAAGTAGTAATAGACACAAAGGAATGCAGGTATTGATAGACTGGGGGAATTGGGAGGGAGTGACTAGTGGTAAGGAGAGAGAGGAAGAGAGGAAGACTCAAGTGATTCTTGCCTATCTTCAGTCTCTGTCCTTTATCCATAGTGCCAAGCATTGCACTATCAAGACTTGCTTTTTCTTTTTTTTAGACTAGGTTTTGCTCTTTTTTTGCCCGTGGAACCTCAGGTTCACGTTGCTTGTGGTACCATGGATTCAAGCAATCCCCAGCCTCAGCTTCCCAGGTAGCTGGGATTACAGGCGTGCGCCATCACAACCAGTATTTTTTTTTGGGGGGGGGGGACTAGGTCTCATTTTGTTGCCCCAGGCAGGTCTCGAACCATGATCCCCAGTCTCGGCCATGACTCCATAAGTTGTCGCTTACAAGCACGTGCCACCATACCCGGCAAGACTTGCTTTTTAACAGGAATACATAATATTCTTTTAAAATTATCTTTCTTTTCTGTGTATTCATGTGTTGGCACATGATTTTAATGATCGATTAATGCCAGATGAATTCATTTCCTCCTCTACTTCGTAGATATTTTCACTCCTTGCCATTGGCTACTTGTAACCCACACATAAATCAAGAAACAGGAATTTTCTATTGCTGGAACTACAGAAGCTCCCAGATAATAGGGCATCTCCCCATCTCTCCCTTTGCCCATTCCATCCCCAACACAGGTACCCTCTCTCCTGACTTCTATGCCACTGATTTGTTTTTTGCCTCCTTTGGAACTTTATAAATGACATCATGCGGTATGCAGTCTTATGAAGCTGATTTTTTTTGCTCTCCCTTTTTTGTGAGAGTTAGAATATGTTTTCACCTGTTGTTGGGTATGATAGAATTGTATCAGTTTTCCTTGCTGTTTGCATATATATATATATATATATATATATATATATATATATATATATATATATATATGGATATACAACCATTTATGTATCCCCTCCACTGTTGATGGACAAGTCAACATTTCAGTTTTTTACTATTAAAAATATTGCTGATGCAAACAACCTATCATGTGACTTTTGTTGCAATTTTTTTACGTATTTCTGTTGAATATGTGAAATTGCTGAGTCATGGGGTATATATACTGTTCAGCCTTAGCTGATAATACAAAACAGTTTTCCAACGTGTTTGTTCTAATTTCCTTCTCACCAAAATGGTATGAATTCTAGTTCCTCTACATCCCCACTAACACTTGGTTTTCAAAACATACCCTATTAATATGACGAAAGAATTAGGCTGTTGATGAATAGGAGTGGAGAGGAAGAAACCAGGGTCCTGGTGACTTGGGGTAAAGGGCTTTGATGAGGCCTGTGGTGTGGCAATAAATAAATGTCTGAGGAAGTGTGAACTTACTTTCTTAATGATCCCCTACTGTTGTAAGCCTATGTTACCTTGATAAAGAAAAACAAATACTTAGTTTTACAGTCTTTTAAAATGCTATGCTAGTCTTTCTGTGGGTGTGTGGTGGTATTTCACTGTCATGTCAATTGGCATATACTAGGTGAATAATGAGTTTAAGTAATTTTGCGAATATTCTTTGATCATTTTTGTATTTATCTCTGGGGTAAAGCCCCCATTCAAGCCCCCATTCAAGCCCCATTATGCACTTTTGGGTCTTCTGCCCTTTTCCCATAGAACTTCATTCTTTAAATAGTATGGATTTGAAACCTTGGGCAGTCCTATGTTTGCAAATAACTTTTTCCACTCTAAGGATTGTTTTTTAAATAATCTCAGTGGTATCATGTGCTAAACCAAATCCTTAACTGTTGAGTAGTTCAAGCTATCAATATTTCTTCTAAGGTTAGAGTTTTGCTGTCATGTTTAAAGAATCATTGTCTCTTCCAAGGTCATGTTGAAATGTTTCTCTGTTCTTTTTTTTTTTAATTGGGACAGAATAATTTTTTAGTGTTTTTTTTAGAGGATGGGTGACTGATAATTTACGGTCATTGCATGTTTAAAAATTACTGTTTTTGCCCTTATGAATGTCAGGTCAGGTTAGAGATAAACTTCTTGAATTGCACTTGAATTACAAGTTCAGATCTTGGAGCGCTGGGAAGGTGCTGGAAATTCTATGGGCATTTGTTGTGGCAGGTAAGTAGTACGAGGAACAACATTTTTTATTTTCTTTGACTTCTTTTCTCTGAAGATCACTTATGCATATTAATATCTTTGGGTTTTGTTGTTGTTTGTTTTTGTTTTAATTGAAATATAATTACTATATCACATTATATGAGTTTCAGGTGTATGAAATAATGATAGCATATGTATAGATTGTAAAATGATTGCCATAATAAATCATTCATCACCACATAGAGTTATAATTTCTCTTCTAATGATGAGAACTTGTAGAATCTATTCTTTTAACAAGTTTCAAATATATACTACTGTATGTATTTATCTTTGAAATTTAGAAGTCTACCAAGATATATCTCCCTGCTTCACTAATATTTTCTTGGCATTTGGTAAAGTAATTTTAATTTTGTCTAGAACCTTTCTTCAGTTCTGAAAAATATTTGGTAGAATTTTCATGCTTCTTCATCATCTGTTCTGGAAATTCTATTATATATTTTGGGGGAAGTTCTGAAAAAAGATATCATGTCTCTTTTCCTTTCCCCTTCATTTCACTGAATTACCTATTTTTTTCTCTGAATTTTGAGAATGTTCTTCCAGCACATCTTCTAATGCTCCAATTCCATTTCAGACAGTGCCAAATCTGCTGTTTCCGGCCTCTATTGAGTTTCATTAGTTTAGGAGTCATGTGTTTCTTATCCAAGAGCTCTTTCTTGTTTAATATGGCTCTTTTTCATGGCAACCAGCTCCTGTCATATTAAAGCAATGTTCTCTCAGTTCTCACTAAGAATACAAATTAGAGTTTAAAAATATATTTCCCTTTCTTCCTGCTTAACTTTTTTCACTGAAGGCTATTTCTCAAATTCTTAGACTCAACTCTCTGTTTCATGGAGGTTATAGTTTTAAAGAAAAAAAAAAGCTGGTTTTGAATTCTAGTTGTGAAACTTGAGATCATCTAAACCCTCCAAGATTTTATTCCATAAGGATAATAAACTTCTCACCTCAGAGTTCTTTGAAAGATTAAAAACAGATACTATATGTTGAAAACACAAACACATATAGTAGTGCTTAGCTAAAATGGTCTATTATTGCATTAACCCCTTTTTTATATAGTTTGCTTTCTATAGTATCAGTTACCCCTGGTCAACTATGGTCCAAAAACATTACGTAAAATATTTTGAGAGAAGAGAGAGATCACATTCACATAACTTTTATTACAGTACATTATTATAATTGTTCTATTATTATTAGAGGGCATAGTTAATATCATACTGTGTCTAATCTATAGATTAAGCTTTATCAGACACACATATATATAGGAAAAATAAAGTACAAATAGAGTTTGGTTCTAGGTATCCTCTGTGGGGACTGGACCATTTCCCCTGTAATAAGTAAGGACTGCTCTACTATCTTCGTCATCATCATTAGCACTAGCAGTAGCATCTTTACTATTGTATTGAGCTACTGAGTTTTTTTTTTCCTTTATTCAGTCTCACATAGAGAGGTGTGATTCATACAAATTTAGTGACTGAGATGATGGCAGAGGTAGTCTACCAGAGATGTTGATGGTTTATATTCATTTCCTCCACATAGCAACTTCTGCCTGGCTAGCAAACACCTGTTTCAGAATTCACCTGTATCATTTTTCTGTCAAGATTGTGACATACAATTTGTCTAATTGATCAATGATTTTAAAATTATACTGGAGGAAGAAATGAGTCAAAACCAGTAGAGTTAATTAATATTTTGGTCCTAAATGTTTAATCTGAAATGCACTATAAATAAAGAGAATTAGGAAATAAAAGGTTTAGGTGAAAATACATTTGAATAGTTCTATCCCTTAGGTTTCCTAAGCATTAAACCAGAGGTATAAAACATAAAGGAAGGGACTGATGAGTTGGAGCAAATTAAAAATGTTCTGGAAGACAAAATTTAACATTAGAGTTTTCTAAGGAAAAAGGCAAAGCTAGAAAAACACTTTCCATAAAATAGCTTTAGTATAACTAATCTAGCTAAAGTGCCTTTACAAATCAATAGGAAAATATGAGACCCCCATAAGAGAAAAATGATCTGAGGACTTGAAAAAATAATCAGTAACTAGTTAAAGAAGAATTCATAGCCATGAAATATGTGAAGAAATATTTAATGTGATAAAAATGCAAATTAAAATAGCATTGTGATGTTATTTCCGATGAGATTACTAAAATGGCCAATATTCAGTGTAGGTTGGGATATGAGAAAAATGGAACATCTAGTGCAGGATGGGTAGATGTGCAAAAAGTTTCCATTTTGTTTAATATGTATAAGAAACTTGAAAACATGATGCACTTGATGTGGAAGTTCTAATTTCTTAAATTGATCTTAAGGAAATGAGTATATGTTCAAAGTACTAGCCGCCAACATGAAAATCACAGAGGTAATTAGAATAGCAGAAGCTAGGAAAGAAAATATCACTCTACTAACAGTGTGATCCCAAATTTGAAAAATATTATGAATTTATGTTAATTTGCTTAGTAAGAAAATACATGATTTTCATTTTAAATTTATTTATCTTTCAATAAATATCACTAAATATATATGCATGTCTAAATAGACATGTAGACAGATTTTATTCACTAGCACTGTTACTGATGAATTAATTTTATTAATTGTTTGATGTTTATTATATTATATAAGTGATGTATGAACAAGTGATAATTAGTTTGCTGTTCATGATTGTGCTCTCTTCATCAGGTTGGTAACAGAGTTAGGCCAATTTCATTGAATAAATTGGTTTTCTTTCATTTTATTTCTGTGCTCTGGCACACTTTTAATAGCAGTGGAATTTTCTTTTCCTTGAAGTTTTGAAAGAGTTCCCCATAAAACCATGTGGGCCTGACTACTTTTTGGAATGATGTTCTGTGACTCTTCTAATCTCCTCAGTGTTTTGGTTTTATGCATACTTGCACTAATTTTTGTTTATTTTTATTTTTGTATTATATATATATATATTCATATCACTATATACCCTGAAGTTCTCCCACCACCATATCACCCATGAACCATCATCCTGATCTCTTGTGTACATCCTTCCTCTGATTTCACCCTCTCTCCCTCTCCCTTCTTTCCCATTCACTTTAGATCTGCTACCAGTTGGCTATTTTAGTTTTCTTGGCCTTTTGTTTATTTTTCCCTATATCCCACATATAAGTGAGACCATTCAGCACTTCTTTTTCTTCCTAGCTTGTTTCTGCTTTACCACCTATTTCTGAGACACCTGTAGCAATATTTATTTCCCTGGTAGGTAAAAAAAGAGCCTACTTTATAATATGTAAACATAAAATTGCAAAAGTATACTCATAATTTTTTTCATCTGTGATTAAATCTTTCTTACCCCTAAAATCATGTTTTAATGTTACTTTTTTCTCTTTCTTTAAATCTACACATTTTATCTATGTTTTAAAATACCCAGTTCAAAAATGAATTCTTCAGTCACTCCCTCAATTTCTGCTGTGATATATTTCAGGACTGCTAGTGCTGCAATCCAAGATGAGAGACAGGTACTCACCTTCTTTTGATGGTGGTAGAGGTAAAGAGGACAAAAGAAATTGAACAATACTGCTTAATATGTTTCCTGAGAAGGCATGTGTCACTCCACCCATGAGTCATCAACCAAGGCAGTCACATAATTAAGTCCAAAGTTATTAAGTAGGGAAATGGACTCTCCCATGAGGAGACTGTGGCAAAGGTATAAATTCAAGAGGGGTTAAAAATTTGTAGTTGACAATGGAATCTACCACAACCAAAGATGGAAACATCTAGCATCCTGTATAAAAGGTATCCTGTATAAATGATCCTGTATAAAAGATACCCCAGACTAATAGATGTACTTTAATGATATCAGTTTAATATCTGTATGTATAAAGATAATCAGAATCTGAATGAATAAGTAATCTTCAGTTATAATATAGTATTGGAGTACATATGTAAACCACAATATGTCCTGGCTTTTTACGACAATTTCAAATTGGAAAGAAATTCAGTTTGCATAAAAATTATATTATCCACTATAATATAAATATATCATTATATTATAGATATTACATTGTTTAGTTAGAAGCAAATAATGTGTTCACTTATAACTTGGCTAGAGCAGCTGACCTAATAAACAGAGGCTAAATTCACAATTAATTAAACATTCCATTATCATTCAGCCAAGACATGCCTCATACCATCTTTTGCTCAGCTGGCCAGCAAGATACTTAGAATCATATTTAGGACATCTTGTAACTATGATGAACATATGCAAAAATCCTAAATAATCCCATTAATCTGTTTAGTAACTCATTGGAGGCATGGTCTTTTTCTCTAGTATGCTAACTATACTCATATTTGTAGCAAGTGAATACAACATAGAACTTTATGTATGTATTTGAGTATAAGTGGTTTTAACAATTAGTTCTCTTTCTCTGCTATCTCTCGGGCAGTATTATTTCTTTACAGAATGAGGAAAATGAGGCTGAGCGAGGTTAGACCATTTTCCTGATGTTGTATAATTGGTACTTATAATTCTAATATAGGAGCTCAAATGTTTGACCCAAAGTCCCTAACACCGATTAATATTGCTCTTACTTGATAGATGATGATATTTATCTCATTGCCATGACCCATCTTTTCCTAAGGATAGAGCTGGCTGAAAGTCCTAACATCTGTGTAGGCATCAACTGAAGCTGATGGGATACAGCTGTGTAGGATGCTGCAGGACTTTCTCATCTCATGTCCTTGCTCTCCTGAGCTGGAATGGGAAATGGGGATAGCTATGAGAACTGAATTTTAGCCGTATGAGAAAGTTATCCCGGCCAAGTTGGGTCCATAGGCAATGTCGCTATTGTTGCATTTCTCCTCTGTACTTATTTCTGACTATTACTGGGTTTGGTGAAAATTAAGGACCAAACATATGGGGTGCATGGCATATGCGGTTCAAAAAATCTTCCATTAACGTCTTGTGTCCCAAGTTTAAGCCTGCACCTCAGCAATAAGTTTCATATAGCATAAATCTTCTGTGAATACAGAACAGCAATGCCTAACATTCACTTAAAATATAATGAGAGACAGATGCTCACTTTCTGTATTTGCTGTTGTATTCTTGGTTCCATTTGGCCATTTTTAAAGCAGGAAAACGTCCCCTCCCTAGACTGCTAAAGTGCCAAAGGCTCCTGGAGACGCTGCCCTCTCTCACCTCTGCATTCCACTGTGTTTGCAAACTTTGGACAGAGCAAAGGTGGGCACCCGGGCACGAAACTACAAATCCCACAATGCACGGCGCCCGCCGCACAGGCGCAGCGGGGACCACCCGGCCAGCGGGCCAGCCAGCCTGCGGAGACTCCCGGGTCCCCGCACCTGACTGGGGCTGGGGGCTGGCACCCCAGGCGGACCTAGTCGGCGCCGAGGGCTCATCGGGGCGTTACTATGAAGGCGTTGCGGCGCGTGTGAGGAGGATGCAGCAGCAGGCGCCTCGGCAGGAGGTGGAGTAGGCGGTGGTGCCCTCGGGAGGGAGCCGAGCGCGGGCCAGACGGCTCCCGGAGGCTCCGCAGTGCCGCCGTCGCCCGGGAGGCTCCACACGGGAGCCATGTAACCCTGCGGCGGACACCGGGCTCCTCCGTCCTTCCTCGGCTCCCGGGCTAGCGCGGCAGCGGGGCCACGATGAAGAAGCAGTTCAATCGCATGCGCCAGCTGGCCAACCAGACGGTGGGCAGGTAGGTCACCCGCTGGCATCCGCGGGTCGGTGCGCGCCTGCGAGGCAGCATCCGCTGGGGCGCGCAGGTGATGGAGCCCGCCCGGCTTCCTGTTCTCCCTTTTTCCCTCCCCGCAGTCCCTTTGCCTGTCCTGGCCCCTCGGGGCTCCGCTGGCAGGTGCGACCCTAGCTTTCCGAACTTCCCAGACCCGGGAGCCTTTCCCACGCTCCGCCTGCTGCTCCGGGGCTCGGTTGCCAAGCGCAAAGTGTGACGCATCCTTTACCTGCGTCCCTAGCAGCCCCTTCACCTCGTCCTCCCTGTCTCTCCCCGAGACTCCCTTCTCTCTCAGGCCGCACAGCTTCCTGGAAACAGGTGTTTGCTCTGATTGTGCTGGAGGTAGCCAAACCGCAGTCGCTCTTCTGAGATCCCTGCTTCGAGTTCGGGGTTCTCGGAGGGTCCAGGGAAAGTGTCGGGCCTGGTCGGCTTGGCAGAGCTGAGCCTGCCCCTCCTGCCGTGTTTGTTTTCTGGGAGGATGACTGTAGGCGATTCTGGAGCTCTTTCCTGATTTTGGGTTTCTTGAGGCTTGAGGAGGTGGCGAGAGTCTCTAAAGGGGTGGAGGGGTGGAGGGAATGGGGGTGGGGGGCGCAGGGAAGGTGCTGGTGGAATGGCGTTGGTCGGTCCTGAGACTGATTTCTGTGGAGGGAGGGAGACTGCAGAAAGGGCGGCCCAAGTCCTCTGAAAGATGAGATAAGCCGAGGATCGCAGCCAGGTAGGGGAGGGGGACAGGAGGCCTGACAGCCTGGAAGAGCCAGGCCCCAGGAAGCTTTAAGATCCAGTCTGTCTTCACAGTGAAAATGGGCTACTTCTGGGCTAACATCTCCAGGAGTGGCTGTGGCGGGCGCCAACATTTATTAATGTTACATAAGGCTTCTGGTGGGTCTCTTTCGAAGGCAGACATGCTTTGATCACAGGATTGTGAGGTAGAGGGGATTTTTCATGAAACTTCTGACCTGGGGAGGAACCTCCTGTTGTTGCTGTGGCAAAGGAATTCAGGTGAGCAGTTGCACAGCAAGTGGAAAGCAAAGAACCCAACCTTGGGTGCAATTCAAGTGCAAGCTCAACACATCGAGGGCTCTCCACTAGGTTTACCAAGAAACCGAATACCTTCTTTGGGTGGGAAGCAGATCCTGAACTGGCACTTGGTAGGTTGGGGGTAGGGACATCCTTGGAGGAGCAGGGGGCATGAAACTCCCGTGTAAGCATACTGCCCTCATTAGCGATGGACATTTGAGGGCAGGGGATGTGGTGGCTTCTCCGGCTTCCAGGGACTCCAGATGGTTTCCAAGTAACAATGTCTAAAATTGACTTGGATTCATTTTTCTTTCCCAAACACATGTGCCTTAACAGAGGGAGAATTTATGAATAGCAGAGTCGGATTAGCCCAGATTTCTGGCATGGTCTTGCCACAGATATAGCCTCATGTGGGCTGCCTTTTGATATATTGGACATTGACATAATATTTTTCTGGTATTGATTGTTTAGCAGGTGACAGTCAAGCTAATCTGTCTTAATGTCTTGATTTCTGCATTGATCTGCATCAGCCATCACATTGAACCAACCAAGTGCTCAGGATGCCCCTGACCATGAATTTGGATGGCTCGTCTGATTAGTTGGGGTTTTCAGTTCACTACTCAAATCTTGATATTAGGAACGTGGCCCCTTCAAAACATAATCTTTTTGTCTTTTTTCAGGATGTGCTTCATGATGGTAATATTTGCATATGGAACCATATTTTTTACCTTCAACCACATGGAGGGAATGACATAGGGACAGGGAAGCTTGGGTTTCCAAATAAGTGGTCTTATTTGACAGCACTTAGGAGTTCCAATAGCTGGTGGTCAAGAGGTGCTTTCCACTTGTCATTGGGAATCTGGTGGCAGCTAGCGTGGGGACAGAGTCTCTTTATCAGATGTCCAATACCAGGTCAAACGAGGAGTAGTTCACCTATTGTGTGTCGCTAGTGTGTACATTTAATAACATTCAAAGTGAATTGATTTATAAGAAAAAAATCAGTTCACCCTGCTGCTTAAAACCCTCCAGTGGTGTCTCATTGCACTTTCCAGTGGCCTGTAAGACCACACCTGAATTGACCCTCTGTCCTTTCATACTTAATCTGTTCTATTCTCTCCCCATTTGGCATGTTTCAGCCACATTGGCCTTCCTTGCGTCACTTCCATCCCAGGGCTTTATAGTTCTGTTTTCACATTCACCTGTCTGTTGAAGATAAGCTTTTGCCAGTTGCCTCCTTATTGAGGTCTCAACTCAAAGGCCATCAGAAACACCCCCATTGGCTCTCTAGCCCATCATCCAGTTCATTTTTGTCAAAGCAGTCATCACTCTTGAACTGCTTCTTTCAGTTTTTGTTTGTTTATATAATAAAGCATATTAACTTATTGTATGCTTATGATTATAGTGCAATGCCTTGTAGACAGTTGCTACTTCAATCATGTTTCTTGACATGTTTGTGCTAGGGTCCATGTGAGCAGAGTAAAGGGGTAACATTTATTTTTAACTTATTGAAATGTAGTAAGGCATGATCCTAAAACTACTTTTGAAACTTGTGAATCAGTGAAAGCATTAGGGTTGAATTTTGGAGTGTTTGGATTTGTGTTATTTTGCGATCTCCTGGATTCTTAACCTTGCATATCTTTGAAGTGATGGCTTTCCTCTCTTTGAAGAAAGACTAAGAGATGGTATCAAGGGAGCTGCTACTCAGATTCCCTGTTCACCTCCTGTAAGTTGTAGGTTCTGGAGTTCCTTTGAATATAAAACTACTAGGAATTGAATCTAGTCACTTAATAATGTGGGACATTTAAGAATGTGGGGCAATCTGTACTTTAATGCACTTACAGAGTTTCCATTATTTTCTCTTTAAATGCTCACCTCTGAGTGAAGGGGGAGTCAGCAACCATGAAAAATGTATAAAACCCATTGCATTTAATAGGAAAAGTTTCATCTCCTTGCTCTCCTTCTCAAGTCTCTGCAAACTTTCTGCTTTGCACTTTACTCTATGTCTCTTCCCTTCATTCATCCTGTAGGACTTATTATCTGGTTCTTCCAGACTGAGTTACTGGATGCCTAATGTTTAGAAAGGGACAAGCTTTCACATAGGGCAGACTTGGTCTGTTGCTCACTGGCTACCGGGTCTTCAGTTTAATTCTGCACATTTTCCCCCTTATTTGAAAAATGGGAATAATAAGGGTCTCACTGTGGTAATGTAGTCATTGTGGCCATGTGACTTGAGCACAGTGTCCAGTACCATGCTCAGCACTGGGACAGGTTTGATAAATAGTAGGTACAAATATCTCCAGGAAAATCTCACAGATGTTTATTGGGTTACATGCAATATGGCATGCCCTCATTCATTATGTGGCATGCGTATGACATGCATGCATTCATTCATTGAGTGAATATTTATTTGATGCCTGCTCCATTTGCCTCCTTAATGGGACAAATGCCCTGATTCAGGGACTGTTGCACTATAGAGTAGACAAAATTCCTGTTCTCTGGGAATCTGCAGTCTCAAGGCATGCTATGGTTCTGTTGTACTGTAAGCTTTATGTTTTATCATTATATTTCCCACTAGACTTTAAACTCCTTGTGGGCAGGATACGACCTTAGTACCCAGTGTATAGAAAATTTCCTGAAATTCTTTGGAAACTGAATGACTAAGTGAACAAAAGATTCATATATTACAGGTAGGGGAGTCACATGGAATAATTCAAGGATGGAAGAATTTCTGGACTCTGTGCCTCTTTGAGGTGGGATGGTGTTCAGAGGAATGAGGCCCAGCCACATTGTGGGGGCTTTGGAAAGGACAGAACAAGATTGAAAGGAAGATTTAGTTCATGCCTGATTTATGGTCCCATTTTTTTTTAACCCTCAAGAGAGTCTATTGGTTATTGAGGGGAGAGTCACTCTGAAGCATAGAATGTTTTTCTTGAAATGACAGTTGGTTTCTGTTGGGCAGAATAAAGCCTTACGTTGAAATTTAAACTTATAGGGAGCCTGGCTTTCATGAAGTGAACAACAAATGGATGAGGAGGCTTGTTGTCACTTTCATTTTCTGCTTGCCCACTCAGTCCTCAAACCACCACCCCCAAAACAAACAAACAAACAAACAAACAAAAACAACACTGTCCTCCTAAGTGTGAAGCATTTCTTAGAAAAATGTTTTCAGTGTTCACTGCCCAGTGGTGACTATAAAATAGACTCTATGCTCTTGTGCAAGAATAGATAATGTTCAAGGAGCTTGAGAACAGGTAAAAAACTGTGACAGTGTGGGGGAGAGGGATGGATGGATTGCAGCAATATTGGTTGGGTTGAGTTGCATTGTTTGGTTTTAATGGAATTGGGGAGTGGAAGACAAAGTTTTGTCTGCAGAACCCCATTTTCCATTCCTAGACTGCTGGGCACACAGCAGTGAGCTGGGCTGCGGTGCCCAGCTTGGCTGAGTATCCTAGCTGCTGTGCAGCTCTCAGGATGCAACTGCAGCAGCCAGTGGTACCAAGATAGATATCGAGGACACAGCCACCTTGAGGAACACTGGTGCTGTAGGCATTTTGCTGTGACCACAGCAGCTACAGATAGTGAGGGTCTTTTCTCCATGAAGATTTCTCTGACATACTCCCCTGCCCATCAGCAGATCAGTTGAAAGTCATGACCCAGTCAGTAGGACACTCGGGAGAAGTCACAACCAATTCCAGATGACTCATTGGACTGCTTTCTGCCCAATTCCTTACCATGACCTAGACCATTCAGATCAACACACCCTGCTCTATATTTTGTTAGTATAGCTGGGTCAAGAAGACTGCAGCAGCCTCTGCCCCAGGGAATACTCTGCATGTTTATTGGGTCTCAAAGCAAAGTTTTTCATTCCTTTTTATGGAAAGCCATGTCTTGCCACCTGCTCTGCTGTGTCTATGTGAAACAGAACATACTCATCGATTGATGAGCAGGCTGGCAAATCCGGAACTTTCTTTGCTCTTGTCTTCTAAGCTCCTGATGGTGAAGATCTGTTTGCTTCAGCTTTCTGCTGGACTGCTCTCAGCAGTTAGTGTGAGGCTGCTGAATTTCATGCAGAATTCTATTATGCTGGCCCTGCAAATCATTGTAAGAGAGCCTTTTTTTTTTAGATAACAAGGAATGACTTCCCTTCCCATTTAACGTCCATGGAAGAAACTGATCAATATTGAGTAACATTTTTGATGGAACTTTTCTTGTTTCTCTAGCAAAAGTAAATGGAAAACCATGTGATTTGAGTAAAACAAGTATTTTATTAGTGATTGCTTCTTTTAAGAGGGATTAGTAAGCTTCCCTTATATTAATAATCAAAAGCAGATAATTTCAAGTACGATGTTGATCATGACAAATGACTATGTTGATCATGACAGCAGATAGTTATGCATAAGCTTTGCTTTGAGTTAGTTGTGGATCAGAGAGAAGATTATGGGGAGAGAGCAGGAGAGTTAGAGCTCTTCGATTGGGCATCTGAGTAAGCTGGCACCTGGAACCGTACTGCCTGGGAAGCGCATGACTATCTAGCAATTTAAAACTATTCTCTCTATCCAGGAAGCAGATGTTTTGCTTTCATTTTCCAACTTTGGAGTTTATTTTTAGGATAAATGTTTACTTTCCCACAGAATTCAATTTACTTTCTTTTTTTAAAACTTTCTTCTTGGTTACATCAATGATATTTGTTTATTGTAGAAAGGTTATAAACTCATAGATCGCAAATTGGAAAAAAATACCAACATTCATTATCTGGAGACTGCAATTAATATTTTGCTATAGTTTTTAACAAGCTTACATATATTCTTTAAAGGAGAGAGGAATTACTGTGTATATTATTTTACAACCTGCTCCCCCTCTTCATGTTATCTGAAAATCATGCCATGTCAGTAACTATAATCTGTACTATTTTTTAAAGGCCAGGCAATATTCCATTCCAGTCAGCCTATCTTCTTTTACTTTTAAGACTATGTGAGTATATATTTTATATGAATGAAAATACATCCTTGGTAGAAATATTGATTTTTTCCCTATTCCTATCAACAATTAATATTATACATTTGCTAGTTGCATGAATGAAAACAAAATCCTTCCCTTTCTTTTCTTAATTTGTAGTGATGTTGAATATTTTTGTTTATTGTACATTATTGCCTTTTATGAATTGCTTTCATATGTCTTTACTTCAATTTTCTAAAGCCATCTTCAAAACCATTTTCTTATTGATATAAGATATCATTATTGGATATTAATATCTATAGAGAATTGATAATTGGGAATAATTGATAAAACATTAACATAGTTTTTAATATCTTAAGCAAAAATGCTTTGTCACTTGTCACACACATCTTTTTAAAAAATCCTTTTATAATTTGTCTTTTTTGCCATATAAAATCTAGTATTTGTGGTCTGAAGTTTGTCAATTTATGGTTGATGTTTAAATGGTATGCTGAGGAACAGTTTTCCCAGTGCAAAATAACACAAATATTTATATATTTTCATTACTATTTATATCATTTTACTAAGAAATTTTTATTAGTTTTTAATTTTGCTGTGTGACATGGATTAAGTGTCATTTAGTTTTTCTTTTTTTTTTAATGTTACCTTTGGAGAGGAGAGAAAATAACAAAACAGCTACCTTCTGTTTGACATGCATGTAGTCTCTGACTAGGTAGTAAGAACCTTTTACATTGTGTGTGGCTATCAAATCATCATGTTAAATATTTTATAATTTTATTTTTCAATTGTACCTCAACAAGAAGAATCAAAATAATAAAAACAGTTACCTGCTAATTGGAGAATGTAACTACTAACCATTAACTTGAAACATCACCATTCCTTTGTAGTATATCTATTTGTATCTGTTTCTAGGGTTCTAGTTTCTTCTCTTGATCTGTTTGTCAGTTGTAGCAAGAATTTAAAATGGGCTGTGGTGGTATGTCCCATATTTTGGGCAGAGGGAGCAGTGGAGTCAGTATGGGCCCTTCATCCCAGCTTTATCTGTAATAATTCCTCAGCTACCAATAAGAACTCAACATCTTTTTCAGAAGGATCTTGGTGTGCCTTAACCACAGCTAGTCTGTACATTTCCCTCGTGAAAGAAAGTTGATTGTATTTTCAGGGTTGTGCTCATTTTTTTTTCTCAATGTTTTTTAATGTATGTATTAAGATAGGAAAAACTGACATTTTTACAATATTTAGTACAATAAGAATTTCTCCCATTTAGGAAAAAAGTGTATCTATGATCTTAGAAAATAGTTTTTGTCCACTTAGGCCCTGTGCAATTTGCTTTGACTTTTAGGTAATTTGTCAGAATCATTATTGTACCCTTAATAATTGGAATTTTTGACTCAGTTATATTTTATTCTTGTTTTCTAATTTATTTTTATTCACTTACATTTTACTTTTTTGCTGGGATGTAAGTTATCGATTTTTGCATCTTAACCACTTCATGAGCTGCTGCTCATGAAGCACAATGTAATGCCAGGTGGTCCATGACACATCCCATATGAGACAGTCATTCCTGTATAGAGCCTAGGTGTATTATAGGCTATGCTATCTAAGTTTATGTAAGAGCACTACAATGCTAAAATGCTTACTGACACATTTCTCAACAAACATCCCTGTTGCTAAGCATCACAATTATTTTAAGTATTAAAACAAAAAAGAATGGTGACTACTGGATAATAACAATAATTTACAGTAACTGTTACAGCAAAATAATAATTTTCTTTTCCTTTTCTAGTATTTGTACTTATTTTCTTGTCTAATTGCATTAAGTCTTGTAGAACAGTATTAACATTTTATGGTGATATGTGGGCATACATATCCTTTTATTATCCTCATTGAAATGCGTGATAACTGATTTTGAAGATTTTGTTTTAAACCATGCTACATGTTGTATACTTTCATTATTTTGAGTTTGTCTTTATCACCAAAGTTAAATTTGACAAACTTTATTTTCATGGTCTTTAATGATAATCTTATATAGTCTTGGTCTTTAATGATTAACTTAGAGAGTTTTCTTCTTTAATTCACTAATATTTGATTCAGCAGTTTGTGTAATATTTATTGAGAACTTAAAAAGTTCAGGCAGTATTTTCTGTGCAATGGATACATCAGTGATGAAGTCCTACCTTTACGGAGCTTGTTTTACAAATGTAAACTCTGCAGATTCTCTAATGTTGAACTCTCCTTGCTTTCCCACAATCAATTTTATTTGACTATGACTTGTTAGCTTTTTTTTTTGTACTGCTGGATTTAATTTATTGTTTATTTAGGATTTAATATCCCATGTTTGTAAATGAGGGTGTTTGTTGTTGTTGTTGTTGTTGTTTTCCTGTCCAATTTTGACAGCAGCATGAAATGAATTGTCCACTTCTTTCTTCCTTCACAGTGGTGAAGGAATGAATGCTTTGGAAACAACTTTTGTAAGACTTTTTTTGGTCCATACTTCTTTGATATCTATTCTTAAGTGCTTACAGAACTATTTATGTTTTCTGTCTTTTCTTGTATCATTTTTAGTAGCATACTTTAGTAGAATCTTTTCTGAGTATATAACTGGATCTCCTTTGCCATTCTATTTCCATCTCTCTTTTTATTTTTACTGTGACTTTGCTAGAGGATTTCCTTTTCCTCAAACCTTGTAGCTCTTAGGCTCAATCTACATATATTACAAAAATTTTTCATTCTTGTTTACATTTGATCAGTGCATATTTTTCTATATGTAGTAAAATCCACTGTATTTTTAAAAAACATTTCTTTTGATTTATTGGACTTTTTTCCTTTCCTAATATCCTAATATTTTCCTTTTCTAAGTTGTGTTAGTCAGCACCAGATTAGGCTCTGCTATTATATAACACATGAGCCCTCAAATCTCAGTGTCTTAACCTATCCAATTTTATTTTTAAATACCTGTGAAATGTGATGTGAATCCAGGGGCTTCAAGGAGTGATTTAGGAATTCATTCTATGTCCACTCCTCCCCCACTCCCCCCAAAAGCTAAATATGTGGTTTTTAGGCACTGTTAAAAGTCAAGAGAGAGAATAGAGATGGCATATGGCTCTTAAATCCCTGGGTGGGTCTGGAACTTACAAATATCACCTATGTTTGTGTTTTATTGACTAGAGCTAGTCATACTCACCTGGGTGTAACTGGAGATGGGGAACCTCCACCATAGTTGAATAACTTGGAGTATTCTCTCTCTCCTGTCCATGCCTGTTTTCTTTGATGACTTCTACTCACTTCAGTTCCCTCTGTCCTGCCCTTTCCTCCGAAGTGCTGCTGTGAGATCATTCTTAACTATCATTGTCCTCTATAGAAATCTGTCAGACCCTTCAGAGGGAACTTTTTTAGGGTAATGAACTTTTCTTGCTGATATTCTCTCATGTCAGAATTCATTTTGGCTTTTTTTTTTTTTTCCTTCCCTTAAAATGTCCTTCCTACTGTGGGGAAAGGAATAATGAGAACAGAAATTTTTATCTTACTGCATTGGAATGATACCACCTACTTTATGGGATTATTTATTGACAGAATTAAATAATGTAATATCCTTAACATTATCCCCGGTAAATAATAAGCACTCAATAAATTATAGTTTTTACCATTCTCCCTTGCTGTGCTGAAAATCTGACATGAGCCATTCATTTTGACCTTTTTTTGTGTTCCTGAGAACTTGAATGTTAAGATTGAAATTGATATTTGTCTTGTTTTCCCAAATCAAATATACTTTCTCTATGTTTAGTCACAAACGTGACCTATCATGGTAAACATAATACTCATAGCTTCACTACCTAATAGCCCTTCTGACGGGTGGTTTGTATTACTTAGAAAGGTCTAGGTTATGCTTCCCTAACAGAACTCCCCCAGGCCTGGTGGCCTTTGGCAACTGTGCACATCCTTCAGAGAGCTGGTTGCTCTACCTATGCTGCACACATGCCCCTGTGATGGCAGTAAAGGAGAGAGTGGAGTTCCACACACTGGCTTCTGATGTTTCTTCTGGAAGTGATGCACATCACTTCTACTCTTACTTCTTTGGCCAAACCGAATAACTTGACCATGCCCCACTTCAGATGGGGCAGAGAAAGGCAGTCCATCGTGGATCCAGAACGAGAACAGCCACAAAAGCCACAGCTCTGTCACCTTAAGCTGAGAACTGGACTGTGTCCTTGATATGCATGGTTTTTAATTGACTCATTGCATATCTTTAGCAATGCAGTCTGATTTATTGCCCTGGTTTACACATGGGTAACTGAGGCTAGAAGAGAAGACCAAGAAAGGAGCAGAGCTAGATTGGAGCTGGGCCCCTAGCAGTCAAGTACAAGGAAAACTTCCCTCATCTGCCCTCACTGAGGTGGGTTTCCATGGCCCCTGATCCCTCTAATCACTTAATTTGAGGTGTTTTGGAAACACTAATTAACTGTTCTTGGCTTGAATTAGAAAGAACCTCATATTCAGTGAAGGTTACAGAGTATCTTACAGGTACCTTTAACGCACAGAGCAGCGAGTGAAATTTCCTTCAATAGAAAACCTCTCCACTTTATTTCCTTTTTGTAGTTTCACCAGGAAGAGTAAGGAAGTGTGATATTCTTTAGCTCTATGTCCTGTGTTGAAAGAAAGCAGTTGATATGATCCACAAAAGCCCCTGCAGACTAGTATATAACATTAACTCAACAGGAGCCTTAAACATTAAAACTATGAAAATGAACAAACTTCTGGCTCTTTCCTGAGGGCTCAGTAAGCCTGACAGACATGCAAACTCACTTCCTTTACATAGCTGCTCTTTAGTGAGTGTCCTGTGATTGACATTTGCAGTTTATGGACAGTCCTTGTTAACCCTCACAACAACGTTGCCAGTAGGTTCTGGAGTTTCCCCACTTTCAGGGGGAATCTTGCTGTAGTGAGAGCCTTGTTGTTGCTGTGGGTAACACAGTTGATCAAAGAAGGAGTTTGAGACTCACTCCCAAATCCCCTGACACTGACTCTCTACATTGTTGTGTTTTAAACTTTGAATAGGAGGAAAGTGTACACTTTCATTGTTTAATTTTAGTGGAATGCTTCACTTCTGGTATATTCGTACTGATCTGGTTGTTTATCTAACATGTAAAGACTGGAGGAAAATGTTTAAGATAAGGAAACAATATGTAGACATGCATCCAGAGTTGAGATTGTACAGTTTTTTTTTTTTTAATGTGTAGAAACGTCTAGAAGGATATCAGCAACGACTAGAAGTTTCAGCATGTGGCATTTATTTCTGGATAGAATTATGGATAGAATTATGAGTGATTTGATTACTACTGCTTGTACTTAAAGATTTTTAAGTACTTTAATATAAGTGTGTAGTTTATAAAACAAATGAAATTTCCTCCCTTGACTCAAGACAATTGGGCAGATATAAAATGTAACTGAAGTTTCTTCTAATGTTTTAAGTTTGGGACCCTGAAATGTCTAAAAAGAACTGTTTGAAGTTTTCTAGAACCTTTATTTTAAATATGGGCAGCTTCTTATGATATGGAATGGACATGATGTCAGATCTCCTTTTGTAGAATAAAATAGTCTGCTATTAGGACGTGGAATACTAATGGCCTCCTAGGGTTGCTAATTTTAAAAGCTTGTAACATTTTGAACCTTGTTCTGTATCATCGGGAGCTGGGGACAATTAGGGTTCTCTGTTTGTAAAATAGACTCTGGCTAATCTACCTTCCCCTGCCCCCCCCCCAAAAAAAATGATAGATTTGGGAAGGGTGAGGGTGCCTCGCAAAATCAAAGGAACAACCAGATCGAATTTTTCAGAGGCAACCTTCAAAGGGTTGTTCCCCAATTGTTTTCTGTCTTTGGATCCCTGGTGCTTTCTTAGCAGAAGAGAGAGTCATTGACTTAGTTTAGGTCATATGACTGGCCTTCCCTTCAGGATATTGGAAGGTTAGGGGCCTCTCTGGATTTTTTAGCTCTATGTTCTATTGCTATGACCCACAAAAGCCCTTGACACTCTCCATAGTGTCTGCAGAAGGGTGGGGGAAAGCTCCCCAAAGGAAAATCAGAGACTTTTTCCCAAAAGACCAGGAAAGAGTGATGACTGTGTAGTATACCTGACGTTGACCAAACCAATGAATGATATCGAAGACCCTCCCTGGTTCAGTTTTCTGGGATCTACAAACATACCAGTGATGTAGAGAATGTGTTTCCTGGTACTCAAAGAAGTCATTTCTCATCCCTGAATATTCAGTCAACTTCTGCAAATCTATTTTGAATCATAACTTATCTCTCTTTTTCACTTGTGATTCTTTAAGTATAGCCTGCATCTCTACCCTTAATTATCCCAGTGATCGTCTTACTTTCATTCTTTCCTTACATCTCTTCTCCCTGGCTTCCTGCAGCATAGACCACACATAGTTTTTGATATGGACAGAAGAGTGTATTTGCCTTCTTGATGAAGTTTTATTCTGTAGGGAGAAAAAGTGAGGACTGTGGGAAATGCAAAAATTTAGAATCTGTATTTATGTTTAAGGCTCACAGAAATTCTGCAACAAAGAAAATGGATTTATAGTCTACGGCCATACCACCCTGAACGCGCCCGATCTCGTCTGATCTCGGAAGCTAAGCAGGGTCGGGCCTGGTTAGTACTTAGATGGGAGAAAATGGATTTATATCACTCGGAACACTTTTAACTTTAGTAGCAGATGTCAATTCAGGTGGCTAAGACAATGAGGGAACTTTATTTCAGGTGGCAGGGCATCCAAAGAAAGAGAGTAATCCTGGTGCCTGGTCATTAGGCACCTGCTCTCTTTCCTTCAGTTTTCTTGACTTTGCCATCATCTGTGTCTTGACCTTTTCCTCACACTGGCTTTTTGCATGGTCAGCATACAGCCACCAGCAGCCAACTGCAGTCATTTGTTCTCATGTATACACCAGAGCATGAGCGAAGGAAAGAGGTGGTATGGTCTAAATGTTTATGGCCTCCCTCTCCCCTACTCCCACAGTCATGTGTTGAAATCCCAGTTCCCAAAGTGATGGTATTAGGAGATAGGACCTTGACTTTCCCAGCCTCCAAAATTATGAGAATAAACTGCTGTGTTTTGTAAAGCTACTCAGTCTTTTGTATTCTGTCACAGCAGCCCTCAAATGAGCAAGAGCCACCGCCCTTGGGACAAGAGTCCTTTCTTCTAGTCTAAGCCAATTGATTCCATCTGTTCACCCCTGACCGTGGACATATGCTAAAGGGAGGCCACGCTGTGGACTGACTGGACTCTAGCCTGCATCTTTGGACTGGTCACTGCTGTGGAGTTTGCAGTGTCTCTCCAGCATGGTAGTCAGTGAAGTTCCCATCTTACTTTGCAGTATTTTCACCTTTGATCAAGCTGTTGCTTCTCCTTTGTGTTGCTTAGCACTGTATTTTAGACCACTGGTTCATATAGATGTATAAAGTATGGTGTGTTGTATTATCACCATAGTTAGGCATCTGTTTTCTGTCATCTTCTAGTCTGTAGATCCCTAGCATGGAGCAGGTGTGTTGAAGGGACTCAAGGACTGGTTGGCAAATTCATTCTCAGAGTTCAATCCAGTTCATTCATTCTGTTGCTCCCTCATTGTTGCTCCCTTGTTGCTCCCTTGTACATCTATAACACTCATCTTAGGAATAAGTTTATATCACTTATTTCATCTAGCTTTGATTTCTAGTTGTTGTCAGTTCTGTTTTCTTAATAGACTGGGAACTGTGTGTTTGTAGGATGCAGGGGTTGCTCATTTGTGTTGTGTTGCCCATAGTGCTTTGCAAACAGGAGCAGATCCTTATCCAGCATCTGGAGATGAAACTGTATGCTGCTTTAACAAGTGTCAGAATGGGTTTTTTGCTTTTTTAATTAGCCATTAAATTGAGGTTTCCTGTGCTAAATATTTAGCTGGGGGCTTGTGATCATTTTTTCATTATTGCAAAATTATCCTATGCTATCCAAATATATACCTTCATTTTTCACTTTAGAATTAGTCCTTAGAAATTGTCTTTAATTCCAAAATATTATCCTTCATTCCAAAGTCATATACCTGCCAGTGTGTAGTAATAGATGCTAAGAAGAATATGTAAGGAATGACAACTTGATCAAAAAGCTCACTAAACATAACTATTGACCACCTATTATACAGAATGGATCACTGGAAAGTAGATACTAAAAATAATATACAGAATGCTTACCAGGTTCCAGTGGAAGCGAATGAAAAGAAGCACAACTAGCCAGCAGGAGAAGTGAGCTGTACTATAACTCCAAGGAAAGTAGCTAGCTCCATTTTGACTTTTGGAGCTTGAGCCTCTCTTCAGATTAGTCCCATGTTGGACAGAAGGGTCTCAGCCCAAACGCCTCTGCACTGATGAGTCACTAGAACTGGACTCCCCTTGGAAGGCTATTTGATCTTTATTCAAAACCATGCAAAAGAGTAAACAATCCAGCATGGTCATCTGGCTGCACTTCCAGATAGAATGTAGAATGGGGGTTTGTCACCTAAAGACCAACAGATGAATAAAGGGTTCAAAGTTCCAGTGGGCCCAGCCTCCAGGGAGGAGAGGGGAGCTAGAGATGAAATATTCCATGCTGTGGGTAATGACTTAATCCCCCAAGTCTTTGCAATGAAACCCATGGAGAAGCTCTGGTCATCCAAGCTCAGTAAAGTCTTCTGGTTGGGAAACAAATTGATGCACTTGTTGAGAACCTGAATTTTGCTAGAAGAGAAGATGAAAGCTTGGCATTTCCCCTTACCCTTCTCAAACCTTGCCTGATGTATCTCTTTTATTGGGTTGTTTCTGAGTTCTATCATTTATAGATAGATATAAAACTATAATCATAAGTATAGTGCTTTCAGAAGAGTTCTGTGAGCTCTTCTAATGAATAATTGAAGTGAGAGAGCAGTGGGAAGCCCTGGATTTGTAGCCAATTGAGCGGAATTATGGATGGCTTAGGGACACCAAAACTTCTGGCTGGCATCTGTAATAGGGGCAGTTTTATGACGTACTTTGTCTTTAGCTTATGGGGTCTGCACCAACTCCGAGTAGTTAGTGTCAGAACTGAATTGAATTATAGGACATCTGGTTGGTATCAGAAAATAATGCCAGAACTTTCTCTTGTAGTATTGCCAACAGACCTTGGTGTTCCTTGACTTGTAAGCACATCCCTCTAGTCTCTGACCTCATCAACACAGGACACATTCCCTATGTGTCTCCATCCTTAGTATCTTCTCATCTTCTTGGAAGAGTAACAGTCATATTGGATTAGGGGGCCACCTACTGCAGTACAACCTCCTCTTAACTAATTATATCTGCAATAACATTTTGAGGCTTCTGTGGTTAGGACTTCATCTTCTCTTTGGGGGAGCTGCAGTTTAACTTGTAATACCCACAAAGCACACATCTGTAACTCAGCAAACACCATCTCTTCTGCCTGCTTTGTGGGAAACTCGGTATTAGGAACCAGAAGGCAAACAAAAGTAAGTTTCAGATAATTTCCCCTCAAGGCACTTTTACTCTAATAGGGAAAATAGAATATGATCATGTTGTAGATAGTAACAAAAGCAAGAGACTTGAAGAAACCATAACCATACCTGGTATTGTAACAGTCCCCATTTAACTGAGAATTGCTTCTATTGATCCACTCACTACAGTAGTAGATCCCATGCAAATCTGCTAGGACCTTTAGTTACTTGGATAGTTTGCCTTTTTTTTTTTTTAAAGGATAGTTTAATTTGTCCGTTGGAATTATAGTTCAAGATGAGCTCTCTCTGTATTATTTACACTGTTATATACCCCAAAGCTTTCCACCACCATGTCACCAGTGAACCATCATTCTGATCACTTGTGCTCATCCTCCCCTGATTTCAGAATTAAAAAAAAAAAAATTAAATACAGTCCAGGTTGTTATCAGGTGATAACAACCTAGCTTCAAGGTCAGCATACTTGGTTCAATTTAACTCCTTTACTGCCAATCCTGGGAGCAAGAACGGCTTTTGTGTCACAACCCTGTCTTTGATGACCAAGATATACTTAACACAGGTATCTGCTGCATCAGACTTTAAACTTCATGTTACCTTTGTTTTTCTTGATCTTGACAATTTTGGCGTCCTTATGCAGGGCTGTGAGCGTTAAGTCCTTGATAACCTCAGCTTTGCAAGGCATGGTTACAGGGCACACAGGGCTGCTCAGCTCCAGACATTCAGCCCCCCTCCCCTTATTTTTTATCTTTGAGTGTTGGTCTTGGCTGCACATGGGCCCAACTTATTGTCCCCGTCTTATTGTTCTATACCATCCCACCAGCTCTACCTCTAATGATGATGACTTTGCTTTGCCTACCCTAAGGAGCTGTAGAACTCCTCCTGTGCAGTTCAGCATGTGCAAATGTAGACCACAAGAAAGCAGGTCACCCACACCCCTCCCGCCCCCCCAAGCAAGACCTTCTTCCCCTTGGGTTGGTTGGTTGTTCGCAAAGTGGCACAGAGGAGCTCTTGTTTCTTTCTGGTGATGGTGAGTGTCAGTGTGGACCTGGGATGACCTCTCTCAAGCACGCTCTGATGACCCTCTCTCACTAGACCTTTTGACCTCACAGCTCTGGTATCAGATTTTGGAATTTCTTCCCAATATTCAGAAAAGCACCAGTTTCTTTCCTATCAGAATTATCATCTTATCTTTTTGTTACTGGCTAGTAGCTTAATTATTTGTGAGACTCTTAAGTCCTCCTTTTGATACACCTAATATTTGTACACTTGCATTACTGGGGTCTTTCAGATTCTAAGATGTCTTCCTTGGATGGTGAGGGCATGCCAGGTCACATACCTGGGGTATAATCCTGTCTTGGGGCATAAACCTACCAAACTGGCTTTTGTAAGCTTTCTGTATCTCAAACAGACACTGATTAAATCCTTACTTGGTGTGAGGCTAGAGTTAAGGATCAGAAAGCTCATTTATAAATAATGCAATTATGATTTTTGTACATATAGAAAATTACATGCACATATGCATGCATGTATGTATGTATGCCTGTGCTTATATATGCCTATTAATTTTTTACTTCTGCAGTTTATGTTGGTAACTTTCTTATTTTTCTTTTTTCTTTTTATCTCCTGTTCTTTTTATTTTTGATTTGTTTGTCCTCTTTACTCTTTTTTCCAAAAAAAAAAAAGGGCCTCATTTCTTTCCACAAATCTTAATGTGATAGAAATGCTGAATCCTAGTTAATTATTGGGTTAGTTTATTGTGAAAAAAGAAAAAAAAAACATTTACCTACTTTTCTCACTCCACCCTGTATTGGAATCATGGTTTCTCTTCCTGTAAACCTCTGACACCAGCCCTCACCTCACAGCTCTCTTGGGTTTTGCCCAGAAGTGAGGACAAAAGGATACTGCATCATGTTCTTTGATCTTAAACTCCTTGTCCTGCCTGACTTATTTTCCTTAGTCTCCTGGAAAAGTAGACTTCTGTGGGGGCATAATAGAGAGGGGAGGTGAAGGAGTGTACTACTAGTAGTTATCTTTTAGGCACTTAGAACTTGTGCACTAATATGCGGTGCCTGTTGGCCTGTTGTACTTTCTTAGCAAACACACCCCCTCCCAATGCCTATTCTATGAGGGAAATGAGCAGTTTCCCCTCTGGTATGCTTATTATGCTTAACATTGGGAAAAAGAGTCCCAGTGTGGTAGGAAAGGCTGAAATAGTGGACAAGATAATGTTGCATGGTAAAGATTAAAAGATGAGCAGGACTGTGAGTAAGAGAGTGGAGTGATCATTGAAGAATATTACTGATCTGTAAACCATAATGCTGCCATGGCACCTAGGGCTCCCTTTTATAGAAGAGTAGCTAGTCAGTAGAAAAGAAATTTGCCCAATATGGCAGGCTAGAGTTGAATTCATGCACTGTCCTCGTCCTGGACTGGCCATTCATGAACCAAATACAACTCACAGTACAAAAACTTTGAAAAATCTCTTTCATCTCCTTTTTGACTTGAAAAGCTTTATGAAGGGGGTATGTTTTGGAAATGGACTTTAGGAATAGTTTAGAGTTAAATAAGGAGAAGGGAAGATAGTCCTCAGGAAGGGAACCAAGGATGGAGACAGATATGCCTTCTTATAATCAGAGGGATTCGTGGGACTGTTTAAAGGACATAGGTATTATGTTGGTTGATGGGAGACCAGCGACCTGAGGATATTGGACTTCATAGAGCTATGGAAATAAAGCAGAGATTGGTGCTTTAGGCAGTTGAAAAGGAAGAGTGAGATTAATGGTATTGTTGTTTGAGAATAGTACTTTAATTGCTCTGTATAGTTAGGCCGAAAGACAATGAAGGAAATCAACAAAGGGAATGTCAAACAGAAGGCAGAGCAGTTGGTCCTCTGGATATTTAGGCATATTTAGGTAACTGGGTAATGGTTTTCTTTATTTCTCACTGCTCCATTTTTATTCATCTTAAAAGTTGTGAGCCTGAATAAGTAAATTAACCAACTCCAACTGAGAATATATAAAAGAAACCATATACCCCCTTTCTGAAACTGCTTCATAAGTTTTTAAACTAAAATAGCAGTAAGTTTTAAATTAGTTTGAATATCTATGATAAGGGACCATATTAGGTTGCAAGGGTACACATACATCTCTGCCATTCTAAGAAGAATAAATAAGTTATAATAAGTGCCTGCATATGACAGACAGGTCTGAAAGCTGGAAAGATGCTCTAAACTATCACTAAACATGATGGCTGATATAGAAAACTCAAAACCCACAAATAAATAATTAGAATTATTAAATTTATTAAATTTGCCTCATTCAAAATAAAGGTGAATATATTAATACCAAATACAGTAGCCTTCAGATTGAAGAAATTTATGATAAAGAAAGTTACTACTTAATGATAAAAAGTTTATTTCACCAAAAATAACTCCCCCAAACCAAAAAGCATAATAAAATTAAACATAGGTTTGCAGTATACACAGCAAAAAGTGATAGAACTGAGGGGAGAAATAGACCAATTTGCAGTTTTAGATGGGAATGTCAGCATTCCCCTCTCATTTATTGATAGAATTAGTAGACAGAAAAGCAAAAAGAACATGGAACTTGAATAATTCTGTATAGATGTAAATAAATAATACTATAAATTAACTAGATCTGATGAATACTTATAGAAAACTTTATCCAACAATAAGAGAAATTCCCTTTTCAGGTACCTGGAAATATTCATTAAGTTTGACATTCTGGGTCATAAAATAAATGTTAAATTAAAAAATTGCAATTATACAAATATGTTCTTTGATCATAATGGAATACAACTAGAACTCTGACTAGAATTCAACTAGAAAAATATCAATAAAAATAAACTACAACATAATAAGTGATCTATGGACTTAAGAGGAAATTTTATGGGAAATTAAAAATTCTTTAAATGACAATGAAACTAAAATATCAAAATTTTGGGGGATAAAGTTTAAAGAGGCTTTAAAAGATTCAATACTTACATTAGAACAAAACAATCTCAAATCAATAATCAACGTTTTACTTTTAAGAAGACAGCATAGTCTTATATCTTTAAGTTGAGTCTATTCTAAAAACAAAACTCTGGGCAGTTTCATTGGCAAATTCTACAAATCATTAAAAGAAATAGCATCAATTCTACAGTTTCTCTTAGAAAATAGAACACTTTCTACCTATGTGAGCTATCGTTACCCTGATAACAAAACTAGACATTCTTTTCATTACAAGAAAACTATAGATGAATACCACTCATAAACATAGATATAAAGCTCAAAATATCAGCAAATCAAATACAATGTATAAAACCAACAATAAAATATGACCATGTACGGTTTATCCCAGCAATGTATGGTAATCTTGCAGCCACAAGTCATTGTAATCTCCCATATTAGGTGATGGAAGTGGAAAAATCAAACAGATATCAATTGGCAAGGTAAAAACATAACACAAAATTTAAAGTTTGTTTATGAAAACTGTCTTACCAAATTAGAAATTTAAAGAACTTTAATCTGAATAAAAGTGTATAAGAAACCCTTGTAGCCAATAGCATATTTGATGGTGGAAGACTGAAAGACTTATTTTCCTATAAGATTGGCTCATAGACGGGATGTTCTCTTTTACTTTTATTCATCCTTGTACTAGAGGGGCTTAGTAAGTGTAATAAGGCACAAAGAATAAATTATAAAGATTGGAAAGGAGTAAATCAAACATCCTTTTTGTAGATGATATATTTGCCTAGGCATGAAATACTGAAGAACCTATGAAAAAGTTTCTAAATCTCATAAGTGAACTTAAAGTCATAGGGTACAGTGAACATTTAAAAATCAATTGTTTTTTTATATACTTGCAATTGGAAATGAAATTTGGAAAAGTTAGGGATAAATATAGCAAAATGTGTAGAATCTATATGCTAAAAACTAAAACAATGATGCAAGAAGTTAAAGAAAATACAAAATAGATGAAATATCATATACAGGATTCCAAGACTTAGTCTAGTTACAATGTCAGTTTTCTCTATGTTGGTCTATGTAATATAATTTCAATCAAAATTTCAAAATATTTCAAACAGTATTCTTGCTGGTGCATAAAATCTGAATCTAAAATATATGTAGGAAGGCAAATTGTTTTTGAAAATACTGTAAGAATCACACTGCCTGGTTTTAATTATTACTGTAAAGCTACTGTAATCAAGACATCATAATATTGACAAATATATATACACTTAGATCAATTGAACAGATTAGAGAGTCCAGAAAAAAATTCATCAATATGGTCAGTTGATTTTGGACAAAGTTGCAAAGATGATTCAATGGAGAAAGAATTGCCTGTACAACAAATGGTATTGAGACTGAACTTCGCATAAACCATGCAGTATGTGTTCTTTTGTGACTGTGACCCTTTTGAGACTGTGGCTCTCGGTGTATTGTTCTTGTAATTCATCCACATTGTAGTATGTGTCAGCAGCTTATTCATTATTCTTCCTCTGTAGGATTCCACTGGTTAAATACATTCATAATTTGTTTATCCACCATCGACTGATAGACAATTGGATGGTTCCCAGTTTCTGGTTCTTCTGAGAAAAGTATGCTAAGAACATTCCTGTGTCTTTCCGTAAATATGTACTTGTTTCTTTGGATCTATTGAAGCTAATTGAATTAGTTTCTGTATATCTTCTATACTTCTTTATGAATGAAGATCATAAAGATCTTCTATATTTCTGAATGAAGATCTTTTGCTAAATTGTTACCAGTACTTTCTACCAGTTGTTGTTAGCCTTTTCCTTTTCTTAATGTCTCTTGATGATTGGAAGTTTTAAATGTTGACAGAGGTCAAGTTATCATTTTTTTAAATAGAACTTTCTGTATCTTTTTGGAGAACTCATTTTTCACAAGTATTATATATTTTCTTTCAGGATTTCATGCTACATATCTTTCAGATTTAGATATATAATCCACCTCCAAGTATTTGAGTGTGTTATAACGTAGAAGGCAATTTTGTCTTTTTTTTCTAGATGACCCCTAGTTTCTCTAGTACCATTTCTTGAAAAACCAACTTTTTCCTACAAACCAGTAAACAGTTTATGGATCTGTTTCTGGCCTGTATTTTCTGTTGTATATTATCAGTGTTTTAAATGTCTTAAATATTTTCTGTACCAACTCAATATATAGTAATAATAATAATGTATAGTATTAATAATATGTATAGTAATAATACATTTTAAAGACTCTACCTGAAAAAAAAAAGAAAAAAGAAAAGATTTCTTAATAAAGGTATGTGGAGACTATTTTATTAAATTTACTTCAATTCGGAAATGGAGTTAATAAGTTATTTGTGCCTGTACTGTACTGCTGGCATAATCATGAGGATATAAAAATGAGTAAGATACAGTGGCACTGTGAAATTCCTAGATGATAACAGGAGAAATCCTAGATGTTTTGGGTGTGGTAATTATAGACTTTTTTAAAAACTAAAAATCAAAGGCATGATTCATGAAAGAAATGATTTATAAACTGGAATTCATTAGGCTTAAAAACTGCTGCTCTACAAGGTAGTGTCAAGAGAATGAGAAGATAAGCCATAAATTGGGGAAAAGTACTCACAAAGAAATATATATATTTACATAAAGAAATACATATTGCATTATATATATTTCATATATATTTATATAAAGAAATATATAAATATCTATAATGGAATATAAATATATATATGACTTGTTTATATAAAAATATATATGACTTGTTTCTGTGCAAATGTCCTTTCTTTTCCCTTTTTAAAAATAATAAACTTGCTCTTTTGTATATTTTTAAAAAATGAAATGACCTATAAGTCATGAAAAGACATAAATGAACCTTAAAGGAGTATCACTAAGTGATAGAAGACAATAGGGAAAGATTGCATCATTGAAACTAATATAAGAACTATATGACATTCTAGAAAAGATAAACACATGGAGAAGCATTAAAAAGGTCAGTGGTTACCAGGGATTTGTGGGAGAAGTAGGTGGAGGAAGAATAGAGAGGCAAAGCACAGAACTTTTAGTGCAGTGAAAGTACTCCTGTATGTTACTGTATTGATAGATGCCAGTCATTATACATTTTTCTAAACATGTACATTATACAACACCAAGAATGAACCCAGATGTACTCTGGTCATCCAGAGTGGAACCCAGGTGGACTCTGGGTCATGTTGTTTCAGTGCTTATTGGTCACAACAAATGCATCATTTTGGGGGTGGATTTTAGTAAAGGAAGAAGCTATGTATGCATGAGGACAAGGCTGTACAGATAGTCCCTATCGCTTGCTCTTAAATTTAGCTGTGAACCTAAAACACACACACCCCCCACACACACACACATACACATACCTCATGTGTATGTGTCATCTTGAAATAAGTGTGGGATGGATATTGTCTTTGAGGAATATATAAACTAGTGTAGGAGACAGACCCTGTGGTCATTGTAGACAGGTCATTTTTGTTCTCCTAATACCACATGTACCTTCGTTGTGCTGTACAATGTGTAAGTAAGATGATAGGTGATTTCCAAGTAGATATGCCTACCAAACAGTAAGAATTAAAAGATTTTTATATCTGTGTGATATAAAAATATCTGTGTGATAGTGAAGATGTGTGAATATGGAGAAAGGTATCTTGTTTCCCTCTCTTGCTTTAACAGGTGGAGCTCATGGACCATATCCAAAGTTCATGAGAAGGACTCATGTCTCTTGACTGAATGGAGGAAGAGAGAGTTTTAGAAATGTTGGTCTTTATCCACTGCCTAATCTCCCTTCATGCACTTTTCCAGTGTGACCATTCAATTTTAGTTTGGAAGTTGAGAAAATGTTTGGCATCGATGACAACTCATCTGTTCAGAAGATTTTGAACAGATAACTGAGTTAGAAGCAGCAACACTGTGGGCTTACAGGAGGCAGTGGTGAAATCTGACCCAAATCACAGTAAGCAAGTCATGCAACTCAACAAGAATTAAAAGGAAAAACAAAAATGTAGGCATGGTGATGAATAAAGGGTGTGATGTGTTTAGGTGCTTCCATTAACCTGGATACCCATGATTGGTGGCAGCATTCACAGCACAGTTGACACTAAGACCAAATTCTTTTGTTTGGTTGTTATTCACAGCCAGGTTCAAGGTGGTTCACAAAGCATTCCAAATATACCTTGGCCCTAACATTTTTCATGACCACGAATATGCAGCCATCTCAGCCTTCATGTCCTGAAGGCAAACAGTATTCATTTCATTGTATATTTTGCAATGTTAGAAAATGAGTCTCTCTACTCTATGATGAGCTACAGATGGCACCAGAAACAGCTTTCCCTGACCTACCATGAACTAGAGAGGCATCGTCGTCAGTATCTGACACTTAATCATGAACTGATCACTTGAAACACCAACCACAGAAAATAGAAAAACAAAAGTTAGGAAGCAAAACATTCTCTTTTTTTCCTTGGTGCATTTCCTGAGCAATTTGAACCACAGCCTTGCTGATTTCACTTTCAGTGCTGCATATTAAAAATAAAAACAACCAACTGAGCTTGTGTTATAGACTGGCTGACTTGCTTACGGAAAAGTAAATGGAGCATAGTTTCAGCTTTGCTTTTGGTTGTCAACTTCCCTGATCATTTACAAATTATTGTAAAATTATTGTATTCTCAATGCCAAAATGGCTCTGGCATTTCATTATCTCTAGGTGCCAATTCTAATCAATTGCTAGTCTGCCAGACCAATGTCCTTTAAAAGGATTGAAATTTTGAACTTGGGTTTGGTTTAGGAAGGGTACAATAGATGAGTCGCTCATCTTTTTGTACAGAATCAAATACTAAATATGTGAACTTGTGAGAAACGACTCAGCTCTATAGTTTGAAGCCTTCCTGGACAGTATGGAACTGAATGGGTGTAGCTAGTTCTAATAAAATTAGTTATGAGAATTGATTTTGTGTTATATGTAATTTTTATATTTCATGAGCTAGTCTTTTGATTTCAAAGAAAAACATTTAAAATATAAAAATAATTCTTAGCTTGTAGGATATATAGACATTGTCAATGGGTGGATTTGGTCTATTGCCATAGTTTGCTAACCCCTGCAGTAGATTATCATTGACTTCCCTTTGCTTGGGAGGAAGACTGGTGACATTCCTTCAGTACCTGGGTGAAAACTTCTGTGCCTGTGGGAATTCAATACCAAGATGTCTGTGGAGCTCAAGCAAAGCCATTCTCTATTTAATAAACCATTACTGTTAATTATTCACAGAAAGAAAACAAAGTCTAGAATGCAAGCCAGGATAAAATTGTCTCAGCACCTGAGGCCTTGAGTGGAAGTGATAAGAGCTCAACAAAGACTTTCATGTACAGCGGAATCTGAAAGTTGAATTGAATAATGAAATGAACTCAAAATACCATTTATATCTATAACCACTCCTTTCTTCCCATCTGTTCTAATAGAGGAAAATCCGTCTTTCTCTTTTCTTTCCGTCCATGTGTGCCATAGTCTCGTCTACCAAATCTTATATAGCCTTTCTTGTCTATATGTTCAAATACTTTTTTCAATCATTTGCAATAGTTGATTCCATCAACATTTAAACATGTCCAGTCCCTTCTGTCTCAACATCAAAACATCCCTTGATGCTTTCTCTATTCCCACCTTCTTTTTCTCTCTTTCATACCCAAACTTGTTAGAAAAACTCTGTGTTCACAATCTCCATTTCTCTACTTCATAGTCACTTTATATCCTCCCCTGTATGGCTTATGCCCTATTCTTTACCTAACCACTCTGCCTGAACTCAGTGGGATACCAAAGGGACACTAAGCTCCATGTTGCTAACCCAGGATGTCTTGAATCTAAAGTATGTTTTCAACGGCATTGCTACTGTTGGTCCCTTTTTTCCTTAAGGGCTTTCCCCTCTCAGCCTTCCCCTGCTTCAGTGATGTAGCATTCCACTGGGATGCTTCCTGTATTTCTCACCATTTCACCATTTCTCATCCACATTTCAGGAAAGAACAGATTTTCCCGGGAATCATTCTGTAGTCTCCTCCTATGCAGTTTCCTTCATGCCCGTTACTGTAGTGACCATTTATAGCACCTGATACACCATGAAAAAGGAGTTTGAATTTTTAACAAAGGACTGACATTTAAAAAAAGATTTCTTTTCCTTCTGTATGCAGAATAAGCAGAGAGATAAGAGTGAAAGTGGGGAAGCCTCTTAGGAAGCTAATATCTAAAAAAGCCACAGGGGATAGGTCTAGAGTGACATGTTTGATTAAATGTTCATTGATACCACAAACTCAACAATTCCAAGGTCAGATTCATGATCTTTTGCCCAGGCTTTCCTATTGTTAGTGCCTGTCATCACCATTCATCCAGTTAGATGAAGCAGAAAAGTGACCCCATCAGTCTTAGTTCGTTTGAACTCTATAACAAAGTACCAGACTCAGTATAACAAATTCATTGTTTTTCAACCTGGAGGCTAGAACTCTAAGATGAAGCTACCAATAGAGTACAGATTCTGATGAGAGCCCTCTTCCTAGTTCATCACCAGTTCCAAGCTGTGTCCTTGTGTGATCAAAGGGGTTTCCAGTCTGTCTAGAATATTAATCTCATTCAGGAATGCTCCACACTCACGACCAAAGCATATCTATCCTAATACCATCAACTTTGAGGGTTAATACTTCAACATACAGATTTGACACAGACTTTCAAACCATAGCATCACCTTTGCCTTATAATTCACCAGTATGCCTTTATCCCTCTTTTATTCTGGTCATATATAGTAGCTGGAGTAGTCTTCAAAATGCTTCTGATATCATGTCATGCTAGTTCCTTTCAGTGCTTTTACATCATTCTGAGGCTAATGATTGAAATCCTTAATATGTCCTTATAAGGTTCTTGTTTTTATATGCCAATTTTAAATGGGGTTTAATTGGAGACATTGCATTTCCCACATACAATGTTTAGAAAGTACATTGTTGTTTCCTTTCCTTGTGTACACATTCTATATTCAAATATCAAGAATGCCTAGTTATTACTGTAATATTTCAACTTTAATTGCCATGAAATTTACTACAAATTTGGATCCTTCATGTTTTGTGTGGAACAATGCTAAGTTCTATGCTCAAGTTAGTTAGGCATCCTCTTCACTGGTTCGCCAGGGAAGCCTTCAGGTGTTCCTCCTGGCCTGTCATGAGCACTCTGGCATAGCTTGGTAAAGGTGGGTTGCAGATGTTTTTTTCCAGCTCTCCCTGTTGATTTTCAAATTCTTTCTCTGCAATCTGACTCTTATTAAGCCAGTTGATGATTTCATAACACTTGTCAAGAAAGTTCTCTTTGTCATTGCCTTTAATCTTGTTTTGAAGGTTTTCAATTTCAGTAGTTGGTTTCATGCTGAAGGATTCAAGGGAATTCTCTGAAAGTACCTTATCCTACTGCTTCTCATCTTGGGATGAGTGCTTTTCAGCTTCCTAGACCATGCACTCGATGTCTTCCTAGCTCAAATGACCTTTGCCATTAATAATGGCCCTGTCAATATTGGTGCTCTTATTCAGTTATTTTCCACTGAATAAGTTCAAAAGAAGTTTCTGAACCACCCACTGTCATAAATCTGGGACTTTTCTAACACGATATCCCCAAGGGCTTTGTCTACCCTGAACTGAAATCAGCTTTCAGTTCTTTGATTCAGGCATGGATTGTAGCTGAGTTGTAGAAATCAATTTCTTCGTAGAACAAGTCAGTCTCAATACTGGTGTTGATACTAGAAGGGAGAGTATGCTTAACACTTTCACATGGTATTGGGTAGCCCTCTTGTTCTCATGATGTCATTTTTACCTGTTACTCTACAGTAAAATCATTGATCATTCACTTATCCAACTCTTCTCTTAAGTGGGTGTCTACAGCTGTAGATTTAACCTCAAAGATTCTATCTTCTGTGGTGAAGATTAACATGTCAAAAGTACCAGCTCTGTGATCAAAAATGAGCACATTTCTTTTAGCTCCAATCTTTTTGTCTAAGCTACAGACAGTGGCATCAGCAGTGGACTGTTGATGAATCTAAATGCATTGAGAACAGCAATAATTTCAGCACCTTTGGTAGCCTGATGCTGAGAGAGTCATTGAAGGAAACTAGTGCTGTGATTACAGCATTGGTTACAGCCCTTCCAAGGTATGCTTTTGCAGTTCCCTTCATCTTTATCAGAACCGTAGATGACACCTCCTCTGGATAGTAACTTTTTGTATTTCCCTTATAGTCTGCATGGACTTTAGGCCTCCTGCATCACTAACACTAACATTCATACCCTCACTAACAGGAAGTGCCACTGCTTCATGTCAGATTAGACAATAGCATTATCAAATCTGTGTTAGGTCGGTACTTGGCAACAAAAACCATATTGATGGGACTTACGCAACCTAATTCTTCCCAATCAATTCTTTATTATTAGTAAAGGTGACATAGCTTGGGGTGGTTCACTTTACCTGATTGTTGGCAGTTCTTTCCAGTTTTCTTTGCTGAAAGACACCCACACAAGAGTAGGAGGTGCCAAAATCAGTGCTGACTACGGGTCCTTTAGACATAGTTGCTTGTGTGTAGACTCAACTTAGCTTTTGTTAAAATAGTCCAAATGAGCTATGATGAGAGTAATCTGCTCTAAAGTCTACTGATTTAAATATTAATCACATAAAAAGATATCTTCACAGGACAACTAAACTGATGTTTGACCAAAAACCAGATATCATAAACTAGTCAAGTTGACACATAAAATCACAGGAACCAGGTTTGTTTCATTCCATCATTATTTTCTTACTGCTTACTGTAGTGCATAGCATGTGAAGCACTCACATTATTAAGAAGATACTCAATAAATATTGACTTTATGGATTTGAGAGTGTTAAGATTTCTAGATTTTTCTATCTGTAACCAATGACAGTGGGGATAATGATTTCATGAATGCATGCAATGTGTGTTGTCTGAAGTAATTTTTTTGGTCTATTCTAAAATATTTGGTTGAAGAAACTTTTTAAATTCAAGTAATACTTTAAACCCCCTCCATATGTCTAATTTTTGGCATATAAGT
This sequence comes from Uropsilus gracilis, assembly GCA_004024945.1. Classification (NCBI taxonomy): domain Eukaryota; kingdom Metazoa; phylum Chordata; class Mammalia; order Eulipotyphla; family Talpidae; genus Uropsilus; species Uropsilus gracilis. The sequence continues at coordinate 804 of PVHY01000902.1, read as the reverse complement.
TTCTTTATGATTTATTTGTTGTTCCTCTTAGCTTGTTGTTTTGTAGACTCTTTCAAGGACTCTCAAGAAGAGATTATTGGCCATTTGACTTATTTTGTTTGCTCTTCTCTGGCCCTTTTCTTGTGTCTTTTTCATATTTTCTTGGGTATCATAACCAAAGCCAACTTTGTTTCTAGTATTGTTAGACCATGAGATTATTTAAGGAGATAATTGAATTTTATTTCCAAATGCTCTTAAGTTTTATTGGCCATTTGGCTATAGCAGCACATAGTGCTGAAATGTCTATTTCTAAAACCAAACATATCCTGGCCCCATATCCATAGTTTTCCATTTCTGTTGTTGAGACTAGACACTAAGACAAGAATGCTTCCAGTCATCCATGACATTTCCACTCCCACTATTCCCATTCCATTACAAAATTCTCTTAATTCTTTCTTGATGTGGTTCCTTAGAATGTATCATTTTTGTTTATCCATTTCTTCTAACAAGCCCTTATGGATTCATGCATAATAATGGATTTCTTATTGGTGTTTAAACCACTTCCCTCCCAACTTTAATCCATGGAAGCCAGTAATGCCAGATAACTCTTTAAAAGTTTTAGCTTGGGGAACACTACTACACTGCTGGTGGCAATGTAAACTAGTTCAACCACTATGGAAAGGGGTATGGAGGACCCTCAAGCAAATGAAAATGGATCTACCATTTGACCCAGCAATTGCTCTTCTGGGAATCTACCCAAAAGAGACCTCAATGTGGGTACAAAAGGACACCTGTACCCGGATGTTTACTGCAGCACAATTTATA
>PVHY01000901.1:92173-186921 GCA_004024945.1 Uropsilus gracilis | reverse complement strand
GAAGAGGTTCTACGGGGGAGGGGGGGTGGGGGGGTGATGGAGCTATTTGGAGAAATAGGGAGACTACCCTAATCCCATGGGGACAGATTGCAAAGGCCAGGTTCATTTCTCCACTCATCAACATCAAGAAAATTACAGTGCTCATGAAGGCCCTTCTGCCTGTTTTCCCCACCAACACAGACTGAATGTCAGCAGCAAAGGGTGGGGGTGACGCGGAAGGGAGCAACAAGCATCTCAGTTAGGGAGACAAACTTCGCAAGAAGAGGAAGCGGCAGCTCTTCTCTTGGCCCCAGTACCCACCGGCGAAGTTGCGCCACCAGCGCCCCAGCGGAGCCCCCTCACCCCACTCGGCAGGCACAACCACGCAGCACCCAATCCTTCAAACTACCTCGTAAGTCCAACTACGCCTCTGCTTCCTCCTACCCCCGGACCCATCCCAACTAAGTTCTAGGGAAAGCTCCCGCCCAGAGCGCGGCCTGTTCCGGACAACAGGTGGGCAGTGGCGCCGGCAGGCTGGGCCTCTCCCAGCCAGGCCCACTCCACTCCTCCCCGGCCAGGGCCCGGGCCGCCCGGCTCCGGGACGGGGAGGGGGAGCGGGAGCTCGCTCCCTTACCTCCGCCATATTTGCCGTACTGACGGGTCACATCTCCACGGCGGCCGTGGCTGGGTCACGGCCAGAACCCGGATGTGAGACTCGGCAACGGGACTCCTGTCGCCGCGGCCACCGCCTCTGCGCTCCAGCCGCTGCTGCCTCGGCGGGAACGCGCAGGAGCCGCCCGAACGCGCCCACCACACCCCACTCCGCCCCCTCGCGGTGCAGGGCTGAGCTGGACTGGAGGGAAAGGCCGGCGCGCGCGGGAGCAGGGACGCGCGCGCAGACCCGACAGCCCTCCCTCCCGGGAAGAGCGCGGAGGGGGCGGAGTCGGGTATAGTGGGGAGGGGTGGGCTTCTCTGCGCCCCACACCTCCCCAGTCCAAAAAGATCCAAGACTCCACCAGGGGTAGAGGACTCAAAGGAGCGGAGGTCAAGGAAGGGTGTCAAACCAGTCAAATCTTAGCATTTCTATCGCTGTGGAAAATACGTTATATTTTACATGTAGGCCTTTTCTGAAGTGCATTGGCTGAAAAACAGATGTTGTGATGCAACAACAGCAAGAAGTGATCTTTGAAAGCGGTTATTCCTGTACAAATATTTCTCTTTGGGTTCATGCCCCACTGGAATGTAAAATCCCCTATCCTAAACCTTAGTGAGGTCAGATGGAATTAAGGATTGCATTAGGTAGCCTGCCATCCTCATATCTCATTTGTTTTTTCCTCACATACCTTCTGTGATGCCACTAGCAACATAGTTGTGCAAGGGTTGAATTCTGCACAACAAGGGAAAAATTCTAAAATAGACTGAAAAGCTAGCTGCTCTTTGATAGTTATAAATAATCTGATTTGACTGAAAGAAGGGAGAACCTGCTTATTTGCAATGCCTGAACTGCCAGCAATTTGAAAGTTTATTTTAATGTATGAGCCTCAACCTACCAATTGGCCTTAAGGCCAATTGTGACTGCCAGAGCCAATGACTGCAAATTAATAAACATGTTTCACTTACATAACTAAGGCAGATACTGGCTAATACAACCATAATATTAAAATGGGCACTAAAACATTTTTACAAAATATGAGCTAAGTCTTAAAAAAGACTTTCCCCCCTAAATATTCAAGGTTTCCTCATAATGCAATTTCAAAAATGACTATCAAAACCAACCAGTTAAAAATGAGAACTAGGTATTATTCCCCCCAAATAATGTGTTTGCACTACAACATTGCATAAATGTGCACGTATACAATTATTCTTAAAGTTAATACTTTAACTTACAATGCAGAATGAGGGAGGCAGTTTTTTCAAATTCTTGTATTTTTTTAATCCTAAACTCTTATCAAGTAGTTGACTAGTTCCAAAGATCTAACATTACTTGAAATTCTATGCCCAATAATAATTTGTGCATGAATAAACTGCATTTATAGGTAAATGAAGTAGCTGCTAAGTGAAAGGACATTACCTGGTAATTTGACAGGAAAAGAGTCCACAGACAGTCTGTAAACCAATTAAACATAAACATCTGATGCACATTTTCTACTGAAAGAAAAGCAAGGGAAAGAAGAGAAAGGAAAACTTTAAGGTTCCCAAATCTACAAACAATTTTTACCATTAACTGTACTGTACAGTATTTTCATTTTATTTTTTAGACTACTTATATATAAAAGTGTTTTTTCAGGATTCCTTGGGGGAATAAATATTTAGCGCAGGTTACCCTGCTGAATTACCTTAGTCCTTTGGACTTGACAAAAAGGTGAATATAAAAAGTCATTTCTTATTCAAATAGTTTTCAGTTTAATCTGTTTGATGAAAATAGCTGATAGCAAAGAACAATGGATGTACACAGATCTGAGGTGGCCAAAGATTAAAAAAAAAGTGTCTAGACTGGAAACTCAGGCTTTATAATTTCATGAAAATGAAGGTGGATTTTCCATTTAAATATAAAAGCAAATATATGAAATTAACTGGTTATCAAAGGAAAATTTCAAAATTTCAAAATGCAAGATATACAGGGATAACTTGCTTGCTTAAGCCCATTAATCTTTAGTTCTTCAGTTAGACCATCAACAAAAATCCCAACTGTGATCAAAACTGGGAATCATAATACCTTAAATTACTGAGTAAATACTGAAATTGTTAGGAAAAATGAAGTCTGAGACATATTTGAATGGCTATATGCATCTTACTAATGACCATTAAGTATAACACTTTATATCAGTTTTACTAGTTTTAAGTGGCATTATCCTATTGAGAGAAAACTTTCCTGTACATCTTTTCTGCCCCTTTTTTATGTGACTTTTTTAGGTTCAGCAATTCTAACAGTGAAAAGTTCCAATACTGTATTAAGTGACTGGTAACACTAGTGAACTCAGTGTAGTTCTGCATCTATTTTATTCTAGTGATAAACATCTAAAATTTTGAGGAAGCCTTTAAGGAAACAATCTTAAAACTCTTGCTTACTCTCTTCCTTATCAAATATGTAAAAATTATCTATCAGTCATAGAATTTTAGTGTTGGATGTGATCTCTGAGGCATTCAATTTCTTTCCCTGTCTAAATAGAATTCCTCATTATTTTTCTCCACTATCAAGTTTTCCTACCTATGCAAAACTTCAATTACTCAAATGTGTCACAATGAGGCTGCTCCTTTCCCAAAAAGCTCTAACCTTTGGAACATCTATCTTGTTATTAAAACAGAATCTATATCCTTGCTACTTCCATCTTGAAGACTGTCCCTAAGTTCTTCAAGTTTAGATTAATTCAACAGTTGTTGTTTTTGTAATTAAATGCCAAAGTGAGTATTGATATTTGTGTTAACAAAAAAATCTTTAAAGTCTACTGAGACTAGAAGAGCTGAAAATAGGATATGACAGAGTTAAAGGCACAAGAAAATTCCAAACTACAACCTATTTAAAATTAGTACAGTGAACAGAATTAATGTGATATCAAAAATGGCAGTTCTGTTAAAATTACGTAGCAAAATGTTTAAAAAGTGTGGTTAATTCCAATTTTGTGAGGCTTGTGGTTAATGTCTCAAAAAAAAAAAATTCACTATGCAACGCCTGAATGCCTCCCATCCCTACCTAAAGACTTCCTTATTTCAAGCAAATATTAATGTTTACCATGTAAAGCTACATGAAATTGCTATTATATTGTGAAATTATTTTTAGCAATTTACTAAATACTCCATTAAGAAGTTATCAAACAATTTTATAGTCTGTACTACACACACATGCTTAATTATTATTTTGCTGTTAATGAGGTATTTTCAGATCACAATTTAACTTCAACCAGTACCTTAAACAAACCAGAAAATAAACTTCTTGGCAATTTGTATATACCTAAGAAATAGAACCTGTGGTTGGCTGGTATTCTGTACAAATACCTGATTAAAATAAAGGTAGGTGATATGTACCTATTTAATATAAACATATCTATTGTGCTAATCAAAGATACATGTCAAAATGCACTAAGAAAATACCTATAAAAATTTAGAGCCTGGGGCTTTTTGAATGAATAGAGCAAATTCAAAACCACAAAAAAAAAAAATTATATATCTGACAATTTTCAGAGTGTTTAAGTTCCTTTTGAGATTATTTTGTGAGCTAGTTCCTAAAATTTTTATTTAAAAATGACAACCTATATTGTATCTTCATGATATGCAGATAAAAAAATTTATGGGTAACTACTAATTTGGTTGAAGAATACCTAAATTACAAAAAAACTTAATCAATTTTTTAAATAACATTTCAGATCAACTAATAGTTTACCTTCACTTTAGTAGGCAGATGCATATTACAAAGAAGTAAGACATTAGGAAGTCCCACAACTATGCAACATAAGCATATTTTTGTTAGTTTGATTTTTATTATTAATACCACCTGAAAACATTTAAAATATCCTGTTGTTTCTTCGGTTTTAGTTTTTCTTTATGTAATTTTTACATAAAGAATTTTATCCAGCAGCCCCATTTTGCCAGCTGATCATGAACTGGTATTTTTTTGTAATTCTTACATTGTTGACATGTTATTTTTATCTCACCCAAACTCTGGAAATTACTGGCCCATCAGCAGTTCTCAAACACTGGAACATATAAGAAGAGTAATATATTTATATTTGAGGGAGTTTGGATTTTCCCTCCCTCAGTCTCCAAGTATGCCCCTGCCTACCAGCATCACATCCGTCTTGTCTGCATTGAACCTCAACCAGTTGGTTCTTAACCACGTCCGAAACTCAGCCAGGCACTGGGAGAATCGAGCCACCACACCATCTGGATCAAAGGAGAGAGAGCCTCAGTAGCAATGAGACTAGACCACCAAACCATAAGCTCACCAGTCACCCTGCCTATACTTTTTGGCTAGGTATTAGGCCAAGAACCCTATAACAATTTATCAAAAACGATAGAATACAGTGAATCGTGCAATTTGTAACTGATGATAAAGGTATAAAAGCCACCAAACTATAGGTCGCTTCGTTTCCATTGGATTGAAAAAAAGATTCGGTCAACTCCTCCTAGTCATCTCGGCTAAGCAGCCTCTGTAGACCGGCTGGTCTTGCATGAGCTTTTCTGCAGAATTAAAGAGTTTTAGCGTTGGAGGAAGCTTTAGGAATAAATGGAGTCCAGAGAGAGATAGTGACTTGCCCAAGGTCACAAAGCAAGCGAAAATCCAATGGACTCCAGGCCAGAAATCTTTCCACCACAAAGCTGGAAGAAGGCCATTCAAAATGGGGGGGTAGGGTATCTGTCCCCAGGAGTCCTCCCACGGGGTGGGTGGACTTCTTCCCCTCACAATAATGCCCTCTTCGAGTCTCTCTTCCCTCCCTCACTCCCGCTGAAAGAAGCCGGTTTGCCCGAGACCCTGCTCACCACAGAGGCTGCAGTGCGAGCAGATGCCTCCCCAGGGCCGGGATAGAACCAGCAGACACAGGGAGAAAGAGGCGGAGCCACGGGGTGTAGTCGACTTAGCCCCACCCCAACTGGGTCGAGGGCAGACAGGGGAAAGGGGCGGAAGCGGACAGGGCGAGGCGAACTCACTACGCAGCGGATTCCCAGCGCGCCGCGGACGCCGGGGAAGATCCGTGCAGCCGCCACCGCCGCCGTCGCCACCACCAAAGCAAAAGACAGGGTCGGGATGGGGTAGGTGGCGGAGGGGCCTTGCGCATGCGCCTTGGCTGCCCTGCGCCCCTCCGGGCGGAGAAGCCAGCAGCCCCTCCCCGGAAGTTAAGGGTCTTCCGGGCGGTACTCTGTGGTGGGGGAGGGGAAGGTGAAGAGGGACGGAGGACACCTCGGGAGTCCCTCATCTCAAACAGAACTAGGAGAGGAGAGATGGTTTACGGAGGCTGCACTTACAGCCGCTGCCGCCGCCGCGTCCTCCGCTGCTGCCGCCACCGCCTGAAGAAGCCCCATCCATCCGCCTGCAGCCGGGGAGACTCAGAACCTGGGAGGGGCCTGGGGCCCGGGCCGCCCGCCTCCTTCTTCTAGTCGTCGTCCTGAGCTTCCTCTTGCTCCACCAACCCTCTGCCCTCCCCTCCGCCTCCGCCCTCCTCCTCGGCCTCCAGCCGCCAGCCAACCGCGCGGCCTCTTGTTGAGCCAGAGCGCCACCGTCTCCATGACACCCGGCAAACATTCCCCTTCATCTGCCCGAGCCTCTAACGCTGGGGCTTGGGGTACAGAAACTCCAGACCACTCCCCGTACGGTCGACACCATGCCCATCTCCCCGGCAAACAGCCGCAAGCCGCCGAACCCCGGGGTGTAAGTTCTAATGCTAAAAGTATGCACAGCCCATCCCTCTGGGTCCGGGTGGCAGCCTTTCTAGAGCCTCTTTCTAGAGCTTATCTTATCTAGAGCATCTAACTCAATCAGCAGCCCTCGAAACACCTAGGCAGTAGTGTCTCACTCCTTGGTCTATCTAGTCAGCCTTTTTCAAGCCCCTACCTCTGTGCTTCATCGAGAAGGAAAGACCTGGGTTGTTTAGAATCAGCCTTCCTCTTAGTACTTTTTTCCCCGAACCTGCAGTTTCGAACTTGTTGCCTCCGTGCTGGACTTTATCAATTCTCTGGGTTTCTGTGAACCAGCATACTGAACCTTAATCTTCTCTGTAGAATTTTCCTCCCTCTTACCATCCTACCTTGAAACTTATTCCTGTTTACAGCTTTCTACTGTTCCTGCAACCGTTGAAGAAGAGGCTGGGAGAAAGTACACAGCCCTGCGGATTTGTCGCATTTATATCTTTAAATTGTCCGTTAGTGCTGCCCAGCAATTTCACTAAAGTACCCTAATTCACTCTGTCACACTTCATACCACTTAATTTTTTCTTGTCAAAGCTTCTGTATACCTCGATTTCTTCCTTTCAGCTAGTGTTTTTTCGGCAGAACTTGTTGACAGTACTTGGTTGAGAAACGAACCTATTCTTTTGAACATGGTGTTGCTGTCTTGTCCACTGCTAGTCCATCAAAAGAGCGTCTCTGGAGGGCAGCAGTCACCATCCAACGAAATGCAATGACCATTGCTCAGTTTTGTTCTAAACAGATCGGGATATGATTGCCATTGAAAAAATAGTTTTATTATTTATTTCCCATTAGGAGGAGACATACAGTGCTACAGGGAGAGGCAATGGGATCCGACCACCAAGCAGAGGGAGAGGGGAGAGTTGTGGGCAACAGTGTTTTTATAGTATTGGAAGAAATAGAAGAGGCAGGGTAAATCTACTAGAATTAACTGATTTAGAAAAATGGTCCTGAAGCATAAGGGCCTGCTCTAGTTGTCTGGTATCTGGCTATGGAGTGGTATGTAGTGGCCCAGAGTGTTAAGGCCTGCTAAGGCAGGTGGTTAGGAGTATGGACTCTGGACTGGTTGGTTTCTATTGGAAAATCATGCCCTAGGAATGGGGGTAGGGGAGTAACAAGGGAGGCAAGAAGTCAAGCAAAATGACTTGGGCGTGTCAGATTGTACTAAACAAGACATGTCAGGCCTGTGCATGCAGGGCAGATGTTAAAACTGAGTTTACAGAAGCTGGAAACATGGTTAATACACAGGTGCAGGATCAAAGTAAGAAGATAATTGGACATAATCAAGGTTTTGGTTCTACCAGAAAATAGTGAATTTAAAGAAGCAAAAAAGGAGGGGGAGTATGAAAGTATAAATACCAAGTGATTATAATAATTAACTATGGATTATATTAATTAACCTTAAATTTAAGAAGATATTGCATAGAAGAGTGGGTAAGAAAATAAAACAAGGTAGAATCAAGGATTTAAGATTTTAATTCAAAGACATTTGAATTTGGAGGTGTAAGAAAATAAGAAGTGCTAAGAACTTCTCTTGCTAAGAACAAGATCATATATATGACCATAGGAAAAAGTAGCTTATGTACCAAGATTATTTATGTGAGAAGACTTCAGGGAACTAGAAGGCCATAATATTAGAAGAATTACCTTTATGATATTAAAATACCCAAGAATTATGTAAGAAGAGTAGTGTTGAGGAGAGTGATTTAGGATGTAAAATCTTCAGGAGATGGTGATGATATGATGAGAGAAGAATATTAAAACTATGGGGTTTTGTAAATTTATTTGTGGATAACATATATTGAGGAAACAATTGAGTTTGAACCTAAATCTAATCTTCAAAAAGGAAAAAAAATAGAGGACTGGGTTCTGTAAGAATAGTAGAGGCAAAAGATCAAGGATAAGGAAAATGAAAGCGCTTAAGATAATTGTAAAAGTGACTCAGTTGATTTGGGAATTCTAGACTAGAGAACAAAAAGAAACCTAAAAGGTACTAATTAATAGGAAGTGGATGTACATTGAAGAACAGGAGAGAGGTGTACTGTTTATTGTCATTTAAAATTATTGATTTTATTATTGCTGGTCTCATATTTCAAGAGTATTGAAAATGTTTTCTTTGGAAGTTTATTTCTTTTTTATAATTTAAAGGAAGGACATCCTTATAGAAATCCAGAGTCCACTCAAAGTACTGGAATGTATAAATGATAGGTAGATTTTTCTCTTAAGGAATTACATAATAAAAATTGAAATTTCTACTCTGGATACCTATATTTTGTATATAACTAATTATTATAATTATTACTTAATTTTTCAGGCAAGAGTAAGATGTTTTCCCCCAGGTATAGTAATAATTGTTATTATCTACATACATAGATGCATTCTACATTTCTTTGTGTTTACTATTTGCCGAACACATCCTAAATGTACTATATTTAAACCTTCGCATTTAATCCTTAAAATAACATATGAGTTAGCTACTATTATTTATCCCTCACATTACAAATAAAAAAAGTGAGACCCAGAGAAATCAGCATAGGCCTTGGCTCTGACTGCCTGGGTTCAAATCTCACTTTTAGTAGGAATAGTTTTCTGTAAGCCTTTGTGTTTTTATATAAAATAATGTTAATGACCATCTATTAAAGTTGTGAGGAAAAAGTGGCATCATGCAAGTAAACTTTTTAAAACTATGTTTTACATTATGAGCTCTCAACTAGTGATTTCTTATTTACATGTTTAGACTTTTCCATGTTTCTAAATGAATGTCTGGTTTTTGTTTAATTTTTCTTCAATCCCGGATTGTCTGTATTATGTTTTCTTTACCTGATATAGGAGCATTGCCCCTGGGCCGAAGAGATCTATTAGCTTTTTCAATCCAGTAAAAGGAGCTCAAACAAAAACATATGCTGGTGCATACCAAAGCAAAATTGGTACGTCAAGAAACATGACAATTCTACCTGAAACAAAACCATTAGAAAAGCTGAGTGTATCCACCCTAAAGACACCCACACAGGTAATAAGAATTCTAAGTTTATTTGACAATAACCCCATGAAAATCTTGATTAATATGTTAAACGTAGAAAATTGGCTGCTTGAAATAATTACAAACTTTCAGTTTTGAAATACAGATTTTTGTTAGATTCTTAATCACATAACTATCAGCATAATTTTGACAATTGGCACCTCTAACTCATGATGGATGATAAAAATTTTAGAGTGGAATGTGAAAAATCTATTCATAATCTTAATACTTGGTTGTGATACCAATTTTAACTAATTTATTTGCTAAACTATAATGTATAGCTATCAAATCTTTGAAATTTAGTCCATAAGATACCATAAAATGAAAATTGATTATTTCATCTCATTAGAAAACTTGTAAGGATTGACTTTTTTAACCTTGAATCAACATTAAACACATATACCAAAAGGTATATAATATATAAATCTAAATGCACTGGACAATAATTTTTTAGATGGAGACCCAAAACATAGTCCTTAATGATAAAATTGGTTAATTGAACTTCAGCAGATTTAAAGCTTCTGTTCTTTTAAAGACATTACTAGCAGAACTGAAAGAAAGGCACCCTTGGAAAAATTGTTGGCAAAGCATATGTCTGATAAAATATACTCAAAATATATTAGCAAAACTCATAGCAATATTAAAACAACCTAATTTAAAAATAAGCAAAACATTTGAACAAATTTACATTATACCAAAGTATACATATAGCTGTATATATTATAGATAACAAATGAACATAAACAATTTATAAAATGTTAAATATATATCAATTCTATCATACACGCATTCCAGTTCTAGATACTTACCTAAGAAAGAAGAAAGTATATATTTATACAAAAATTAGCATATTAATGTTCTTGGCAGCTTTATAACAGTCAAAAAATGGAAATTCCTATTATAACTTAGAATAAATGAATACTACCTATTTGCGTGCATATATGTACTATTAGCTCTTGCTGCTATAACAAAGTACCGTGGACTTGCGGCACTTATAAACAGATTTACTTATCATTGTTCTGATATCTGAAAATCCAAGGTTAGGGTGCTAGCTTGGTCAGCTTCTGGTAAGGAGGACCCCTTCTGGATTGTAGACTAACAATTTGTGTATCTTCAAATGGCAGAAAGAAATTTGACTAGCTCTCTGGTTTCTTATGATAAGGGCACTAATCTAAGTCATGACGCTCCACTCTTGTGACTTCTCCACCCCTATGACTTCTCATTTCTCAAAGGTTCTGTGTTCTTGTAATACCATCACATAGAGGTAAGAGCTTAGAATTCATGATTTTAGCAGAAATGTTTGTAGATGGCCACTTTCTTAGCATGTATTATCTGTTTATGTTTCCTGATTTATTTTTGTATAATGATACCAAAGTGAATAAAGCCTTATCTTACTAATGATCTTATCTCTTTAATAGCCATATTACAGAATGCAGTCACATTGAGAGGTACTGGGATTAGGACTTCAGCATATAATACTGGGGGGGAGAGGAAGGCTAGCAATAACAATAATCAGGAGGAAATTATCCCAGGTGTGAAGTGGTTTAATATTTATAAATCAATTGATATAATACATCATCTGTAAAATAAACAGCAAAAATCTCAATAAAATGTCAAAATCCAACAGCCTTCCATGATAAAAAACTAGAAATAGAACATTTTCTCAACCTGATACATTTACTTAAAAATTCTGCTAACATCACATTTAATTGTGAAAGACTGGAATACTCCACTGTGAATTTGGAGGATATGCAATATGTAACAACTATAATTACCTGTGTACATTATAAATACATATTTACATATCATATGGTACTAGTAAGTCCTAGAGACACTGTAAAAGGGATTTTACATGTAAGGATGACAACGTTTAAAAGTCAATGCTATATTAATAAAGTGATTATCAAAACATTAATATTCACAAATTTAAAAAAGTTAACTTTTCAGCTAGCTTGAAAGACTTAAGAATTTACTGAAGACATTCTGAAAAACCTACAGTTAACATTCTTAATAATAAAAGATGATGCTTCCCCTCTGAGGTCAGGAACAAAACAAATCTTGCCATTTCTATTCAACGCTTTACGGGAGGTTCTAGATAGAACAGTTAGGTAAGTTTGGCATCCAGATTGGAAAGAATGTTAAAAAATCTATCAAAGTGAAAAGTCAGTACATAAAAGGGAGAAAATAAGTTCATATCTCTTAAGGGATTTATATCTAGAGTATGTAAAGAACTCTCATAACCCAGTTATAAGAAGAAAATTACACAATTAAAAATTAGACACAATTTGAATACTCATTTCTCCAAAGAAGAGAAAATGGTCATAAGGCACATAAAAAATATGACATCATTAGTCACTAGAGAAATGAAAACCACAATGAGATGATTATTTCACATTAAAAACTCAGATAAGGCTGGGCACGGTAGCACATGCCTTTAATCGTAGCCTATGAAGCGATGCTTGAGACTAAGTTTCACTTGAATCTGCGTGTTCGATCCTGGGGCAAAATAGCGAGACCTAGTATCAAAAAATAGCTGGGCATGGTTGTGCGTGCCTGTAATCCCAGCTACCTCAGAAGTTGAGGCTAGGGATCACTTGAGTCTGTGGTACCCCAGGCAAAATAACAAGACCTAGTCTCTAAAATGAAATAAATAAAAGCTCAGATAACAAGTTATTGACAAGAATGTGAAGAAATCTGAACCTTCATACCTTGTTGATGAAAATGTAAAATGGTCCCACCAGTTTGGAAAAGAGTACACTAGTTTCTCAAAGGTTAAATACGGTCTTATAATACAGAAATGCCAATAATCAAGAGAAATTATGATGTATTTCCACTCAGGTACTTACACATGAATGTCTATGGCATTATTCAGAATAGTCAAAAGCTGGAAGCAATCCAAGTGTGATGGACAGCTGGTTAAGCACATGGTGATATATTCATACAATGGAACGGTAAAAAGGAAAGAAATACATGCAGACACATGGGTCAATGTTGAAAACACATAAAATCTTATAGACTAGTGATTTCACTAATTTGAAACTATTTCAGTAATTCAAAAGTCAACAATAGGGCAGCCTAGAAACATATTAGTGGTGGTCTAGAACTGGACGGGGAGATAAAGGTTAGGGAGGCATAAAGGATTTCTTGAGGTGATAAAAAAGTTCTAAAATTAACTTGTGATTGCATGTATCCATGAATATACTAAAAACTTGAGTTCTACATCTCAAAGGCTTTTGTAAAAGAAATTACTGCATGCAATTTTATACCAACTATTAAATTTTGAATCTTAAAAAGTTTTGTTAAAATGGAAAAATAACTTACCAATGAGGCAAAAATTGAAAATTTATAGCAATATAAAAAGAAATATGACTAATTTAAATCCTTTATTTCAAAGTTAACTCTAGGCCCACATAGTTTCATTAGTGATATACACCAAACATATTTGGATGAAAACAGAACAAGAAAAGTGGGCTTACACCAAAATTTGTTTTATGAACCTAGAATTATTTTGATATCAAAATCTGATTCCAATAATATGAAAAAGAAATAGGACAGTCTTACTTGCAAATATAAATGCAGAAATTTTCAATAAACTAGTAAAAACCGGTAACAATATACAGAGATATCATGACAAAACTGAATTTGTACCCAGCAGAATTGGTTTAATAAATAAAAGCCCATCAGCGAAGAAAATCACAACCTAATGGAAAAAAGCATATGGTCATCTCAATACAAAGTATCTGATAAGATTATATATTCATGATTTTTAAAAAATGATTCAGGAACCTCCTGAATCTGATTTAGAATGTTATTGCATGCCTGAGGAGTACCCTGGGACCCCCAAACTTGCATGCCCTAAAGGGTTACAACCATCCATGTGCACAAAGACAAAGGAGACTTTTAGTGTGAAAAAACTTTAATAGAATTAATGTGCATAGAGACAGCAAAAAGACTGAGTGTCCGAATAAAACACTCCAAAATTACCTTGCCTTGTGGGTAAATGACCAGCCAGACAGGGTTGGCTCCAAGCAGGGTTGCTAAGCCCTAAAATCTTGCCACAAACTTGAGGCACCTTCTGGCAGGGAACCACACAAAAGTTCTGAGGTAGGGTCCAGAAAGCTGGGACGGGGGGAGCAGAATCAAATACAAATCAATATAACAGCTGCCATTGTCAGCTTCTCCACATGTCATTCACCCATGTGTCTCCTCCTGGTTCCCCAAATCTCTGGTGCAAGTCCAAAGCTGAGAAGCAGGAGTGCCCTCCGTGGGTCTCCTCCTGAGCCACCTACCTTCCCTGTTAGGTAGCTTTACCCACCTTTAAGTGAAGTGGGGAACATGATACCTCCCTCTTTTATGGGAGTGGGAACATGATACCTTCCCCTTTAATGGAGCTACCTCTGTTTCAATCATTTCTGTAAACCCCTATAACAATGATCATATTAAACAGTGACACATTTCTAAGAAGAAGCAGCATCTTCTATCTCATATTCTCGAAAATACTAGCCTATATGGCAAGAAGATGAAAGGAAAGTGTAAGGGTTAGAAAAGAAACAAACTTTCGCTATTAGTACGTGATACACTTGTCTACATATTCAATTAAAAATCATTTACTGACAACTATTAAATTAGGAGAGCTTGGCAAAATTATTGTGTACCAAAAACAGCAAGCAATTATATATTAATATACTAGCAAAAAGAATTCAAGAATTACATACTTTTAAGCATTAACATGACACTAAATGTTTATTGAAATACTTTTCATAGTGTCAAACAATTGGAAACTATGAAAAGTAGGATGGATAAATATAGATTGTATACTAATCCAACAGATTATAATTATCAATAAATGAAGTACTGTACACGAAATACATTGAGGAATATAAAACCATGCAGTTGAACAAAAGATGTCAGACAAATCAGTCATACTAAATGATGACGTAAATTTAAAAACAGCAAAGGTAAGTAACAGACAAACATTACCAAGTACTAGCAGAATTCTAGAGCAGCTAGACTTTCATACATTGTTGGTGGGAAACACTTAGGAAAATTCTAATATCACCTATTAAAGAGAACATATAGATAATTCATTACGCAGAAATTCCATTCTTGAGCATAAACCCAACATAAATCCAGACAGTATATTCAATAAAACACACAAAGGTGACATTCATATTAGCACCCTTTATAACAGCAAAAAATTGACAAGTATAGAAATATCCATGAATAACAGAATAGATATATAAACAAATGACATATTCAAGCAATGGAATATAGTACATTGAAAATGAATCACTTACAAATATTCATCATGAGTGAATATCACAAATATTGCACAAAAGAAATCTTGTACCATACATTACATATAGTATGATTCCAACCAAAAAAATTCATAACAGGCAAAACTAATTCATTGGGTCAGGAGAATTGTTACTTTTGATAGGAGATAATGACTTGTGAAATGAACTTCTAAGATGCTGGTAATTTCTCTATAAATCTGAATACTGAGTAAAAAATATATTCAGTTTGTGAAACCTCATTAAGCTATATATTTATATCTCCATTTTCTAGATGCATATTTTATTTCAACAAAAATTATAAAAAGTAAATACAGTTTTTAGGTATGCATAATTAACAATTTTTTAAAAAGAAAATGATTATTGAAGTCAAGGTAATGATTACCACTAGGGAGGAGAGAAAGGCTATAATCCAGCAGGGACCAAGCCCAGCTTTACTGTCTGTGGAGGGAGCACATTATTCTGAAGTTACCATCAATGTTCTAAGTTTTATCTTTAGTTATGATTATAAGAATATTTGCTTTCTATTGTATAATTTAATGATTTTGTGTTAATTATTTAGCTCAAATCAACTAAACCAAAATATGCAATAAGTTGAAAACTATTAGTAAAATATAAGTGAAGAATAGTAGTCTTCTAAAATATATTTGCATAAAAATTAAGTGTACCAAAATATTGATCTGGATAATTTTCTACCTTCTGAATTTCCTCTGAATATATATTGTCTGTATATAGGTAGTACATGAATTAAGAATTTAAAATATGACTAATTTAGATACTTTTAAACAAAATCTTTTTAATAATTCAATTTTTCATAATCTAGAAACATTTTTCTACTTTTATTTCTATTTTCTAAGACTTATTGTTATCCATTTATTATCCATCTGTTTTACATATTTTATTTAAATAATCATTTTCTACAGGTGATTGATGCACAAGGAGTTGATGTTACTCCCCGACCTCTGTTCCATCCAGATCCACATAATGTTACAGCAAAGCCAAATAAACTATTGACATCACAGGAGGGATCAATTCCTTCAGATTTTATATCTTCCTTTACCCTGTATCAGAATACAGTGAATCCTAGTATGATAGGGCAATTTACAAGGTAGAGTATACTGTTTTATTGTTCTTTTTTTAGGTCATACAGTCTTTTCATTTGCCGTTTATGTGTAACATAAGTGTCATTCTAGTGTGCCATTTCTATGTTCTCCTCGTGCTAATTAGATGCAGACTTATAAATGTCTTAAGAATTCCCCTACACTCAAACTAAAACATTTGTGAAAATATTTATTTAGATTAAACATAAGATTTACCAAGGAGCTATGCATAGACATATTTCATTAGACATATTTCATGCTGCATTTTGCCAAAAGGAATGTCTTTCCACCCTCCCATTCTCCAAAAGCAAATCTTGTTCTCCTAGGATATTGATTTTTCATACTTTATATTTTCAATAAATGAAATTTAACTATTATAGGGCTGGGCATGGTGATGCATGCCTGTAAACAGCAGCCTAGGAAGCTGCGGGCTGGGACCAGGGATCACGGTTGGCAGTTTGAGTCCACCGGGGGCACAAAGCAAGACCTAGTTCCAAAAAAATATAGCTGGGACTGGTGACGCACACCTGTAATCCCAGCTACCTGGGAAGCTGAAGCTGGAGATTGCTTGAGCCTGTCGTACCCCGGGCAATTTGAGCCTGCAGTTCCATTATGATTTATATAACTTTATATAACTTATATTAATGTTTATAGTAGGAAAGTTCAGGGTCTTTGCAATAATGAAATAAAATTTTCTACAACAATCTAAAGATCATGAGGAAATAGTTGAATCTGTAAATTTCAATCTCACATATTAAAAATTCCTGATGTTAACTATGCCCAGGATTTTAGGAGAAAATATGTTGTTCTAGACTCTGCCTCCAAATTTGCAATAGAAAATATGAGTGTTTTGCCAAACAAAGAATGTTCTAATAAACGCTATTCACCTACCTTTTAGAGCAACTTTGACACTATAAGTAGAAAGATGAAAGTCTATGATATGTTGATAGGTTTAAGGTAATTATTTTTGCATTATTCAGTATACTGATTTTCTACAGGCTACATAGATTTTTTAAATTAAATCTTGAGAAGAAGACCTTTATAGTAAATTAGCTGCTTTGCACTAAGATGGAATTTGAATGGTGAACAGAAACCTGGTGAAAAATGAAAGTGTGTTCCAGGCTAAGGTCTTGAAGTAAGAGAGTGCTACAGATTGTGAAACATTAAAAAAAAAAATAAAATAAAAGTGAGATGGGGGAGGGAAGAGCAATAATGAAAATGGAGAATCCTTCCACTGGTGGACTTTAGGCAGAGGTTTAACATGACTTACATGTAAACTTATATGTAAAAACATATGTATTTAAAGCAACTTTTAAAGAACATTCAAAAATTAACTGTTTACTTTTATATACGTTGCTTATATGATTACAAGATATAGATTTCTCAATGTGAAAATGTTTTTATTTACTTATTGCTCATAAGGACATGTTGTCATTTATTACCAAAGGTCAATTTTAGGAAGCAGCTCAGTTTCTAAGTCAAGTTTATCCACTTCTGAGTCAATAGCAGAAGACCTAGAAGAGCCATCCTATAAACGGGAAAAATTAGCTAGTTTTACAGGTAATTAAATCAAATTTATTTAATTAATTTATTTAATAAATTGTATTTATTTAATAAATACAAAGTTACACTATTATTTAGCAGATGTGCTTATTATTTGTTTGGCAATTAGTATCAATGGACTATGATAAAGATTACCAAATGTTTGGAGGTAGAGAAGCTATATGAAAATTATCAGGGTAGTATCAGCATATTTTTAAAAGTTCTGAAAGTGATTCTCTTGCACCACCAAACCCTGGAATCATAGACTTAATTTTAAAAAACTCAGTGCTAACTCAGACGCCATTTAATACTGATACATTTTGCTTAAAATGATAAAACATTGGGGCCACTTATGTTGGGAACAGTTAGAAAGTTTAACTTCTTTAAAATGGAAATTAAAAAAAAAGTTCTCAGAAAACATTATTTGACTTTTGAATTGTATTTTTAAAGATAATCAGTAATTTTATAGGAAAAAAAGTAATAGAGCCCCATTCTAGGCAGAGGATAACATATGAGGTAATGTAAAGAATAATGAAAATAAAGATTAAAAATGAAAAATGAACAAGTGATCAAAATTCTGAAATATGTATTAACCTGAGGGACATTTGCCTTGAAATGCAGTAAGAGTGGGCAACCATCTTTGTAGGATTCCACCTGAAGTTGGATCAGAGTACTTTTTTCCTGAGATAGTGTAGAATTAGTGCAAATCTTCATAAGGTTAGGGAAGTGCTTGATGGTCTCTTCTGTTACATGTTGTCAGAAGCATTCTTGTTACATATCCCAGCAGTAAAAAATTGTCCAACTACTATTATCTTGAACAAATTAAAATTTATTTTCCTTACATTAAAAGAAGTTAAAAGGTAGATAGCTTTGGGCAATTTTGTGGTTTAAATTATTATGCCAGACTTTGGGTTACCAGGATGCTCTTTCTTTCAGTATTTTCTTCTTCTCTGTCTCAACTCTTGAGTATATTATACCCACATTAATGTCAGTAAGAAGGAAAAAGATAATAGCACCACCACATCTTCCTTCATTTACTAGAGACTAAAAGCTTTCCTAGAAACCTTTCTCCTTCCTTTAAATTTCTGTTTTTATCTCACTGGCCAGAACTCTGTCACAAGACCACTTCAAGAGAGGCTAGGAAAATAAATATCTGGTTTCTCAGTCTGTTTGTGAAAAGAGGCAGGAGAAGGGAGAAAAGTTTAAACAATGAAAATTTAGGCAGTAGCAAGGGCTGTTGCAAGAGAAATTCACCCTCTCAGACAAACAGGATGAGATAATTATCATAACCACCCCCAGCTCTCTTATATAGTCTTGCCACTCTTGAATTTGTCTTTCCAAACTGTATCTAGAATGATCTTTTTTAAAAGCTTAATCTAATCACACCCACTCCTACTTCAATCTCTGCATTGTCTTGTGGTCTTTCACTTGACTGTGTCAAAAACAAATTGAAGTAATACAACTTTACTCCCAGAAGCCCTGAAGAATAATATAAATGTTTGTATCATTTTGAACGGATGATGGTGAATTCTAATAGAGATATACTCAGTGAGAATCTTACACAAACAGTTGTCCTATCACCTGACAACTCTTTAAAACTAGATCAGTCTTTCTCTCAAATGCATATTCAAGATATTTAGTAAACCCTAGAAATTTGGCTGTGTAATTGAGATTACCAGAGAGGAAGGGGGAGGGAAAAGAGTGAGGAAGGTACACAGTGAACTATGTTATAGAACTATGACTGCCTGGGTGATGGGCATGGTGTGATGTCTGAAGTGATGTGATCCCATGCCTCTGAATCACATAGTGTTGTCAACCCATGTTAGTTCAATTTTGAAAAAAGATATGTCTCATATATATATTAATATCCACATCTGTTTATAATACCCTTCCCCATGTGATTCTAATACATATATAATGTATATGTACATATATGTATATGTAATCTATAGATGTGTGTATATGTGTACATATATATATACACATACACTGTTACTACCTCACTAAAAAGTATATATATATTATATATTATGTATGTATGGTAACATCATACTGAGGTAACATCAGTGTGTATGTATATATATGTGAACATATATATATAATATATATTATAAACTTTTTACTGAGGTAACCTTAGTTCTGCATATGATTTAGGGAGAAGGGTTCACACCTCAAATGTATGTACCCATCTCACGACATGTATTACTGAAACATCCATAATCCTTTACCATAGATCATTGTGCCACCTCTTTTATCTCACTCTTACCTTCTCCCTCTAGTAGTCTTAGGTCAACAGTCATATTTCAAGGGGTTTTTTTTGGGTTTAGTTATGTCATTGCCTTTGCTTTTCCACTTTAAATTTGATTGAGAGAGAAATTTACTGACATTTGTACACCTAAGATTGAAGTCCTGGTTTCTAATATGGAACACATGACTTTTTCTCCTTCCTCTCCCTGTCCTTTTCTCTTTTCTGTTATTCTCCTTCACCATGCACATTGTCTCTGGGAATGACTTTTGGGGAAGATGTTTTAGGAGACATTAGAACAGGCTTTGGTGTCCAGTTGCCTGAGGTCTTAAGTTTAAGCACTCATATTGATTGGCAATTGTTTTGGACTCTCGGGTTTAGATTACTGCTGCATTATCTTATACTTTTTTGAGTACCTATACCTCTAAGTTCCCGTGAAATGTCATTATTTAAACAGAATTGGCTTGTCTTTCATATATTTCATGTATTTAGATGTACAGGTTATGAGAGCAACACCTGGAGAAATTATAACAAAAGAGGACCTGGAACAGACTATAGAGATAATACTCACAGAGACAGCAACACTGAAAATTTTTGATTTACCAACCGTCATGGTTTCTGTAGAATCTGAAGAAGCTGTGAAAGTAAAGTATGTAAATTTCAATTGTCTACATTGCTTCTGTAATTTAAATGCTAAATCAGAGGTTGTTATCCTTGTCTCTACCCTTGGAGAATCCTGATAACATTGGTGGTGTGTGTGCCTGGTGAAACTACATGGAAATCTGTAGGAAGAACCCATTGCTTTACTATATTCTTTAAAAAGCAAGCAAAGTACTTTGTCAAATAATATAGAAATAAAGTAAGATTCCAAGTTTCCATATTATTTTTCTTTTATTAATATATAATTTTAAGAATATATAAATATACATTTTTCCCTTTTTGTGTATATATCTTTATCTCTGTTAATTTTCCTTGCTCTGAAGTCAACTATGTCTGAAATTAATGTAGTCACTGACTAGATTATTAATGTAGCTATTATCGAGCTTCAGGTATATTTTGAATGTGATACTTTGTACTATAAAACTCCAACACTAAAATAATTTTTAGAGTGTTATTCTACCCAAATAAAAACACTATGGGATTGTTTAGAGCTTAGCATAAAGTACAATTCACAAAGTAAGAATAGAATACTTTTTAGAACTCATAAAAGGGAAAGCTCAAGGAACAAAAAAGAAAAAGACAGAAAAGGAATAAACAGAGGTTTATAAGTGATCTAAAATCACAGAGAGAAAGACAATGGAAGCAAACACTGACATCAGTGTTGGATCTGCATATCACCAGTAAGTCCTAGGTACCCAACAAATTTAGAGACTCAAAGAGATATTCTTGTATTAACTCGGACCTCTAGAAACATCTCCTTTATTTTTAGTAGACCTAGATCAGTAAGGTCTCTTAGCTGCTTTCAAAACTACAAACTCAAATCTTTGTAGAAAGAAAGCACTTCACATTTAGGCTTTTAGGATACTCTAATAAGAATGAGTTTGATAAAAATACACCAAGACAAAACAAACTATTATAAATGAAAATCACAAAAGTTAACAAACTATAGACCCAGACCTTTAGGACTGTGAGTAATGATATTGTTAGATGTGGAATATAAAATACATATGAAATGTTTGAATAAATTAATTAAAACATTAGCATTAAAATCTATCAAAATCATGACTCATACATGAAAAGATACCTAAAAAGAACTATAAAATTTTGCTTATATGCTTATATAATTGTTGAAATTTTTAAACAAACTTAAACTTAAGAAAGACATAATTGAATAGAGTTTATTATGTTGGAACAAAGATATAGGCAAATTATACAAATTAAGACTTAGAACAAATACAATATAAAGTGTGAAAGGGAAGTTAAAATAGACACTGACAATAGAATAATGTTTAACATATATCTAATCTGTTCCAAAAGGTCAGAATAGAAAGGTTGGAGGGTAAGTACTACTCAGAGAGAGTGGGTAAGAGCTTCTCAAACTATTGAAAGTCAGAAGAAATAGGGATAAATAGAAAGAAAGCCACAAAAAAGAAATGGACTTAGTACATTTTACTCTGATACTCCAGAATACCAATATTAAAAGAACATCTTAGAACAAAAGAAGAAGAAAGAACATGTCACCTACAAAGAAACAATGAAACCAATAACATCATTCAGGATAAAATAAGTCATTTTATAATGATAGGAAGATATAATAAATCTAAACTTGAATACTTTTAATAAAAGAACCTCAAAATATATGAAGAAAAATTAGAAATTTGGTAGTTATTCTTTTAAAGTAGCAGAGTTAAATATATCTGTCTTAATTGTTGATAGGTTAACAAGATAGAATATTAGATACAGAAAATTTGAACAAAAACATAATCTATATACAACTCTGAATCCAACCATGAGAGAACAAAGTCTTTTTAAACATACTGGAATATATGTACAAATTTTTCATGCAAAAGGTCATAAAACAATATTTTAGATATTGTAAATGAATGGTATAAAGCTAAATTTTTTACCAAATGGACTAACATTACAAATTAACTACATAGATCTCAACTAAAACATAAACATACATTCATATACATATTTGAACTTTAAAAGGCATATTTCTAAATTTCTAGTGAAAGAAGAAACCACATAGAAGTGTTTAGACTAAACAATCATGAAAACAATAGTAGTACTTTGAGAAAATTTATAACTTTCAGTTGTTTATATCGAGTTCATAAAATATGTGGGAAGAATGCTAGTATTGCTAATGGTTATGGAAATAGTAGCCATATTGGGAGGAATAGTATGAGTCATTTGGAGATAGTTTAATGCTGTGTTATTCCCTCTTTTTTTTTTAAACTCTTACTTTTTGGTTCAATACTTATTGAAAGTAAGATTTTGACAAGCATAATATAAATAGATATGTATTATAAACATTTTTGAATGAGTTGAATATATTTTATTTTTTTGTAGCAATAGAAACAAGAAATATGAAACCCTCTGTAAAAACAGAATAGGCAATGACTTATATGTTGAAAGGATGATGCAGACTATTAATGGAGCACCAAAGAATAAAGATGTTCAATGTGACAGAATAGTAAAGGAAGACAAAGGTAACTTATGTTTCATTCTGCTTGATAAACTACCATAGTTTAATGAGTATAATCTGAGTTTGTGAATTAATGGAAATAAGCTGGTAAAATCACAGCAGTAATTGGGTACTATATAAATAACTTTCAAATAATTTGCAAATAATTTAACAAGTAGTAAGTGCATATATAAAATTTAAATAAATATCACTCTTGATTTTTATACAAATTATACAAATTATCAGAAGTTTATACTCTTCAAATATGTGTGAAATATTATAGAAAGTGATTGTTTACTATGTTACAGAGATATCAACCACAACTAATAAAATTTAAAATGTATCAGACATTATTCTAGATTTTTCATATAATATTAACTGATTTAATTCTTACAACCTATAAACTAATTACCATTATTCCCCATTTCATAAAGGAGGGAATAAAAAGAAGTTAACTAACTTTACCCATCATCTCTCAGCTAGCTTGGCAAGAAAATAATATCCCCAGAAGTTTGGTTCTAGAGTGTGTGCTCTTAACTACTACTATACTTACTATCTTCCAATGTTTAAAATTAATAACTGTGAGAAGAGAGGGTAACCAAAAATCTGTGATGTGTGGTCAGAGTGGTAATTAGAAGTAAGGTTATTATCCAAATAGACTTTGTTACTCAGCAAAACTATAAGCTACTTCTTTTAAAAGATTAAAATAAACAAACATCTAAGCAAGTGCCAAATTAGGAAAAAAACAACTTATAATTAGTAAGAGAGCTTGTGCTTTTTTTCCCCCTACTCCCCTCCTCAGCATGGTGGGAGTCTTAAAGACAGCAGCTAGTCTTCCCAGTGTGAGACCTAGGTCCTTGGTCCTAGAGGGAACAGAGCACACCTTTATTTTCAAAGAATTTGGTTTGCTTTGATTTGTTGGAGTTTTCCTGAAAGGCTGACACAAAGCACTTTTTTTTTTTTTTAACGCAGACCTCCCTTAGTTGGTAAAGTTGCTATGCACATTGTATTCTTCAAAAACAGTATACAACCCATTTGCTATCTGAGGCAAGAGAATATAATTGAAGGGAAAAAAAACCAAAAGACTCACATTGAAGGTCTGGGATTAAAAGCTGGGGAGAGAGTTACTTTGGGAAACAAAGGATTTGAAAAAGCCTTTGCAGCCTGCTGCGGTGGCAAGTGGCTTTAATCCCAAGCCTAGGACAGAAGGCCGAGACTGGGAATCGCTTGAGTCCCCAGGTTCGAGACCCGCCGAGGCAACATAGCGAGACCTCGTCTCAAAACATAACTGGGCGTGGTGGTGAGTGCCTGTAATCCCAGCTACCTGGGAGGCTGAGGCTGGGGATCGCTTGAGTTCGGGGTACCCCGATCAACGAGAGTCTGCTTCCACCGGCAACATAGCAGATCTAGCCTCAAAAAAAAAAAGAAAAGAAAAGAAAAAGCCTTGCATATATAGAGGAAGTTAGGAAATCATGCAAATGCCTAGTGCAGGATGCACGCTTAAAAAGACCTGAAAAAAATCATAAACTTTCACGTCTTGCTTATCTGTAGGTTCAGCACAAGCAGACAGTGGAGTAAAAGGTGTAAATATAAATAACCTGGCCAAGTGTGAAAGGCATATCCTAAACACAGATTCACTGGGAGTGGGAGAATGCTTTTTCTTTAAAATTACTTTTTTGTTCCCTTCTTTTTTATTCTTTTTCTCTCTTTCTCAACACTGAGAATATATATACATAAAAAATAATATAGACTTTATAAAAATATTTTAGAATAATCACAAAAAATATCATAACAAAGTATGGAAAACAAACCCTGCTAAGCAGAAAATTTTTGATTTCCGTAATTATCATATTTTATATTCAAAATGTTCAGCAAAATATTTCAATGAAACTTTACAAAGGATACATCATTATCACCATTATATCTTAACCAAGAGAGTAAGACCCATTCAAAGAATTGACAGAAACGCTCCTTGGGAAAATACTGACATTGGACTTACTAGACAAAGATTTTAGATTAATTGTATAAAATATGCTCATAAAGCTAAAAATTTATGGATAAAGAGCGAAAATAAATCAGGATAATAATATGTGAACAAAGAAAGAATGTCCACAAGGAGATATATTTTTAAAAAAGATTTAACATAAATTGCATAAAATTTAAGAACTGAATGGAAAATGAATAACTACTTTTCAACAGCAGATATGAGCAGACAAAAGAAAAGCAATCCTTAAAGAGCTGTCAGTTGAAATTATCCATTCTGAGGAGCAGTAAGAAAAAAACTGAAGAAAAATGAATATATTCTTAAGGACCTATGGGAGAACAACATTAAGCGTAGCAACATAGACATAATGCGAATTTCAGAAAAAGGAAAGAATGAGATAAAGGGAAATGAAAAATTTGGAGAAATAATGACCCACACTTCTCAAATTCAATAAAAAACATGAATCATTATATTCAAGAAGATAAATTCTAAGAGGGATAAACACAAAAATATGTTTAAAGTGAAAGGGGGTAAACAGTAGCTGAGGAAAAGCTGAGACTTAGATAAATTGTTATGATACAAATACTATTATATATTAGTAAATGTTCAATC
This sequence comes from Uropsilus gracilis, assembly GCA_004024945.1. Classification (NCBI taxonomy): domain Eukaryota; kingdom Metazoa; phylum Chordata; class Mammalia; order Eulipotyphla; family Talpidae; genus Uropsilus; species Uropsilus gracilis. Next base: position 161,623 of record PVHY01000901.1, on the reverse strand, counting down.
TATAGAGAATATGTAATGATTATAAACATATATGCACTTAGCACATAAGCTCCAAAATGTATGAAAAAAAAGGGACACAATTGAAAGTAGAAACAAATAGTTCTATAAGAAGACTAGGGACTTCACTGCTCCACTTTCATTAGGGCATAGAGTAACTAGACATATCATCAACAAGAAAACAGGTGAATAACAGTATACTCTAGACTTAAGAGGTCTATATAGAACATCTATCTCCAAACAGCAGAATACACATTTTTCTAAAGTTCACATGGAATATTCTCCAGAATACAAATGAAGTTAGGCTACAAAACAAGTCAGTAAAATTAAAAGTATTGAAATATTTAAAAGAATATTTTGACCATGATATTATGAAATTAAAACTCTGTAACAAAATGAATGAAAACTGGAAAATTCACAAATATGTAAAAAAATTTTATTTATTGTTCTTTTTTGTTTTGTTTTTGTTTTTTTTTGAGACTAGGTTTTGCTATTTTGCCCGTGGAACCGCAGGCTCACATTGCCCGGGGTACCACTCAAGCCATCCCCAGCCTCAGCTTCCCAGGTAGCTGGGATTACAGGTGTGCACCACCATGCCCAGCTATTTTTTTGGGACTAGGTCTTGCTACGTTCCCCCCAGCAGAACTCGAACTACGATCCCTGGCCCTGGCTGCGGCTTCCTAGGCTGCCGCTTACAAGCATGCACCACCATGCCTGACCTTTTTTTGGGTTTTCTTGAGTGGAAATCTAGACTATTGATTTTAGAAATTTCTTTTTTCTAATATATGCATTCAATACTATAAAATTCCTTCTAACACATACCACAGATTTTGATGAAATTTGTCTTCACTTTCATTTAGTCCAAGATATTTTAAAATAGTTCTTGAGATTTCATCTTTAGCCTATGTGTTCTTTAGAAATATGTTTTTAAACTCTACCAATTTTTACATTTTCCAGTAATTCTGTTATTTACTCCCCTGTGGCTGCCTATATTTTTCTGTCTTTCCAATCTTGAGGGCAACAGTTTGTTCTGTGTCTTTACCTCTCTTTTGGATTCAAAAAGAGTTGCTGAGTTTTCAGTCTGTTAATTTTTTTCCCCGTGTTTAAGGACACTCAAACACTTGTTTAAGGACAACTTCCAAGTTTCTTCCATGCAGAACTGGAAGTTGTAAGTTCAATCTCTGTGGATAGAATAAGGTGCTTAGGTGCTTCTGCTCAGGTTCTTCTCTGTATCTAGTTTGCCTTTACTTTTAAAATGTATTTCCTGTTCTCCTTTCCATTAGGCTTCCTTGGATAACTTAAGGAAACTAATTTCCCTGCATACACATGTTCTTTTTCAGTCTGCTCCTGAAGATACAGAAAAGACACGGTGAATGGAAAATACAGACCATTCACTTACCTTTGATTGTATTCTCACTGGACATTCAGTGCTGAACTTGTCAGATTCTCTCTGAAGGATTTATAAAAGAAAACTGTAAGATGTTGTTAAAATAAAGAGGACTCAAAAAAATAATAGAAAGTTCCCGCTTATGGATTGGAAGATTAACATTATTAAAATGGTCATCTTAACAAAGCAGTATACAGATTCAATACAATTCCTATCAAGTCTTTAAAGGCATTCTTCAAAGAAATAGAACAAACATAACTGAAATTCATAGACAATCACAAAAGACCTCAAATAGCCAAAATAATCCTGAAAAATATTTTATAAATTATTTCTTTTTCCTGTCATTGTTGTAAAAAACAATATTTTCTCCTAATAGTTAACCTTGTTTATGATTAGTGATGTATAAGCTGAAATAATAGAAGTTGGTCTTAAATAATTACCTTTTTATTTCTGTTTCTAGGGATAATGTCCACTGTTTGGGATATATATGATTCTTATAATGCTATGGAACTTTTACCTTTATCAGTAAAACAACCTATGATTGATTCACGTAATAAAACATGTATACCTCCTAAAGATCGGGAACAAAGAGTGCTAGTGAGTACTCCAGAAAAAAGTAAGATTTCATTGATTGCACTCATTTTTGAGTGATGTTTTCACATGACATTTTGTATAAATGATTTTTCAGCAGTTATAATATTTTATTTTTGGTGGAACATGAAAGATACCACTTTTACTGAGAAATAGCATTGTTATTCTTCACATCATCTTGGACTCTGAACTGAAAAAAATTTTTTTTCTTGGATATCTATCAAAAATTTTAAGGATTCTTTTTGTGGTGCTTCTTTCTTGCTTTTAAGTTCTCCACTATCTGTGGAATTAATTCTTTATCCTTTTCTGTCTTCTTATCTTACTATAGATTAGATGACTTATAAGAAAAAGTTTACTTACTAACCCTGTGATGACTTTTAATTCATTTTATTTTTGAGATTTTTGAGTCTGCAGTGTTCTTTGTCAAATATTTTAAATTTTCAGCGATTATTTCTTCAAGTATTTTTTCTATCTCATCCTCTCTTCTCCATTTAGAATGTCAAAAATATATTTAAACTTGTTACCTTCTCACTGGTCTCTAAGCCTTTGTTCAGTTGTTAGACTAATTTCTATTTTCAGATTAGTTTCTGTTTTTGTCTCCTCATGTTCATTGGTTCTTTCCTTTGTGCCCCTACTGTTGAGCCTATTCATGGCATTTTTAAAATATGACTATTACTTTTTTTTTTTTAGTTTTAAATTTTCCATTTGGTTCTACTGATATTTGCTGAGACCTTTTGTTTCTTTAATGATATTTTCTAGTGTTTTATTTATTTTGAGTGTGTTCATCAATTCTTATTGAAACATTTTTATGATGGCTGCATTAAGATGTCAGATAGTTCAAATGTTTCTGTCATCTCAGTGTTGCTACTTTTTGTTGCCTTTTTTTTTTAAATTCATATTACAGTTGATTTTTAATCTAACTCATTTTCAACTGAAACCTCAAAATATTGGAAAATATGTTATAAGAGAATGGATCTTTTTTAAACTTTCCATTTTACAAGACTTTATTTAGTTAGACTGGTAGGGGAAAGTGAGGTTTACTGCTCCTTTCCTACAGAAAGGAGTAGAACTCTGTGTTTTCCATGTGACTTCTAGTGACATTGAAGTAGAAGATCTCATTATTCCTTATTACTGCTGGGCACGGGTGGGAGGGGAACTCTGGTTTCCATTGTCAAATCTATGCCTGAGAAAGACAGGAGTGCCTGATTACCACTGTACAAGAGGCCTTGCATGATATCTTGAACTGGGAGTTGGCTCATTATTGCTGGGCAGAGATGTAAGTTCTGACTCTCTAGCAGTTCAATTCTAACTATTCTAGTTGAGAAAAGGAAGGGTGCTTTGCTACTGCCCGTTGAGTATAGAATCCATGTTTCTCCCAGTTGGTTTCCACTGACATTGCTAGATGGGCAGCATGGTCCTTATGTTTGGTAAGGATGAATGATGTGGCTCCTTACTTAGACTTCTCTGACAGCACAACCACTGGAGGGCTGGAAATTGGGATGCTTTTTTATTTTTACAGAATGACAAAGGCAGAAGTCTGGGTTCCCCAGTTTGTTTTGTAGCTTGGTGGGACTATAGTTTTTCCTCTGATATTTATGTGGAGTAATGTGGTCATAAACTTAAATCTTGCAAGGCTATCCTTTTTCTGGTCTTTTGAAGAGTTTTCTTTTGAGGTGTTTCTTTGTACCCATTTGTGATTCCAGGTTTCTGACTTTTGAACTCCTCCATGTCTGGACTATATGAGACAAAGGAAGCCCAGGAAACTCACTGGTGTCATTTTTTTAGTTACTGGGGATTCTAGTTGCTCTTTTCTCAATGACTTGCAAAAGGCTTCCTATGTTTGTTTTATATATAATATCCAGGTTTAGTTGTATTTATTTAATGTTCATGGAAATAAAACTCTTTTTTTTTTTTTTTTAAATAAGAGTTTGCTGATTGTTGTAGTAAGCAGAATAGTTCACAGCCTAGATCCTGGAACCTGTTAATATAGTCCCTCATGTGACAAAAGAGACTTTTCAGAATTAATTATGTGAAGAATCATTACAGGAGGAAATTACCATAGATTATGTGATTGAACCCAATCTAGGTTCTTAAAAGGAAAGACCCTTTCCCAGCTGTGATTGAAGAGAGGAGAAAGGAGTTGGGGTGGAGGGAGATGGTCATTGTGTCTCTTTGACAGAAGATCAGAGAGATACAATGGTGTCATCTTAGAAGATGAAGGAAAGGTATGGGTAGCCTATAAGATTAGGAAAGGCAAGAAAATTCTCTTCTTGAGCCTCCAGAAAGGAACATGACCTTTCCTAAAATGTCTTTTTGTCCCAGTGGGACTTTCCTGTATCAGATCTCTATAAATTATAGTTCTCTAAAACAGTGAATTGTATGAGTTTAATTCACTGTTTTAGAGAACTATAATTTATAGAGATTTGTTTAATTCACTGTTTTTTTGCAATTTGTTACATCATAATAAAAACTTAACATATTCATATTCTTATAAAGAAAATAAAATCATACCCTTACATGAACACTAATAATTTTATTTCAATTTGAATAAAACTGTTTAGAAATGCAAACTACTTCATGGTTAATCATTGTTTATCTTGTAAAATCTATATTTTTAGTGGTTAAAAATTTCAAAATGACATATGTCTTGCATGCAGTTGGTTCATAACATATTCAATAACTGTCTGCCTAAGATGTTAAGTACTACAGGGAAACCAAATAATAATAACAGCATGTCATCTAAAGTTTTTGAATTCATGAACCATTTAATTGTTTGGATTATTTTATCACTGAATCATTTTGTATTTTACAGCTAGTGAAGCTAGTTCTCTAATAGATATAGAAAATGTAATTCTTGCTAAAATTCAAGATGATGAAGAGGACCACTCAGATGTAATATTGAAATCTGATAGGTTTAATCAGGACTTATTTTTTATGGAACGAGTTCTCATGGAAAATATATTTCAGCCCAAACTTGCTGCTTATCGTCAGCTTCCTGTTTTGAAAGGTATTTTAAATATGAATCACTTTTATTCTTTTGCCATTTTACCTCTATATCTATGTTTATTGATCTATCCATCTGTTATCTTTTTTTGCATGTATTAATAGTTGCTTCTTTTTTTTAAACTGAAAAGTATTCCATTGCATGATTATTTGAAACTGTATTTGTCCTTTCACTTGTTGGTGATATTTGTTTCCAGTATGGGGCCATTACAATAAAGTTGGTATCAACATTCATGCACAAGTCGTTGTATAGACCTTTGCTTTAGCTTTTCTTGAGTCAACATTCAGTAGTGGAATGGTCTGTAATAGAGTCATATATTTGCTTTGCTTCCTAATATATTGGCTTTTAACACTGAATTTGTTGAAATTTATACAATTTAATGTTATAATTTTATTTTATTAAAAATGAAAATTTTAAAAGTATAAATAAAATTTTTTAAATGAAAATGAAAATTTTTTAGAAGCCTCTTCATTGGCTCATGTGATATGTGTAACTGTTGCTTGAGTCTAATATTTTAGGATTTTGCAGCTATATTTCTATTTTTGATTTCTAATTTAATACCATTGTCATCTAAAAATATATTTGCTATAATTCCCATTCTTTCAGATTTCTTGAAGTTGTTTGATTATCCATAATATGGTCAATTTTAAGAAAGTGCTATAACTGCGTATTTTTCATATTTTGTGGGTAAATGTCAATTAGATTTAGCTGGTATATAAAGATGTTGAGATCATCTGTAGGCTTACTGATTTTCTGCCTATTGTTCTATCAGTTATTGACAAAACAGTGTCAAAATCTGACTATATCTGTCCATTTGTTTACTTTTTTAGACCTATTTTTTGTTTCATATAATTTGAAGTTGCTACATACATGTGCATTTTGGTTTGTCATGACTTTTTGGAGAATTGACTACTGAGTTTTCTAATTTATATAGAAATATCTAGAGAATTTATATTGCAACTGTAATTTAAGAGTGTAGGATAATGATGGAAAGACTAGTCAGATCAGATCAAATTTATCAATGTGGGTTCACTAAGCAACTAATCCCATGTTGTAACTCATGGAATCAGAAATGGCTCTGAGGGGTTTTCATTTTTTTTTTTTTTTTGCTTTTGGTTAGCTGATAATGGGCCAAAATTATTATAAACAAATTTAGAACTGGCTTAAAACACTATAAAGGTTTTCAAAGATTTAGAGAAATTGGACTGTTAAGATAGATTTATCATGGAGACCTACTTACTCACTCCAGATGTTCCAGATGACTGCCTTTCATGACTGTGAGAAATAAATTTGTGAAGGAAGTCCTGATACCCTTGAAGAACTCTGTGGTTATTCTCTCTCCATCAGAAACTGCAGTGGGAACTGCTATCAGTTGGATAGTGATCCTCAAATACAAGAAGAATACTAGGATCCTGTAATGGCAGAGGCTAGGGAGCAGTTCTTAATCACCCAAGAAAAAGAATGGTTACCATAACTGATAAAGCAGTAATTAGAAAGACCTGACTCTTAGAGACTGAGCATTGGCTAGTTGATCTTCTTTTCCTGGGAAGAGAAATAGATTGGTAATATATTAGTTTGCAAGGGTTGCCATAATAACATACCACATACTGAGTGGCTTAAGCAACAGAAATTAACTGTTCTTATAATTCCAAAGACAGGAAGTTCAAGATCAAGGAGACAGGATTGGTTTCCTCTCAAGCCTCTCTCCTTGGTTACCAAATGGCTGCCTTCTTGCTACTTCTTTAAATAGTCTTTTCTTTGTACACGTGCACCTCTGGTATCTCTTGGGAAGTCTAAATTTCTCCTTCTTATAAGGATACCAGTAATAGATTAGTACTCACAGTAATGGTTTTATTTTAGTACTCACCCCTTTAAAGCCCTTGTCTTGAAATATCATTACATTTGGAGCCACTGAGAATTAGGTCAAGTGAATAGAAATCTTTCTTAACTTATTAAACAAGTCATAGCCTCTCAACCAATTTCTAGATTTGGATAGTTTATAGACCCAGAATTCCTTGAACGAAGGGGATAATAGTTCCCCTTTAGAAATTGTGCAGCTACACCTTTCAAAATATATGCTTTTGCTATTTCTACCAACCTTCTCAAAAGGAACCTAGAACCTTTGTCTAGAGTGGCTGTACAGTGCAAAAAAGGAATATAGGACTTTTCAGAGATTACCTACATACTTTCTCTGAAGTGCTTAAATACCAGGAGACCCAAAACATCACCATGGCCCACTCATCAGAATAAGCATTAAGAGAGATAATGTAGTTGATCAGTGGAGTTTTAGTTTAGGTCCATATTATAGTGAGTTACTGAACCCATCCTGTGGGCCTCCCTATCCTCTTCCAGAATAAATACTTAGAATAGAAATATCCAACAATTGGCAGAATCTTCATACTTTGATACTTGACCTGTGAAGTGAGAGCTATTATGTTAAGAAATAGTTAAGTAGAAACCACTAGAACTGCCTCTATTTATGAAAATAATAAGCCAGATCAATAATATATTTCTGGAGGGATTTCAGAAATCCATGTTATGATCAAGGACTTAAAAGATGCCAGAGTGTTGATTTCCACAAAACCCCCCTTCAACTTATCTATTTGACTTGTGAACAAAATACATAGATCTTGAATAATACAGTGGATTATTATAAACTTACCCAGGTAGTGACACCAGTTGCTGCTATTCCAGGTGAGATTTCATTGACTGAACATATTAACATATCCCCCGATACCTGGTATATAACTATTAGTATAATAAATGTTTTGCTCTCCCCTGCCAACTCTCTACTACCACTTAGTGCCTATTAATAAAAGTCAGTAGACATAATTTGCTTTCAGCCATCCAGGCCAGGATTACACCTTCATTATCTTACCTCAATAGTAAATCGACTCTTCAACTTCATGTCAAAATTTAGTCTGTTTGACCTTTCTTTGTAGTAAAATATTATTACATTGTTCCATTACATTGATGATACTATGTGATTGCACCTAGTGGACAGAAAGAAGTCTTATTAATAAGATATTTGAATGACAAGGGTGGAAGGTTAAGTTTGACAGAATTTCAAGTGTTTCCCACGTCAGTAAAATTTTTAAGAGTTCAGTGGTTAGGGAATATTGTATATCTTCTAAGATGAAGGATGAATTACTTATTATCAAATATAATGGGCACAATACCAAGTAGACTTCTTTGCATTTGAAAGCAGCATATTCCTCATTTGGATATGCTACTTTGCACCCAAAAAGGGCTCGCTTTGAGTGGGGCCCAGAACAACATAAGATTCTGCAATATGCCTAGGTAGTAATTCAAGATACTTGTTACTTAGGTAGTGACTGAACAGATTCAGCAGTGTTTTATAAAATGTCAATAGTAGAGATACTATTTGCAGAGGTAAAGAAAAAATGATATTTTTATTTGATATAATTTTAGAACCTCAACCTGAAGAGCTTGAAAACTTTTTAAGTGCTGAAAAAGTTAAAGAAGTAGAGGAAGAAACTAAGAAGGAGGAGGAAGAAGATCTAGAAATAAGTGCAGAACAGTCAACAATACCAGCCAATTTGGAACGACTTTGGTCCTTTTCCTGTGACTTAACAAAAGGCCTTAACGTGAGCAGCCTTGTTTGGAATAAGACAAATCCAGTAAGTTATGTTTAACAAGTCTAGCTCTTACCATTCAAAGTCAACTGCCAAGTGCTAATGAAGAATTGTTTTTTTTTTTCTTCTCAGACATTAGGTGAGGCATTTAAATAGAAATGACCTCTTGTTTGAAACTGTCTCTAAAATGAGTTCATGCTTCAAAAGGAAAAATTACAAATAATTACAAAGAGTGTTTTTCTCCTTTAAGATAACAGCATCAACATTTTTTTTAGGCAATGTTTTTGGGACATGACATTCTATGAATCCATATCACATGAATCAGTATCAAAAGATAATATTTGATTGACTTATTTTTACATATTACAAATTCATATTCTTTTTAAAGTAATCATATTCAGAAGAAAATCTTCTTAATCCAGTGACATATACAGGTGCAAATAATTTTGAGTTCCCTTAAACTATTAGTAAAAATAGCAAATAATTAAATAACACTCTGTACCAAGGGTGATTCTAAGAATTTTACTTTTTCCATTATGTTCATGAGGAAACTAAAATAGAGAAAGGAAAAACAACTTGCCCAAAATTATACAACTAGTAAGTAAAACAGCCAGAATTAAACCCCAGGCATCTGGCTCCAGAGTTCTTGCTCTTAACTACTATACTACCAATAATCATCTTATAGCAAATTAGATGAATCATCAAGCTGGGGAATGGTGTGTTTGCTTGTAAAAGCGATGATTATAGAGTGACATGAATGATTTTCTTTGGATTTTACAAACTGATTCTGATGACATTTCTCAGCAGATGATTCCAAAAGCTTTCAGTTTAATGGAAGTATCTTTGGAATATATATATCGTGTATTTTTTAAGAGGTCAAAAATAATTTATTTAAACTATATTGTACTAAATATTTTTAAGAACTGGTTTTATTTTTTTATTGAACCTCATAAATTGCTATGTGCAAACACGACATTGTTATTATGGTTATGAAAAAATAGGTTTATGGTCATTTTTATTTAAACCTAAATAGGACATTACAGCAATTATATAAATTATTTTTTTATAAAACAGCACACTTTTAATATGTATTTGTCTTTACAAGGCTATATTTGGGAATATCTTAGTGATAACTGGGATTTCACAAATCAATAGACATGTAAGAAAGATTATTTTTAGAAATGATATACTACCATATAAAAGTTAATATATTGCTAGTGAGAATATATAAGCAAAAAAATATACAAATGGCACTGTCCTATTACTGTCCTATTTATGAATTTATTCTACAAATATTTATTGAATTATTTCTTTATGCCATATACTATAAAGCATTAAAGATATAACAGTAATTAAATTATATATAAATCCTGTTCTTCTAATAGTTGTCTGTGTCCTTGGATAAAGAAAATAAATAGTGCTTTGGGAGCACATAAGAGAGACTTGTGAATGTGTCTTAATGAAAGAGGTCTCCTTATTGGGTCTAGAAGAGATGAATAGGACTTTGTCACTGTCAATATAAAATAGTTAGTGGTGGAGAGGGTTATAAGGCAAAAGTAAATTATAAAGACATGATGTTCGCTTTAAGATTGGATAATGCAAGAAAGTGTTCTTTTTCTATGAAAGTTTTCTGATTATACAGAAGAGACCAAATTTGGTTAATCATTAAACTTTTGTCTCTATGTACTTAAATAACATTTCTTGAAATGACCTACTCTATTAATCAGTTTGGGCTTCTGTAACAAAATGCTAAAGACTGGTATTTAAACAGCAGAATTCTTTTTTTACTCACAGATATTAAGGCTGGGATATCTAAGATCAGGATGCTAGCTGCTCTGGTTCCTGGTTAAGGCTTCACCCTGTTTTTAGGCAGCTACCTTCATGCTGGTACCTTTATGCTGGGATGAAATAAGTGATCTCTTTTGTGTTTCTCTTCTTCTAAGGCCACCAATTCAATTGGATTATGACCTTATGAAACCTTAATTACTTTTTAAAAACCCTGTTGCCAAATATAATCATGTTGGTTAAATCTTCAGCAAATGAATTTTATGAGTGAAGGTAACACAATTAAGTCCAGTCTTTGACTTAGTATATTTTATTTTTCATTAGAAATGATTAGCTCCTCAGAAAACCATAAAACATTTTAATAACTCAGTTTAAGAAGATTCCCTCAGTATATAAAAGATATCATTAGCAGTTGAAGACTGAAGATGATTGTTATTATTATTTGCTCAAGAAGATGGAGGTATAAACATAGATAATATGGTGGTATTTCCCCCCTCTCTATTTAAAATGCCATATATTTACTTTTAACACAATTAATATGCATTTATATATATGTGCCAACATTTTATACTTCTTTCTTATTGTGGGTTTTTTTGTTTGTTTGTTTTTTTGGTTTTTAGGATCTTTTGGCTGTTGGCTATGGACACTTTGGATTTAAAGAGCAAAAAAGAGGGTTAGCTTGCTGCTGGTCAATAAAGAATCCTATGGTAACCCATATAGGAATAAGATATATTTTTATTTAAATTAAACACTGATGTAATTTTAATAAGAATATAATTATATGTAATATACAAAGTCAAGAAAAATTGATTAACCAATACTTTATTTCTTTGCTTTTTTACAAATTTTAATATGTAATGATTAAAATTTATTCTTGTCAGTATACAGTATACAGTATACAAGTCCATTCATTCACAGTTTAATATGATGATCACAGAACATTACAGAACATCTATTCTGTGCTGTTAGCTCTCATGATGCAGCATTAAGCTGTTACTGATTATCACCGCTAAATACAAAGGTATATTTGTAAGTGAAAAACCTTTGAAAACTACATGTGACATTTAATACAAGGTCGCTTCTTATTAAGTGAATAATTCCTTATCTCATTATAGGACAGCTTTTCTGTTTTCCTTAATAGATACAAAATAGATTAATATGAGCATTTTACTGCCATGAATTTTTCAAAAAGTCATGTTTTGCTAGATAGTTCTAGCAAAACAATAGTCAATCTGTGACTTCACAGATTTACTATTAATCTGCAACTGAAATGTGAAGTGGAATACTTAGAAGGATCAGAAGAGTATATAAAAATAATTACATATTTTAATGAGTAGCCCTGGTCTATGAGGAAACTGGGTTTATAAAGAATAATAGAAATGAAGAATCAATTTTAAACATCTGGAAGAATTAATATTGGTGGCATTATCAGTATTTTGTCTTGTTTTCCATGTAAGTTGTTAGAAACAAGACAGGACTTAAATTAGACATTAAAACAAAGCAATAAAACTCTTGACAGATTTGTAGAACAGCATATTTTAGAAACCTTTGGAACTTATTCAATCCATTGTTTATAAATAATGAGAGAATCTAAGCATCTGAAACAAATAGGGAAGGACAATAATATATGTTTTAATAATTTGTCTGGACCCCATTATTTGATTCTTTAAGAAGTTAGACCTTGGCGGATCATATAAATCCTGCTAAAAGAGGATCAAAATTTGGTAATTATTGTAGTTGTATGCTGATTATCAAGTTATTATTTACAACTTCATCAAAAGAAATTATTTATTGAAGAAGTTAGAAGTTAGAAGTTAGAAAGGAAGGAGTAATTGAATGTAGACTAATTCTCCTCACACCCTATTGCGACCAGACTAGTCAATCTTCAGCCACCATTGTACTCTAATTGTGGTCTACTAAACCATGTTTTAAATGTAATATAATTATTTCTTCATTCAGTGGCCAGAACGTATTTATCAGAGTTCATGTGGAGTCACTGCTGTGGATTTTTCAATTGGAGCACCTAACCTTTTAGCGGTTGGTTATCACAATGGCAGTATTGCAGTTTATAATGTACAGAGCAACAGTAACATTCCTGTTCTGGATAGCAGGTGAGAATCCAGGAATTGGACAAATATGTAATACTTGTTTTTTAGGGAAGAAGTTAAAATTTTCTCTAAAGTTTCTGAGTTTTGAGTAATGGTTATGTTTTTATTAAGAATGATGCCATTACTTTTCAGATGTTTATTTCTGCAGATATTCTCTTCAGCTGAAATGCTCTATCCTAATGGCTCCTTTACCATGTTCTCTGCCTACCTCACCAGCAAGTTTTAAACTTCCTTTGATTAACATTTTATGCTTATTTGTTTTTATTTTTTCCACCTTTACTGTGGAATAATTCACAAAAATTGAACTATATTTAGGTTTTATAATGTTATTTTTATGGTGCAGTGTGCTGATTTAATATGTATGTGAATGTATATGTGTAACATTACACATATACATTCAGGTTACATTTTGTAACCTGACTACCAGTCACATTAACACATCTGTCACCACTTATAGTTACAATTCTCTTACAATGAGAACACATATAATCTACTTTCTTACCAAATTTCAAGAATACTCTGATTACAACAACACTGTGCTGTACCTTCAAGTTATCTTATTTATCAAACACAAAAGTTTTATCTTTTACTGTTTATGTGTTACCTTTGTGGGACCTCATTCCTTCTTTTTTGTAATTTCTTTATCTTCTCATTATAGCATTTATCACACTGTCTATAAATTGTATGTGTATATATACACACACACACCCCTATATGCCTTCTAGAGGAGACTGCAAGTTCTCAGGGGTAAGGACTGAGTCTTACTTTCAGTTGTATCCTCAGTATGTCATGCATTAAGGGGCATGTAACTACAAAACTGTTTGAGAAGGATGGATGCATGAATTAATTGGTGAATCTTAGTAAGAAAAACAAAAAATTAGATGCAAAAGATAACAAATATGTTAGGTTATTATATTAGAACAAATACCTCAAATTAGGTAAAATATTTATATTTGAATAAATTCAGCAAGTAGAAATGGCATGCTACACATTGATCCATTCATATGTTTTGGAGAACTTACATTTTTTCATAGCTTGGCTATTCTAAATAGAGCAGAAACTCTTAAGCTTTACTTAGAAATTATTTGCATAGATTTGTAAGCATGATACTTTATATTTCCAGGAAAAGAGTGCATAACTTTAAAAATTAACTTAAAAGTATGTATAATTTTACAAATCACTAGAACTATTGTTTTGGAGGGTTTGCATTAAAAAATAATCAGGGTGCAGGCAGCAGCATGGGGCATGCTAGGTTCCACTCCAGCAGGGGTTTGCCACCCACGCCTCAGTGCACAGCCACCTCTCAGCTTTTGTGTGGTGGGCAGGGGAGTGGCCGTCTGACCCAGGTGGGCTCTGGTTTGGGTGGGGGGGATAATGGGAGGGACTCTCTCTCTCTCACTCTCTCCCCACTTAGTCCTTAGAAGGAATGAGAAGTGAACTAATAATCCATAGAATGAATAGAATAGGTGAGGGACCAGATAAAGATCTGGCTCACATATAGAGCAGAACTCAAGAGAAGCAACAGTGAGAAAGATATTGTATAATGGACTGGAGAAATGATCATGGACATCACCTGTCACAGAGTCACACCTACAGCCACACAATGAATGGACAAGCCAAAATCTAAGGGCTGATATGCCACCCAAGAAAGCAGGGTGCCTCTCCCCATTGTATGGAAGAGGAAGGTACTGACATGGGGCCTCAGCCCCATAGCAAAGCAATAATCAGAAGTAGAGGAAATGATCTGCAAAGGCATCCAGTAGATGCCTGTTCACAACAAGTATCTTCTATAATGAATGACACAGAATTGACTGGAGAAGACCGACAACAATGAGAGGACACTAATAGACTCCAAATGAGCACCAACTGCTACCCAATGCAAAGTTAAGACTGAACACCTACCAACACGGCTTACTATATTCCAGGATTACAGTCCCTCACCCAAAGGACTCAATATAGATCAACAAACAAGGAGAGGGGTCTGAGTGAACAGGGGGCACGTCAACGGGAGGGGAAGGCTTTCCAATAACCATTTGCTGATATTGTATTAAAGAATAAATTGTGTTAAAGAGTAAATAAATAAATAATAATCAGAGGATCAGTAATAGGTACAAATCAACCCATTAATCTGATAGGAATACAATGAGTAATCTGAGGAATGATTTTTAATTTTTCAGAAAAAAATTAGATCTTAGAATCATGCCAGGGGGTTATCCTGAAATATAGGTAGAAGGGTGTTTAGTTGAATAATATTTAAATAATTTACTGATTTAAGCTATGAAAAAGGTCTTTTAAAGATAAAGATACATACTTTCAATGTTCCTAAAATAAATTAAACTTACACACTTGAAGTAAAAGTGAATGAACAGGGTTAGAAAAGTAGTTTCTGAAAAGAAAGAAAGCACTTGTTTTAGAATTATGATAGCTAGTAAAATCACAGGCAGCAAAATTTTCCTTTTTAAAAAATAAGAGAAACAGCAATGATTAGTAGATGACAAAGTGATTATTTTTCCTGTTTTTCAAAATATTCAGAGTAAAAATCCAGTTTTGAATGAAATATCAGTCTATTGGTAGATTGTGGTACCCTAGATAGATATCTTTTTTATCACTTAATCTGAAAGTCTTTTAAAAATTATTATATTGATTGCACATTTAATATTCTTTATTTTAGTGAATCACCTCAAAAACATTTGGGGCCTATATGGCAACTACAATGGATAGAACAAGATCGAGGCACAACAGGTGATGACAAAAGAGAAATACTAGTTTCTATATCAGCAGATGGAAGAATTTCCAAATGGGTTATACGGAAAGGACTGAACTGTCATGGTAAAAAGAAGAAACTTTTTAAAAAATATATAACGTGTGCAGATATATTTATATTGAATTATTTTTTATTTTTATGTACATGATATATGCAGTAATTTTTTCATGTGATACATGATAGATAATATAGTTTTTTTTTCTTTAAAGATTTGATGCGTTTGAAGAGAACTACTATTATAAGCAACAAAAAAGGAGGGGAAAAGGAAAAGAAAGGTGAAGCTTTGATAGCTAGACAGGCTCCTGGAATGTGTTTTGCTTTTCATCCCAAGGTAAACTATTGCAACCCATTATTTACTGTTGTATAACAACTTCCAACAATTGGTATATATTAAAGAATAAAGCAATAAAAAACATATTTAAAAAATATTATGCCTTGTAAATATCAAAAAATAGCAAATGTAGGCATAGCTACCAACCTAAGAGAAGATGGCACATTCTAGTTAGCTTTTATCTGCTTCCTGGAGGAAAAATCAGTATTCTAAGAAACTATGGAAGGATTCTTTTTATAACTAGATACTGAACTTGAATCCATTTCCTGCCCTCTTAGATGCTCTGTTGCTCTCATATTTAATTATACAAACTATATCTATTCTACAGTCCTCTATTCCAAAGTGAATCACTACTCTCATGATTCAGGAGAACTGGAAAATCACGGTCATGCTTATAAAGACAAGTCAGAGCACACTTAATGAAGTTCATTGAAATCAGAAAACGTAACCACTTTAACACATCTTTAAGAAAATATATCTTACATGTTTTCAATTATATGGTTATTCTTTAGTATGTGTTTATTCTTTAGTAATACCATTATCAACATAGTAAGGAAAACCAAAACTCGAGCTGCTTATCTGTTGTACCCTATCATCCCAATAATATTTAAACCATATTTTCCTAATAAGTATGTCCCAACACTTCCAATCCAAGCCTGTCTGCTAATGTAATTCTGACTTTTATTACATTTCACTTTTGCCACTATAATCTTGTAATAGCTTCCTTCATTTGCAAATTACTATAGTTTACTTTCACCTTGACTCTAAAACAGTGGTTCTCAATATGGGCAGGTGTATGTGGGAGAAATATTTTCCCACCAGGGGACATTTCATAAAATCAAGATATTTTTGTTTGTTGTAGTTGGTGAGGCATAGTGAGGAATACTGTTGGCATGTAGTTGATGGAAGCCAGTCATGCTGCTAAAAACCTGCAATGCAAAATATAGTTGTTTTCTTTCACTCCACCCTAAACAAAAAATCAGTTGACCCAAAATTTCAGTAATGTTGGATTGAGAAATTCTAGTCTGATGTCTTAAAAATATCATTTGCGTAAGGAATTTGAGCTGATCATGTAATCTGTAAATAAAGACATTTTACTTCTTGCTTTTTAAATTGGTTATCTTTTATATCTTTTGCTTTCCTGATTGCACTGGCTAGTTCCTCCAGTACAATGATGAATAGTACTGACAGTTCTGTCTTACTGTCTTGTTACTTACCTTAGGGAGAAAGTGTTCAGTATTTTACGCTAGCATGGTGTAAGTTGAAGATTTTTCTGTAGTTGCAATTAATCAGGTGGAGGAGTTCTTGTTACACTATTATTTGTTGGGAGTTTTTTGTTAGGAACGGACAGGGTTTTGTCATATGCTGTTTTTACATCTGTCAGAATGACAATATAATTTTCCTTTTGTTAATATGGCAGATTGTACTGGTTAGTTTTTTAATGTTCCTGGGATAAACCTACTTGAGCATGATTTACTTTATTAATATACTAAATTTTTATCCATTTTGAATTAATTTTTGTACATGGTGTGAGAGAGATGTCTTGGGTCATTTTTTTGCATGTCTTAGTCCAGTTTTCCCAGCACCATTTGTTGAAGAGGCTATCTTTGTTCCAATGTAAGTTTTTCCCTCCTTTGTCAAAGATTAATTGGCTATATGTGTGTGGCTTTATTTCTGGACTCTCAATTCTGTTCCATTGGTCGGATTGTTGGTTGTTGTACCAGTACCATGCTGTTTTAAGTATTATGGCTTTGTAGTACAGCTTGAAGTCTGGAATAGTTAGATCTCCATTCTCTCTTTTTTTGGAGAGGAGGGTTTTTTTGATATTCGAGATCTTTTGTTATTCCATATGAATTTTTGTAATTTTTGTTCTATCTCTTTAAAGAATGTCATTGGAATTTTTAAGGGGGTTGCATTGAATCTGTAGATTGCTTTTGGTAGGATGGCCATTTTGATGATGTTAATTCTTCCCATCCATGAGCAAGGAATGTCTTTCCATTTCCTTGTGTCTTCTTCTATCTCTTTTAGTAGTGTTTTAAAGTTTTCTTTGTATAGTTCTTTTATGTGTTTTGTTAGGTTTATTCCCAGGTATTTGTTTTTGGTGCGATGGTAAATGGGATGACTTTTTAAATTTCTTCTTCTTCTGCTTGGTTTTTCGCGTATAGGAAGGCTACTGATTTCTGTGTGTTGATTTTGTAGCCGGCAACCTTACTGAACTGGTTTATTATTTCAATAAGATTTTCTGTGGATTTTTGGGGGTTCTCTACATATAGAATCATATCATCCGCATATAATGATAGTTTCAGTTCCTTTTTTCCTATTTGTATCCCTTTTATATCTTTCTCTTGTCTTATTGCCCTGGCTAGAACTTCCAAAACAATGTTAAAAAGTAATGGAGAGAGTGGGCATCCTTGCCTAGTTAGAGATCTTAACTGGAATGATTTTAGTTTTTCCCCATTTAAGATGATGTTTGCTGTGGGTTTGTCATAGATGGCTTTTATTATATTGAGGTAAGTTCCGTTGATCCCCCGTTTTTCAAGGGCTTTTATCATTAATGGGTGCTGGACTTTGTCAAATGCTTTCTCTGCATCTATTGATATGATCATATGGTTTTGTTTTTCTTCTTATTGATGTGGTGGATTATGTTAATTGATATCCGGATGTTGAACCATCCTTGTGCCCTTGGGATAAATCCCACTTGGTCATGGTAACCATAACATACATAGAGGAAAACTTGGACAAAACCCTCCATGAAATACAATTCAGAATTCCCTTCCTGGGATCATCTGCAGAAGGCAAAAAATTGAAGGAAAACATAAGCAGATGGAACTTAATCAAACTAAAAAGCTTCTGTACTGCAAAAGAGACAACAGAAAAAACTAAAAGAAGCCCAACTAAATGGGAAAAAATTTTCACCCTCCGCAAGAGTGATAAGGGATTAATAACACAGATCTACAAAGAACTCACACAACTAAACAAAAACAAAACAAGATACCCAATCAAAAAATGGGGAGAAAAACTAAAAAGACACTTCTCCAAAGAGGAGGTACAAATGGCCAACAGGCACATGAAAAATTGCTCAATATCACTAGCAATCAGAGAAATGCAAATCAAAACCACAATGAGATACCACTTTACACCAGTAAGAATGTCCCACATCAAAAAAACAGGCAACAACAAGTGCTGACGTGGATGTGGAGAGAAAGGAACACTCTTACACTGCTGGTGGGAATGTAAACTCGTCCAGCCACTATGGAAAGCAGTATGGAGGACCCTCAAACTCATGAAAATGGAATTACCATTTGACCTAGAAGTTGCACTTCTGGGAATCTACCCAAAGGAGACCTCAATGTGGGTACAAAAGGACACCTGTGCTCGGATGTTTATTGCAGCACTATTTATAATTGCAAGGATATGGAAACAACCCAAATGCCCCAGAACAGATGAGTGGATGAAAAAGATGTGGTATATATACACAATGAAGTATTACTCATCAATTAAAAATGACAAATTTGATGAATTTATAGACACCTGGATGTACCTAGAAGAAATCATTCTAGCAGAAACGAGCCAGATAGAAAGGGACAGAAACCAAATGGTTTCACTACTATATGGTCAACCAAATGAAACTACACAAGGGGAGAGAGGGGACCAGCTGGAGCAGGCGGGGAGGGGAGGTGGTGGGTGACCCCCAGGGACTGAAATTATGTGAAATATATATAAGTAAAAAATAAATAAACAGAAAAAATATATATACTAAATTTTTGCTTGGATATTTGCATCTTTGCAAGGAATATTGGTCTATAATTTTCTTGTAATGTCTTTGTCTAGTTTTGGTATCAAATATTCCTGGCCTCATAAAATGAAGTATTTCCTACTTTTTAAAAATAATTTGCATGCAATTATTATTATTTCATTATATATTTGATAGAAATAATTAACCACCTAAGCATGGAGTTTTCTTTTGAGATGGTTTTAAATTATTTTTTAGCTAAAAATTCAAAATTTTAATCATTACATTATGACAGTCTTCTTCTTGAGTAAAATTTTGGTAATTGTGTATTCTAACAAATTTGTGTATTTAATCTAAGTTGTTGTACCTACTGGCATAATAATATACTTTAAAAGCTGTAAAAAAATTAGTACTGTCACCAAATTCCAAATACTATTAGAGTCGCTTGCATTTGTGGTTCAGTGGTAGAATTCTCGCCTGCCTAATTTGCATCACTTCTCTTTGTTTTTGATTAGGCTGACTGAAGTTTATTCATTTTATTAATCTCAGAGACAGGTTCTTCACTTATTTGATTTTCACTATTTTTCCATTTCCTTATCATTAATTTCTATATATGTGTTTTATTGTTTTCTTTCTTCTGTTTGGTTTTTCATTTACTCTCCTTTTTCTACTTTAAGATGGAAACTGAGATCACTGATTTTTGTCACCTTTCTTTTGTACTAAAAGCATTTGTGTTATAAGGATCCTCCTAAGTGCTGCTTTGGCAGAAAACCTCAAACTCTAATGTATTTTATTTTTGTTTTGTTTAAAATACTTTGTAATTTCTTCTTTGATTTATTTTTTGATTGATGGGTTATTTAGAAGCTGAAATCTCTTTTCCAACCGCCTCATATTTCAACTAAAACCTTTATTTCTAATTACTTCAAAGAGGCTGTTCCTGAGAAAACTATAAATAACCCTCTTGCATGTAATGCTCAATCCTAACAGAGCATTATATATATAAAAATATATATATATTTAATAAATACATATATTTAATGCACTGTTTTATATATATATTGTATATATATATACAATATATATGTAATGCAAAATATATATATAAATAAATGCAAGATAAATATATATAAAAATATATATTTATATAAGTATTTACACATTTACAAATATATTTCTATATGATATATACTATAAAAGTATATAATATATAAAATATTTTATAGAAATATATGTTTATGTATAAAATGAGCATATATATGACTATATATGACTGAGAGTGATATATGTATATAGTTTTATATAGAGATCTTTGTATATTGAGTTTTATAATCTCTCTATATAGGGTTTTTTATATATGTACTCTTAAGACTGAGTTATATGTGTATGTATGCTTGTATGAATGTATATTATACATATTGAGAAACCCTACTTCAGTGGCCTTGGTGATCTCTAATCTACATAGAAATGACTTTGGGATAATCATCATTTCTCTAAAAAAAATGGCATTAGATTCCTACCCAGTTGCACACAAATATCTTTTAGAAAATAAATATCAAATATTTTTATAGTTTCAAAGTAAGGAAAATTTCTTAAAGCACAAAAATGCTAATTATCTTACAATATAGAGTGCAGACTCTTCAAATAAGAACTTTTGTTTATCAGGTGACACTAAAGAAAGCAAAACTGTAAGCCAAATACTGGGAGAAGATATTTGCAACATATGTAATAGACAAAACATACATAACATAATATGTATAAAGAATTTGTACAAGTGAATGAAAAAGGCAGATTATTAGTAAAATGATTAGTTGATATGAATGGAAATACAAGTGACTAATAAACACAAGCATGCCATTCACCGTATTCATATTCACATAAATGAAACCTGTATAATGTAATTTCTACATTATATTATATATAATATAATAATTATATTATATATAATATATTATAATTATATAATATATAATATAATAATATATATTCTATATAATAGAATATATATTATATATATTCTGTATAATGTAATTTATACATTATACAGAATAATAAAATTTTAAATTTCTAGTAAACTATTGAAGAGAAAATGGATCAAAAGGAACTTTATATATAGTTGAAATTAAATTGGTAATATTATTTTGGGGAATTACTTTGTAAGACAAAACTATCATAATCTAGTTGTTGTGGTCCTGAGTATTTTACTAGATTAGTGTGTCTCAAATATTTATATATATATACAAGTTAATTGGGAATCTTGCTAAAATTCAAATTCTGATTTAATAGATCTGGGACAGGGCCTGAAATTCTGCAGCTTAAAAATGCTTTAGGTGATGCTGATTCTTATTTAGTCAAAACTTTGACTACAGTGATTTCACTATAGTTAAAACCCCAACTGATTGCATACATTTAGAGCTAAAAATCTGAGACTCAATCTGGATCAGTCTCACACCCAGCAAAATAATTTCTTCAGCAATAAATATTGTTAAATCATCTGTCTTCTCGTTGACTGGTTCTATTTTTATTGAGACTAGGTTTCCCTATTTTTGCCTGTGGAACTGCAGGCTCACGTTGCCCGTGGTACCACAGACTCAAGCGATCCCCAACCTCAGCTTCCGGGTAGCTGGGATTACAAGCACGTGTCACCACACCCAACTATTTTCTTTGTGACTAGGTCTCACTATGTTGCCCTGGGCAGGACTTGAACCGTGATTCCCAGTTTCAGCTGCAACTCCATAATCATTTACTAGTTTAAAGACCGAACACTTAGTATTTTCCTGGACTGCCAGATCCATTGTCATGTGACTTTAAATGTTAGATTATTTCTTTCTCAATTAAGACAGTGCTTGTTCATGTAATTTTCAAATAGGATGATAAATGCTGTCTTCTATTTTGGCAAAGAACAAACCTAGGTTGTCTTTGCACAGTAGTCCTTCAAGCGTATAATTATTGTAAAATCATGCCAAAGAAACAACATTTATCTTCAAGATAGTATTTCTGGTTTTGGTGGTTGCATCAAATTTAATGGATCTTAAATGGTCTACAATTCTATTTAATAGATTTACTAATTTATCACAAGCTGATGCATTGTTATTTTTTGTTTTATAGGATAGCAATATCTATTTGGCTGGCACTGAAGAAGGTCATATTCACAAGTGTTCTTGTTCATATAATGAACAGTACCTAGATACCTACAGAGGACATAAGGTTAGTTTAATTATAATGGATATAGATAGTTTGATTTACCCTATAATGTTTCTGAAAAAGTGGCATCATTACATACTACTTTTAATTAAAAGTAAATTTACAACTTTAGAGTTAAAAATAGCACCATAAATTAAGTGCTTTTTTTGTATAGAAATAACTAGTAATTATGTGAGACATATTATTTGGCTTCTAGATATGTTTACTTTCTTCTTACATGTTATGGAAGTCATAATCTTTATTTGCTCCTAAAAGCAACAGTAGCAAAGTTAGCTCCCAATGTAAAACTGTCTCTTGCATGTACATGTTTTCTAATCTTTTATGATCGTTCATCTACATATTCTTTATTTTCTCTTTTCTATTTTTCCTTCATACTCATGTATTTTAAGTCAATAATTATAACATGTATTAATACTTACCAATTATAACATCCACATTTTATGTTTTTATATAGTATAATTTAAGTAACAATTTTGACCTTACTCTTAGTGTAAATAATACCTACACAGTACTTCATGATATGTAAGACTTCTAGAAATCTTAGTATTTTTAATTTGTTGCTCAGACTTTAAGTATAAAATGAGAAATAATATTTGCCTATGTATTTTCTAATTTTAGGGCCCAGTGTATAAAATAGTATGGAATCCATTTTGTCATGATGTATTCTTAAGTTGTTCTGCAGATTGGGGTGTTATTATATGGCAACAGGAAAATCTCAAGCCATTTTTGACTTTTTACCCAACTACTTATGTCATTTATGATGTTGCTTGGTCCCCAAAATCATCCTATATATTTGCAGCTGCTAATGAAAGCAGAGTAGAGATTTGGGACCTTCACTTTAGCATGTAAGTGTTAGCATTTTTCTTGGGGATATTTTCAGTAGAAGTAGTTCAAGCTAAATGATACCTGATATTTTCACATAGATTAGAGAAACATTGTTAATTTGAATCAAGCAATAGTTTACACTGTACGAGTCCTTTATTAGTAAAGATATGTACCAGGATGTTGTATTAATGTTAATTTCTATACCATATGTGTTTTTAATAAGTTTGAAAGTAGATTAACTTATCTCCTCAGACTTTTACACGCTGATATAGAATATCATAAGTACCTAGAGAAAACATTTTTCATGGTCTAATTTGTATATTTTCAATGAAGAAATGAAAGCCCTGATTGAATAACAAGTGAGGAACCATTATTATTATTATTATTATTATTATTATTATTATTATTACCATAACCATCATTATTATTATTATTTGAAAACATATAAAAAACTTTTGGTTTTTGTTACATGAAGCCATAAAAATAATTTCTTAGTCTGTATGTAAAATTAATATATTAACAACTGAATTTATAAAAAAATATTTCATTGCAGTTTAGATCCTCTGATTGTACATTCTGCTAATCCTGGAATCAAGTTTACAACTGTTCTCTTCGCCAAACAGACAGACTGCCTGTTAGTGGGAGACAGTGATGGTCAGGTTGCTGTGTACGAACTAAGAAATATGCCTACTACTTTGGAATCTGGCAGGGTAAGACTCAAAGGCAAAATGTTATATCACTTCATGATTTTATTCAGTTGGAATTTTGTAGTATGCAAGGAATTTACCTTTCTTAAATATCTTAAATATGCTATAATGGAAAGAATATAAGCCTTTAGGCATGTTACATATTGAGTGTTACCTCTTTTGTTCTGAGTTATGTCCCCATGCACAGCATCTGCCTTATAATAACTATTCAATGAATGTGGGAAAAAGTATTTTTCCCACAATACATTGCTCTCCTTACATAGTAATTTTAGTTTGTAATGTGAAATACCAGTTAAATGACTCATCTTTTTCATGATATAAAACATTTTATATAAAATATTTATTTTATATAATAAAATTTCATGATATAAAATTTCATTTCATGATATAAAATATTTATAATTTTCTAAACAATCACTGAGTACAAGATACTCTAACTGATACTGGAGATGTTTGTACCTTTACTGAACTTTGTTTAAGATGAACAAACACTCATTAACCAAAAGAAATTAAATGAGAATGCTGTTCTTTATTCAAGTGTAGATCAATTATCTAATTACATATTTGCAGACATGATTATCTGATATACAATCTACTATGGCAAATTTTGATGTATGTATGTATACATATAATACTTTAAAATGTCAAATTCATACAAATTCCTTAACACTAAATAACAACAGCATCTGTTTCATTTGTTGCATCACTCCTATCACAATTTTTATTCTTTTCTGTGTAAATCTGTGTTTTCCCAATAAAGAATCAAATAAAACATTCCAAGAAGCTGTGGAGATTATTATCCCAACTGGTTGTGATGCATGTTGACTGAACAACTAAGGAAATTTTTGCTACCTTAGCTTCCAGACTGGGCTTTTTTTCAGTTATTTTTCAATGCCCTTCAAACAGAATTATCTTGTAGTCTGTCTTCTATACAGTGGTTAAATATTACCTATACTCCATCTACTAAAGCAGATCTACTACTACCCAATCCATGATGCTATACGACTATATTAATTGCAATTTATTTATTTGCTGTCATTACTTTCAGATTATTATATAATTCCTATCTTCCAGGGTTATAGTCTGTTTAGATAGTTAAATGACATCTATTTGCACTTTATGTTTCACCCAAGGTGATTTATTTATTTTTTTTGATTCATTGGTAGTGATCTAAAAGACATGCTATTAGAAAAAAATGTTCACAACACAACAGCCTTATTTCTTTATTGATAAGTTGGAAACATCCTAAATGCTCATTAGTGGAGGATTGGATAAATAAAATATGCTACATTTCTATGAGTGACTATAATCAGAAGTTGAAATGATACATGTTTTAATGTGTCAGTATGACAAATGAGTGATAAAAGCAAATTGTGGGAAGACAAATAAAATATGTTAAAATTATTTAAACACAAAAGCCAAAACTGTAATATTAGTGGATATATAAATTAGTTAGTAAAAATAAAAAATGTAGAAAATTGTGGAAGAAATGTTTCATTTTGCCTTTGAATCTGAATCAGCTAGAGACATCATTTATACTGAGCAGTATGCTCTGAAAGCAGAAGACTAAGTTCATAGGAACTAAACATAGACCTCTGTGTGTGTGTGTGTGTGGGTGTGTGTTATTAATTTCAATATGCTGGTGAGAAAAATCTTTTAACAAATACATCCATTGCATTGGTAAATAAAAGTAATTTCCTAAAACAAATATATTTTTCATGTTTTGGGATGCAATTTAGGTTATATTTAGATTATATTTTTTGAAGTATAAATAAAAAAGTTATTACAAGATTTTATGTCAGTTATTGCTAAATAAAGCTTCTGTGATAAACTTTCTTCACAGAGAATTTTAATCATAATAACATTTTATAGTATCAAAGTATTTAATGTGAAATCCTTATTTCTTATTACAACATCTTATCAAGAAACTTTATGACCTATAATTTCTCCATTCATTTTAACCAAGAATGAATCAGCATTTTAGAACGCTTATGATTTCATTCCATAGGCTATATAGTAATTTTAAGACCAAGACTCTCTTTTACCTCCTCAGTGCCCATTACCTTCTGTAGTTTTGCAAAGTAGAGGGACTTGAGTCTCTGGGCTGTGGAAGTTTAAAATGAGGTGATTTCTGAAACCTTGAACAATCCCTGCTAGGATCAAGGACCAGAATATTATTGGGATACAATATGGCAGCACATTGACTCCTGCTATCAATACAGAATTGTGGTCTGACATAAAAGTAGCTTGATGTATGGCAGGAGCTGGGGCCTGTGTTTCAACTTTGTGAGACACCTAATTGTTGATAAGATTTAGCACTGCATTCCTGATTGCTTATTTATTTATTTGTTTGTTTATTTATTGGATCACCTGCTCCTTTTTTGGCATGATGGGGAGGTTGGTTGTTGAGGGTCTAAGTCTTGTATTGAACCAAATTATAATCTAAGCACATGGCAGAAATTGATTTTAATGAAGGCATGGTAGGTAACAACTCCTTTTCTGGCAGCAACTCATAAAGAGACATACTCCTGTCTAATTTTTGTTTAATAAAATATTATGTTTGCTGTTTTTCTTTGTAATTTGGGAATTTGCATTTTCCCAAATTCAATGAAAAATAAAAAGTGAAAATTTAAAAGGGGGTTTTGAAACATGAAGTCTGTAATATTTAGATATTCATTATAAGTTACTGTGGAAAGACAAAGAAAGAAAAAAGCAAGCCGGGCATGGTGGCTCGTGCCTGTAAGCTTCAGCCTATGAAGAGACTGTGGCTGGGGATCGCGGTTCGAGTCCCGCTTGGGGCAAAAACAGCGAGACCTAGTCCCAAAAAATGGCTGGGTGTGGTGGCATGCGCCTGTAATCCCAGCTACCTGGGAAACTGAGGCTGGGGATTGCTTGAGTCCGTGGTACCCCAGGCAACGAAATAGCGAGACCTAGTCTCAAAAAAAAAAAAAAAAAAAAAAAAGAGAGAGAGAGAGAAAGCAGACTGTTCACTCAAAAAACATTTATTGTGTGTCCAGTATGTGATAGAATATGTTTAAGCTTTATGAATACAACAGTGAATTAATTATAATAGTCATCTGTTACAGTTGTCCAAGTGAGAGACTAAACTAGACAGAGATGAATTCAAGAGGAATTTGGGATTTCTAGAACTTGATTTGGTATATTAATCCTTGAAGGATGGGGAAAGTGCTGAAGATAGCATATTATAGGATGAAAGAAAAAACTGACTTACGTAATTTTATCTACAGCATTTATGTAATTTTAGGGCTTATAAAACACTTTCATATACACTCATTAAATTTTCCAAATAATAGTCTTTGGATTTGGGTATTAATATTTCTATTACACACTCAAGGACACCAGGATTCTTAGATATCAGTGATTTTTCTCAAAATCACCTTTACCATGTAGTTTTCTGTTTCCACTTTCACTTTGTTTCTTAAAATCCACATCCTATCTTTGACTTCATTCTATTATATATAATTTTACTTCTTTAGTACAAAATTATTATTATTAGATAAAAATACAAATCTACATAGAAATTTAGATATTCTGTGCTCTCTAAACAGGCACAACAGAATATGAAAGAATCTGAGATATCAGTAAGTTAAAAGTTATTTCACAGATGAGAAAAATGAGACTTAATTATTATAGTTAAATAGTAGCTGCCAAAGTATTCCTTTACTGAATTCTTATAAAATAGTTTATCAAACTTCATCTGAAGAGTCTTTCACAAGAAAGGCCAGATTTATATTAGGAAGTAACTGTTACTATTTAAACTTAACTTGGTTTATTTCTTTTTCACAGCCTTACTGGAAACTTTTAATATATGTGTCACTAAATGTATATATTTTAAATGACAATTTAAATATTTTA
Source organism: Uropsilus gracilis (assembly GCA_004024945.1). Classification (NCBI taxonomy): domain Eukaryota; kingdom Metazoa; phylum Chordata; class Mammalia; order Eulipotyphla; family Talpidae; genus Uropsilus; species Uropsilus gracilis. Next base: position 133,718 of record PVHY01000901.1, on the reverse strand, counting down.
TCTCTTAATTTTTATTTTATTACATTGTAACTGTGTGACTTTCCTTTTCAGGGAAATGTAATAGATACTTTGCTTGGACCCAAGTCAAACCAACAAGGATAATTCATCATTATTAATATCATTTTGTTATTAATTAAAGAAGAAAGGAACAGTGTTTAATATCCAGTAGTCTGATTAGTATGCTATTAAGTTAGGATTTTGAATTTAAAGAAATAATAGTTAAATGTATAGCTTCCATTTAAATTGAAAGTAAATTTGATGACCTTTTATTTCAGAGTTATGTGATTAATTTGTCATCTAAGCTAGCAGGAAGAGTTTTGTTGGAATTTTCTTCATTTTTTGAAAGATATTCCTATTGTTTTTCTTAGTCGCATTCCAAGTATATGTAAATATATATACCTATAAAATGTATAAAAATATCAGAAAATTAATATTCCTTCAAAAGAAAAACTTAAAATTTTTTTAGAATTACTAAAATCAAAATCTTTGTAATACAATGTTCCATGGACTTTTAAATCTTCTGCTTTCTGGCCTATGTTTTGCAGGGTTATCAGTTATGCAGTTGTTAGTATTATGAGAAAATTGGATCCTTAACTTAAATAGTAACTTGAGCCTCTTAGATCTGAGAACTGAAGGTATAGACCTTTGTTAGAATATTTGACAAGTAGAAGCAAATGCAGCATTGTGTTGTTTGGTCAGCAGGAATTATACCCTCAATTCAATGAAAGGACTTAGTCTGGGGCACACCAGTCTGGGTAACTTCCTCCACAATTCTAGAATCTGCTTTGAGTGTTAAGTCCAGACTTAAAGGGACCTCAAGAGAGAACAGAAAGTCCTTGAGTTACCAATAGTTCACATCAGAATGTTATTTCATGAAAGGTTTTAGAACAGTCTTGTGACACTAGCAAGAGTGGGAGATAACAACTACTGCAAATATGGATAGCTAACAGCCTAGGCCATTCTATTTGTTTGAACAAGTCCTGACTTTAGTTAACTGAGACATAGGACAATATGATCTATTCCATAAAGCAGCCATTCTAACTGAAGTGAGGATAAAGCACTTGAAACTTAAAATGTCTAACAAAAACATATATATATATATAAATTAAAAATTGAGTGGAATCAATGGAATAACGGGAGCTACCTTTTGTAAGTATCTGATCTCATTTCTTTGGAGTCTGTCTTTGAACAAAAGCAAGCAATTCTTAGATGGATTGAGAATTATGTCAGATAATCAGGATTATACATTTTCTGCTCTTAAAAATTCATTGTGATTCTTTATCTTTGGGAAGTTCGGACTTTTGAAAACATTTTGTGTAACAAAATAAAAAAAACTTACTGAAACAAACGAGTTTCTTTTTATTAAGTATTTTTAATGTTTAAGATGTTTTCTTTTTCTACTCTCATTGCTTACCAAGGCTAAATGAAAAATAAAGTTATTTTATCCTACTTGGATCCTGGGCAACAGATCCAGACACTGAACTTAATCTATTCTACTCTTCACACCCCTGATCTTGTAGATCTCTCATACTTTTAGATTAACATCAAAGTTTTATTTTCAGCATGTTTGCTTGGAAATTACAAAAGGAATTGTTTTGCTAACTTTTTATATTGACTTTGGAGTCTCACTAGCAAAGTTATTTACCATAAAATATTGTAGAGCAATTGTTGGTTTTTAACAAAATCGAAAGAAAGGTACAGAGATTTTCAAAATAGTCCCTACTCCCTCAAATGCATAGCCTCCCCATTGTCAATATCACCTAGATAAGTGGTACATTTGTTACAGTTGATGAGTCTACACTGACATATGATAATCACCCAAAGTCCCTAGTTTACATTTTGGTTCACTTTTGGTGTTGCACACAGTCTGTAAATTGGGACCAACAACATAAATCCATAATTAAAAGTATCACACAGACTACCTTTACTGCCCTAAAAATCATCTGTGCTTTATTTATTCATTCTTTCCCTTCCCCATCCAGAAACCTCTTACTGTCTCAATAACTTTGCCTTTTTCAGGATGTTATGTAATTGGAATCATACAGTATATAACCTTTTAATATTGATATTTTTCACTTAATATAAATTTAACATTTTTCCATGTTCATGAATTTTTTAATGCTGAAAATATTCAATTTTTTAAATGTACCATCTTTTATATGTCATTCACCTATTAAAAACATCTTGATTCTTCACACTTTTGGGGGGCAATTAAGTTGTCCATCTTACCCAAAGCAACAAATTCAATGCAATTCCTATGAAAATTTCAATGGAATTCTACAAGGAAGTAGACCAAGTGTTTTTGAAATTCATATGGAACCATAATAGATCTTAAATAGTCAAAGTATCTTGAAGCAAAGAGAAATGGAGGTATCATGCTTCTAAACTTCAACTTACACTATAAGGCTGTAGTAGTAAAAACTGTATGGAATTGGAATAAAAATAGACACACAGACAAATGGAATAGAATTGAAAATCCAGGAACAAACCCACATTTATGTGGAAAGTTAATCTATGACAAAGGAGCCAAGAGTATACAAATGGGGAAGGAAAGTTTCTTTTACAAATGGTGTCTGGAAAACTAGACAGCCACATGCAGGAAAATAAAACTAGACTACCCTTTCATGCCAGACATAAAAATTAACTCACAATAGATTAATGACTTGGCTGAAAGACTGGGCTGTAAGCCAATGACTTGGCTGTAAAAACATAAAATACATAGCAAAACACTCCATGACGTTGGCTTCAGTGATGTCTTTGGACATTTGACTCCCATGGCAGGGAAAATGAAAGCAAAAATAAACAACTAGGGCTACGATCAATTAAAAAGCTGCACAGAGAAAGAAACTACCATTAAAACAGAAAGACATCCTAGTGGAAAAAATATTTACACATCATACAGAAAAGGGATATTAGGCACTCTCTTGGTGGTATGGTGTGTGATGTACATCTGAGTAGATGTGAACCTAGGCTCCTAAATCATATACAGTATTACAAATCAATGTTACTTCAATAATAAAAGAAAATGAGAGAAAATGGGCATCAGATGTATTCACTACACACATGATAAAGAATTTATACATCAAACTTTTAAAAAGCTCTCCAAGAATTGAAAAAAAGAAGTTCCTGCACACCTATGGGCAGGATTTTGTGGAGAATAATTTTCAAATCCTGTAGGTAAATAATACTAAGGATCATAATTTGTTGGAGTATTTTTAGTTTTGTAAGAAACTCCCAGACAGTCTTACAAAGCTACTGTACCATCCTCTCAGCTTTGATATTGTCAGTGCTTCTGGATTTTAGCTATTTCAATAAGTGCATAGTTGTAGCTCATCATTTTAATTTGCATTTTCCTGGTGACATATGATAGAGTTTACCCAAAGTTTTTAAAAATTGAATGAGAATTTTGTTTAGTTGTTATTCATCTAATTTTTTTTGAGACTAGGTCTTGCTATGTTGCCCAGGGTAATATTGAACTCACAAACTCAAGCAATCCCTGGCCTCAGCCTCCCAGCACTGGGATTACAGGTGCGTGACACCATGCCTACCTCATGTAATTTATTCTTAACACACACATAAATACCATGGGAGTCTAAAGTGGATTTGTGATTAAAATAACTTCAGCTTCCCATTTTGTGCTAGGTATTATTTTATTCAGTCATTCTCCACCAGGTATCTCTCATAAAGAACTTACATTATTATTGTTTGTGAATAAATTGTTAGCTACTCTTCCTGCAATTGTTGGAAAGGAAGATTGTATTCATTAATGTATAATTAATTAGTGTTTATTTGTTTTGCTTCTATATGGTTAAATACAATTATAAATGAGAATTATGGCACTTAGTATTTGTCATTTTGTCTCAATAAGAACTCAATAAAAGAGAACATTGAATTGTACTGAGAATAGATTTAGATATCAGCATACATTTTTTTGTCCATTATCCCAGTATACCCTCAGCAGTGATAGCTGGGCAAGAGATTATTTCTGTAACCTCTCTTTTTCAGATGATATAGTTCAGGTTTTACAAGGTGATGTAACTTGCCAAGCTATGCAGGGTAACTGGTCAAACTTGAACCGAACCCCAAGATTTTCAGTAGTTATTATACACTTTCCACTATTGTGAAGTAAACTGTTAGTGCCTGTATAGTTTGCTGAGGTCTTATACACAAAAATATAAAGTCTTATACACCAAAATATAATTAAATTTTTGTTCCTAAGTGATAATATTTGTAATTCAGTTTTTTCTGTTTTCCTGCCATTTGGCCTTGACACAGGTAGCTCTTCTGTTGGGAACACTTTCCCCACCACTCACACTCTGTTCATATGTTAACTTTTCACTTATCCTTCAGCTATCAGTCTGTTTCTCATCTTCTTGGGAGAAGCAATTTCTAGGATCTCTCCTATAAGACCTCTGTTACGCAGTCAGACTAAGTTTATGCCATCTATCTTTAAACATGAAGGGGAATGTGAGGATTGGGAGGGATGCAAAAGAAAAGAGAGGTCTGTAGAGCAGAGGGATCTATCTACTACTTCTAAGCAATATTATTTAGGAAATAGACTGGAAAGGGACACTAGTTAACCGCAAAAAAAATTCTCAAGTGATGAGTGATGTGCAGAAAAAAGCAAAGAACCATGGAGATGAAAAGGACAAGCAACAGATGATGATCAATGACCCAGACATAAACATCTCTGATGAGAGAAGAGCTTTGGCACCGAGTAAGATGAAAACCATCTCTAAAAGAGATTGACATCATTTGTGTGTGTGTTGTTTTTGCCAGGTGGGTTGAACAAAGACTTGGAGTGAGAAAGTATAGAAAACATATTTCTTGGACATCTGAGTTTTTGAATTGAGTGTTATTCTTGCTGTGCTAAATATTTGTTTAATGTATACCTTTGCCCCTAGATTTGCCCCAGACTACCCTTGCGGGTAGAAACTATATGTTTTGTTTAGCATTCAATCTCCAACCATATGTACAGAGGAGTTACAACAAAAATAATTGTTGAATGAGTAAATTATGGAATTAAATGGAGAATGTGTGGTTCCATGCTTGTCCTATATTGTAATATATTAAATATGATTTCCTCAAGAGAATATCTCAGCATGACAGAGGGTAAAATATTTCAATGATGAAAAACATAGAACATAAAATCAATCTTGAAAAATGTTGAATATAGGTCTAATATTCTTTGTTCCATGGAAGTCTAAAGTCAATTTTTCTCAAGACAAAAACCAGAAGCAAATTTATGATCATTTTCCTTAGGTGAATGTTGCTGTTTCTTTGTGAGATTTGTGTTGCTGCTGTTTGGGGCACAATTTTCCTTCAATGTAAAACATTTAGGAAAATACCTGTAATGAAATACATGCTCCAAAATGGTAGTTCTCATTCTTAAGATTGCAGATCACATCCCCACTTCTTAGTTTGTCTCTTTGCCTTTCATTGACTAGGGCCAAGCCAAAACCCCACTTTTGCAGGAGATACAGATAGTGGTAATGGCCTCATTTGTTCATTTCTACAACATCTGGGCTTTGTGTCTTATTTTTTCAGAATTTAGTATAGTTTTCAAATCTACCCTCAACTCCATAGAACATTTACTAGGTTGTTAGCCTTCATTTGCTTAGATTGGCATACTCAATTGGCGATAAAGCTAAAAGGCTAACAGTTTATGTGAAACCAAATCCAGGGTTAAATAGAAAACAGAACATGTCTATTAAATTGGAACAAATAAAACATAGTTATGAATCTTATAAAAATGAGTACTGCTTTTTCTAAATAGATGAGATACTTATGTAGTATCCAGAACAACTTGTGGAAAACATACTCTTACTATGTTTGCATTTTCTTTGAATAAGTTGAGATATGGTGGTATTATATCAGGAAGAACAAAACATACCGGGATATGGTAGGACTCTTAGATCGTTACTCACTGACAATTTTATTGAAAGTTACATATTAGTACACATATTTTGATTATTTATCAGGTCTTTATCAATTTTAAAGACCCAAGATGACAACAAAAATATAAAAAGAAAATAGTTTCTCTGCCCATGCAAATAGAAATTCTAATAATATTCTTTTTTAAGAGTATTCTTAAAAAGCATTTTAATCGCCTATTTAAATTACTAATAAAGCACAAAAAATCACAGATGAATGATATTTTTATGCATGAAATTTTGTAAAATGTTATCAGAATAAAGAGTATTTTAATATCCATTCTACAGATATTTGTAGAATAGAAATTTTGCAGTTTTAAATAAGGGGGGAGAAGGAGTTTCTTTCTTTTTTTTTTTTTTTGAGACTAGGTCTTGCTATTTTTGCCTGTGGAACCGCAGGCTCTCGTTGCCCGGGGTACCACAGACTCAAGCAGTCCCCAACCTCAGCTTCCCAGGTAGCTGGGATTACAGGCACGCACCACCATGCCCAGCTATTTTTTTGGAACTAGGTCTCACTACGGGCCCCAGGCGGGACTCGAACCGCGATCCCTAACCCCTGCCGCTTCATAGGCTGAAGCTTACAAGCACGAGCCACCGTGCCCGGCGAGAAGGAGTTTCTGATGAAGAAAACAGAATGACCAAGGACTGTAAAGAAAGAGAATATTTACTTTCCAAAAATTGTGAAGCATTTGGTATAACTATCACTTACGGTTTGAGGACTTCAAAAACCTATGTAAATATATCAGATCAAGACAGGCCGTGTAGACAATGTTTAAGGAATTGGAGTTTCTTCTTGAGAAAAATCAGAAATCCATAAGGAATTTTCTAGGTGGGTAATAAAATAATAAACTGTTTTAGAATAATCATTCTGGGAACAGTGTAGACAATGATTAATGAGAGATAACAACTTGAGAAGCTACTACAGCATTCTGAAAGAAAGCTGACCTCATGGAAGAAGGGATAGGGAGCCAAGGGTGGATTAGAGAAAAATTTAGATGGTAGAGATGATACTTGGTGAAATAATGGATGTATGTTGTATGGAAGAGGTTTTAGTCAATGAGTAGGTAATGAAGCATTATGAATGATTCCCAGGAACAGCTGGATGAATAGTGGTGTCTGTCATGTAATGAAAACATCTTGCGGAAGCAGTAAGCATGAACATTAGCAAAGGATGAGCTGTACTAACTCCATTAGAGAATAATAAAAATTAAATTAGTGTTTGCTAATGACTTTACAGTTTTTATAATTAATACTACTGATAAAGTCTATTATATATCTCTAATAAAAACACTATATATTTAGTATCTAATATATTTCATATAAATTAAACTTATATAAATAATATTTATAAGATAAATATACTTCTATGATAAAGTGCATTGCACTTTGTGATTTACCAGAGCTGTAACTGATATTACCACATTTGACCTTGTGATATTCTTCCATGTTGCAAATTAGAAAATAAAATTACAAGTTAGATTACTTTTTTATGTTCTTTTTAGCTGGAAACTAGAGTAAAAATACTAAAATTCTGGCATTCTAATACCGCAACCACAGTGGCACACTGTAATATTTGATAGAATTATAATCTTCCTAATTACCATCAATGATCAATCTATCAGTTTCTTCATGCTAGAGATCAAGCACTGTTTTGCATAAATAAATCCTGACAGCCAGCCTAATTAAGTTTGTATTATCTTCATTTTTCAAATGAAGAAACTGATAATAGAGACACTATTTCCTAAGTTCATATGTATGTCAAATGGTATAGTTAGATCTGATTTCTTAAATCTGATGTCATCAATAGTAACTAGAACTTTTATGTCAACCTATCCTAAACACCATCTATTAGGTATTTTTTTGTGACCATTATTCCTGGATAAGCAGTCTGTAGATTAAGTGTATGTTTACTAAATCCACTACTTTATTAATTTGGAATCCTGACCCATTTGATTGTGAACCTTCTTATAATAATTCATGTTGCTGAGTACTTGGTAATTATTGCTGTTGTTTAGGTCAAAAAACTGATCTTACTTTGCTTTGATCTAAAAACTGAGATTGTATAAACATTCTCCATATTTGTAAATTGTAAATAACTTTAAGATAATTTTACCAGGCCAGGCATAGTGGCGTGTGCCTTTAATCAGCCTATGGAACGAGGCCGAGGCGGGGAATCGCTTGAGTCCGCGGCTTAGAGACCCGCCCGGTGCAACATGGTGAGACCCAGTCTCAAAAAATTGCTGAGCGTGGTGCCGTGCACCTGTAATCCCACTACTTGGGAAGCTGAGGCTGGGGATCGCTTGAGTCCATGGTACCTTGGGCAACGTGAGCCTGCGGTTCCCGGGGCAGCATAGTGAGAGACCTAGTCTCAAAGAAAAAAGATAATTTCACCAACCAGAATGTTCAGTTTATGTTGCTCCAACCAATAATCACTAAATCTCAGCGGCTTTAAATTATATAAAATTTATTTCTTATTTCATGCTCATTACAGGCTAGCAGAAGGTCTTGCTCCACATTGTTCTGACTCAGAGATCAGATTCCATCAAGGATGCTGTCTCTTGTGTCATTGACACGAGAGAGGGATAACTGAGGGACCATATACCAATTCTTAAATGCCAGGTAGGAGAGACACCTTACTTCCACTCACATTGTACTTATTAAGATATGTCACATGGAGGACAGCAGGGTTCAGCAATATCAGAGTACATCTGACATTCAGTGCAGGTTTCATCTGTTGGCTGAGTTCTTTTTTCTTGGGTAGTTTAGCAGTCCAGGTAATAGCCACCGATCTTATCACAGCTTAACTGCAGTACTATGTTAAAACAGCATATCCAGATGGGCAATTTAAGTTTCCAAAGAAAGAAAGAAGTTGAAAATAAATGGCTGAATAATTGTTAATTTTATAAGTGTTTTAGAGTTGGTCATGCAGATACCCTTCTGGAGTTGATAAATGACATAAATCTACTTGCAGTTTGACTCATCAAAAGATGAGGTAGCTCTATCTGATGTCAAAACCATTCCTTCTCCTTTGCCCCCCCCCCATTTTTAAGCAACAAATGACCTCTCTACCTCCCAGATGGATAATTCAGACACTAAGTACTATTTTTGACTAGTCTCTTACCCTTACCTTAGATAACCAGTCAGTAACCAATTCTTTACATTTTTCAATACCTATCTCTTCCATTCTCTCTGCCATCTCTTTAAATTATACTACTATCATATCTAAATTATTGCAAAAACTTTTGTTTCTCTTCAAATCTTGCTTCCTCTTACCCATTAATCTTTTCTTTGTCTGGCAGTCAGAAATAGGAAAAGACTTTTTTGGAAAGAATATGTATTTTAGAGATGGAGAAATGCTTTTAATCACACCATAGAATACTTTATTCTGTTTTCCAGCTTCCTTACAGAAGAAAGCAGTGTCATAGAAACATGGTATGATCTTGATCACAGGATGAAGTGATTTTTTTTTTCCAACCTGAGATCATCAATAAGAAATTGACAGAATCAACTTAGTAATTGTTCAATTTACTAAAAAGTTAGTCAACACTTCTTTAAGATCTCAAACTATTATTTTCAAAATTAGATATGAAATTTGCATGAGCTAATGCTTTCAGAAGGTTTAGCAAAGGAGAGATGTCATTATTTAAGTATTTGGGGGTTATGGGTTCAATTTTTCTTTAGATTCTAAAGAAAAGTTACCTTTTCTAATCCATCCTATGGTCAGGGAAGAAGGAAATCAACAATTCTGTTTATTTTAAATCAAGCAGAAGAGACACTATCTCATTAGCTCTATGAAGTCAATACTACCATCAGCACAATTTTACAGAGAATGATTCTTTGGAGGTGAAATATATTCACTAAATTTCTAGATCTTGGGCAGAGGGAATCCATTATTCCAGCCCCAAATACGAGAAGCTGAATTCTCAGGTGCGTTTTCTCATTGCTTTGAAATAGTTATTACTGTCAATACTCACAAACTGCTTGCTTTCCCATTCTAGAGACAAGGTTATTGAAGTTTAAAAAGATTAAGCCAATCTCTCTCTCAATAAGTGGCAATGTTGATATGGGAATTCATACTTGGATACTTCAAAATCTATGCATTTATCCATATTGTCTTCCAAGAAAACATTTGTTTATTGTTTCCTGAACATAACCAATGGGGAGTGATGATGTTTAGAAGTGACAGAAAAAAGAGCAATAATCATAAAATCTCATTAAAACATCATGGTGTAACCGATGTACTTAGCAGATGTTGTTAAAATGAGGCTCTTGCCAATAAAGTATCAAGAAAGTCAGCATAAATTAGACAAGAATGGTAGGGTAATTTCAAAACTTGATTTGGTAACATTTTGATTTGGTAATATAGTAATAATTGTAGCACAGTCTCCTTCAGTCCTGAACAAAATAAAGAACCCTCATTTTCCCTTAATTCTGTTTTCTGTTCTTCTTGTCATCTCAGAAGTGAGGAGTAAGAGTAAGGAATCTATGAAGCTCTCTGGGCAAAAGTGCTAAGAGCAGTCATCTATATCCACACTAGCTATCTATAGGGATCCCTCAGGTTCTGCATGGTAACAGTGCATATCATTCCTTCATATGCTTTTTGGGGGACTTGTTTCTGTAGCTGTTTCTCCAATTACTACTCAGTCACATCCATTTGGGCAGTTAATTATCAAAATGGCTGATATTGGACTTGAGAAAGAGTTGAGCTTGCTATTGTGCAGAATTTAAGGACCTCATTTTTTTTTGGCTTCAAATTTGACATATTTGATTCTGAAACTATTTTGATGAACTCAGCATCTAGAACAGGCACTATAGGGGACAGAGAGAAAACACAAGCACATGATTTCAAGGGAGTATTTGGAGTAGCCAGATTTTCACATGTAGATAATTACAGGATATTATAATTTGAAATTCAGACTGATCCTAAATAAGAATGGAAGAAAGGAAACTGACATGAGGCATTGCCTCTGTGTTCTGTGGAATCACAGTGGTCAAACTATGGCTGAGATCAAACCTGATTACCACCTACTTTTGTATACCTTCTATACTAAGAGGGGTTTTTATTCTGAAGTAACTGAAAACCAAATCAAAGGAAGAACAACTTTTGATAAAACATGAGAATTAATTAAAATTAAAAATTCGGCCGGGCACGGTGGCTCGTTCTTGTAAACTTCAGCCTATGAAGTGACCGGGGCTAGGGATCGTGGTTCGAGCCCCGCCTGGGGCCCGTAGTGAGACCTAATTCCAAAAAAAAATAGCTGGGCGTGGTGGTGCGCGCCTGTAATCCCAGCTACCTAGGAAGCCAAGGCTGGGGATTGCTTGAGTCTGTGGTACTCCGGGCAACGAGAGCCTGTGGTTCCACGGGCAAAAATAGCAAGACCTAGTCAAAAAAAAAAAAATTAAAAATTCATTACATAAATAAAGTCTTGTTAAAACACAGCCACCACTTATTTGGTTACTTATTTTTCAGGACTGCTTTTGTACTTTAGTAGCAGAGTTAAATAGCTCTCACAGGCTGTATGGCTTGTTAGGCTAAAAATACTTATCTGATGTGTTACATTTTGCTGACCTGTGCTTAGGAACATTCTAACAGCCTCAGATTGACCTGTTTCTCTATATTGGGTCCTTAGAAGGTTTTTATTTGTGCTTATGAACTGGGATGCAAGAAAGCCATTTGGTTGTGTTTAAATTTTTTTTAATTGTTTTATCAAAACAGTATTTGCAGTAGAATAAATTTCCTTAAAAGAAATGTAAAGATGATGTATTTTTATAATAAATTAGCAATATATGATTCATTTTTGTTTCAAAATGAAATAATGGCTCTTTAAACTCAATGTTTTACTTATGAATTTAAAAAATGATTCCCAACATATCTTGCACAAATCAAACTGAATATTCTATCCCTTCAATAATTGGATGATCCCCTTCATTGTCTATGTAAAGTAACAGTTTTTCTTTTTGTGATCACAAATAGAAAGAAAGGTTAATGCATCCCATACTGGTTATGCTTGTTACTTTCCTTATTAGGTAGAGAAATAACCTAGTATGTGGGTGGAGAACCACAAGTTTCAAGTTATATCCTGTACTAAAATTAAAAAACAAAACTATGTACCATAACTAAAATGGAGAAGAAACTGAGATTACAAGAGACTGATATCAAATATTTAACATGTTTAAGCCTCAATAACTCTTCTACTAATATATATTTATTATGTGAGTATGGGAAGAAAATATATAAATTCACAGGAAGGTTTTTACTAAAGAGGAAAAAATAAGCACAGTAAGAAAAGCCTTAAAACTAAGAAACTACTGAAGTGGTATACAAAACATTTGATTGGAAGAAGTATAAGAAGCAGGCAGCATTAATAAAGAGGTGCAAAATTTGGTCATGAATAAGATTTCATTATAAATGTGGACTTGAGAAATTATTTGTCATTTGAAGAAGGCAACAGCTCATGATAAAAAATTGTGTTTTTAAAAATTGGGGTAGCATTGATTACAGCACTGTACATGACTCAGGGGACTAGGTTGCCTCCTCCTCAGAGTTACATTATCCCACCACACCCAGCACCAGAGCACCCACATAACATTGGTTCCCCCATCTCTTTGTTCCTACTCTCTCTCTAGCAGCCTTAATTCTGCTGTCATATTTCCAGGCTTCTTTTAGTTTATTCTATCATTTTGTTTTTCCTATATTCCACATATGAGTGAAATCATCTTTCTGCATCTGGCTTTGTCTTTGTCTCCCTTAGCTCTGTCAATTATCATAATCCCCCCCCAGTTCCGTCAATGATACCAAATGACAAGCATTCACCTTTTTCTTTTTAATAGCTTTGTAGTACTACAGTTTCTTAAGATGATGAAAATTTTGAAGAGAAAAACTGTAGAGGATTACATTATGATGGTGAACAGAAATCGCTAAATCATAAGCTATTCTTTAGGATAACAGGTTCTGCAGAAAAAAGTGTTAGGTCAGCAGTATGTTCACATAATTGGAAAGACATTTGCCTCTCAGCCTCAATAGCAAGAACATATGTAGTGGTCATCTTTACACTTATTTTACCTTTGATGAAACATGATGAAACATGTTACCAAGATACATGTCCAAAGTATGCAGCTATAAAATGAGGTTTGTCTGTCAAATCTGTGCTTACAAGAAAAAGAAAACAACAACAAAACAAAACACATTAAGGCATCTGCATGTGCTTCTCAAAAGAAAGGAATTCAGAAGAAAGTTGAGCAGTGCATAGTGGCACATACCTGTAATACCAGTTACCTGGGAGGCTGAGGCTGGGGATCACTTGAATCCATGGGTCTAAGGCAACGCTGGGCAACATAGAGAGACCTAGTCTCTTAAAAAGAGAGAGAGGGGAGAGAGAGACAGACAGACAGAGAGACAGAGACAGAGAGAAATTTGGTAGGTTTGATCTTGGACACATTCTGATGTTTGTGAAACAGTAGAGCTGGGGTGAACACCAATTTGCAGGAAGATGAGAGCAGCAGAGAAAATCAAAGGTAGCAAGTGTGAGCCATTTCTACAAGAATTTTGGGAGAGAAAAGGTGTAGTAATGGCTACAAAATAAATGAAATCTTGCCATTTGCAACAAATGGTTGCAATTTAAGGGGATTATGTTAAGCAAAATAAGAGAGGAGAAAAACAAAAACTGGATGATTTCTCTCCTAAGAGAAACAAGCAAAGGAACAGAGGAAACCAAACCAAAATACCCTTGAAATCGGAGTACAGACAGGAGGCTACCACAAGAGGAAGTTGGGGGTGGGGAGAGAACAAAAAGGAGAGGGAGCCAATGGACTGCTGGGGAGATTAATTGGGGGGTTGGTGCAGGGCATAATGAGTAGCATACATTAGAAGATGCATGACCCTATACTCCTAAAACATAAGCGGTGTTGTAAGCCAGTCTTACCATGATTAAAAAAAACAAAGTAAGAATTTTAAAGACAAGATAAATTATAAATAACTATTGAATATTGAGTTTTCTTAATGCATTTTTGATAATATCTTAGACTGGTCAAATAATGATCAAACAAGGAAAGTGTTCATTCTCTAAAATGGTTAAATTTAAAATTTCTAATTTCTCAACTGTTGTTTTTAAAATCACGCCATGATATTGATTAATCCCAAGAGTTTTTAAAAATGAATGAACTGAAGTATGCTTAACTTCCCAAGATAATCTGTTGGAGTCTGCTCTAAAAGTCTCCTATTATGTGTTTTATTTGAAGTCATTGTATTGACAATGTCAACAGAAAACCTTTTTGAGCACTTCTATTCAAAATGCTAATGTATTTTTGAGTCCTCATAATTTTTATGATGCCTGACAGTGGGAATGCATAACACACATGTATAAATGAAAAAGAAGGAAGGTATCACTTAATTTTGGTTTTAGGGGAAAATTCTGTATTGATTTTAGGGGAAAGCAGCCTGCTGAAATTCCAAGAGTTAACTGAATTTTCAGTAATTTGCTATTAGTAGTAATGATTCTTGCTGTAGCTGCCACTAATGAATATTTTATAAAGCAGAAGGAAGATGCTAGCTCTCAATCTGGATGACTGCCAGAGAGAAAACTCTCACCTTGATCTTGTAGCTCAATGCCAACCCATATTTTCAATGACTGGAGGCTACTGTCCTCTTAATGTCCCATTATTAATTTAAATTCAACATGTGCAAAACCAAACAGTATTTTATTCTTCGAACACTTTCTGTTGATTTCCTCAGTTTTGCTAACAATGCCATGGATCTAGTTACCCAGATTCAAACTTTCAATTACAGTCTACTTGAGGAGCTACTGTATCTTGAGGGTTTTCTCCATAGGAATTGTGCTGTTAAGAATTTAGCAAGCATATGCACCTAGGCCCTATGAGCACTGTACCAGCACTATCATGACTTTACTTCAAGGTGGAGAAGTTGCAACTTAGGGAGGGCAAGAAATCATCTAAAGTCACTTAAATAGAGGTTGGGACTCCAGGACTCAGCAAACATTCAGGGCTTGAAGATTTTAACCACTTTGTCCTGTTGCCTTAGTCTCCTCTGACTCCTCCTTCCCCTTTCCTGGTCAGGAAACTGTTCCTGAAATGTTTCAGACAACTCTTCTTTCCATTGTAGTGCCTCCACAGTGTTTAGCCTCTCACAATCCAGCACATATTCTGGGAGGTCTTTCTGCTCTTTACTGACACATTCTTCCAGTAGGATACACATCATGTACACTATGAGGTCAATGAAAAGCCTTAAGTTATCACCTATGGTTTGAATGTAAATTCTTACCCAGACACTGAGATTACCATGTACCCTTCCAATCTTAATTCTAACCACTTATCTTCAAGACACTAACCTTTATTCCCTCTCTGACTTCTTGTTCTTTGAACTCTATAAAATTCTATCCACTACGTTTACAGTCTAGAGTAATGCTTCTTCCTCCAGGAAACTTTCCCTGCTTTCTTTCATTAGATAAAGGTTCTGTTAATTTTTATCAAAACCTATTCACTTATATACTTATATACAAAAGCTGTCACTTATATACTTCCCTTCCCTTTAAGATCCTAGTTTCTCTAGGATTGAACAGTGGCGATGCATTACTATTCTTTTTGTAGTTGGTGAGCATGTAAACCAGTACAATCAATGTATATGATTTTTGCTTTAAAAGTGAAGATGTGGCCGGGCCCGGTGGCTCGTGCTTGTAAGCTTCAGTCTATGAAGCGGCCGGGGCTAGGGATTGCGGTTCGAGTCCCACCTGGGGTCCATATGAGACCTAGTTCCAAAAAAATAGTTGGGCGTGGTGGCGCATGCCTGTAATCCCAGCTACCTGGGAAGCTGAGGCTGGGGATTGCTTGAGTGTGTAGTACCCCAGGCAACGAGAGCCTGAGGCTCCACGGCCAAAAATAGTGAGACCTAGTCTCAAAAAAAAAAATAAAAGTGAAGATGTGCTGGGCATGGTGGCACATGCCTGTAGGTGGCAGCCTAGGAAGCCATGGCTGGGGTCAGGGATCGCGGTTCGAGTCCCACCTGGGGCACATAGCGAGACCTAATCCCCCCCAAAATATAGCTGGGCATGGTGGCATGCGCCTATAATCCCAGCTACCTGGGAAGCTGAGGCTGGGGATTGCTTGAGTCTGCGGTATCCCAGGCAATGTGAGCCTGCAGTTCCACAGGCAAAAACAGTGAGAACTAGTCTCAAAAAAAAATGAATAAATAAAAGGGTGAAGATGTGTAACATTTTATTATTAAGTGCTGCCAGATGTACACTCAAAATGTTTGCTACCTAGTTTGGAAAACAAATTATTATTAAAAAATTGACTAGAGAAGAATCAGATGTTCAATTAAGAGGGAGATGAAAGAAGAGAAAGAGAACAAGATTGAGAGAAAGGGATGAAAAAATAAAGATGCTGAAAAGTGAAGAAAGTTGCCATAAATGGAATGGATCTGTTCTAGCAGGCAAGAATATAAGTGAAGGCTCTCAGACAGTCCAGGAAGAAAGATGGCATTTTGGGAACACTGTGAAGGAAAAACACCAGGGATTTTTAGGATCTTCCAAAGAAAAGCAAGCCCCTCAAATTAAGTGTTGTTTAAGAATTTTTTTAATTTATATTGAGATATAATTGACAACTATGAGTTTAAGATGTACAACATGTTGATTTGATACATTTATATTTTGTAATACCACTACCACCATGATACCAATACCATACCTCCCATCATTGTTTTTCATTACAATATTTTGTAATAACAACATTATTCCAAGTTAGTTGCAATTAGTGAGTTTTTACTGTATTTTCTTATACTGCTACATAAATACTAGATTCATCATTGAGTATCTGAATTACAGCCCAGGGTAAAGTATGGTAGACTGCTCCCTCTTGCTTTTTAACAACTATCATGTTTTAAGTTTTTTATTCCTAGTCATGAACAGATGGTAAGAAATTATCACATGGATAGGATTTTAGAATGTTAAAAAAAAGTCATTTTTATCGTGGAATTTCTACATATGAAAGAATTTTCTTCATTCTGATTTATGCATGCAAAACTGCTGTATGATTGCCTCTGCTATTGTTTCAAGAGATGTGTTCACAAATGTGTAATGAAAATATGAAGCTAACTTACTGTACTTTTTATGATCAAATTCAGATTCAAAATTGTCCTATGGTGATTGACAAATATTGGTTGCGATGAATTATTATACAGACCTATTTGACTAAAATTCTCACAGGAAAAAAAAAGAATTAACTAATTTATTTTGAGAAGCTACCTTTATGTGAGAACAGGCAAAAAGAAGGGGATTTGAAAATTATCATTTTTTTCACTACATGTCATTTTGGGGAAAAATAAGATATCAATACATTTTAAGATTATAAAGCATTGACTGTTTTTCCATTTGTTAAACTCTTTGATATGTATTACACATCATTTTTTCCTTAGGCATATAGTGTTGCTAATTTTCTCCATATGCGTACAATTTGTCTTTGACCTTTAACAAATGTCCTCTAGGCAGCCCATTCACCATCCAAGAACAACGCCACAGAATCATTTTACATGCACATGAAGGGCTGAAAGCTCCATAAAAATAAATGATCCATGGCACAAGATACATTAACCAGCAGAATAATAAGCTATTTCAGCCCTATAAATTTTAGTGCCATCCATTCAAAACCACATTGGGTCACTTTAGTATTAAATTCATAGGAACAAAATAGTAAATACACATGTTCTATTTGTTAAGCTGCCAGCTCTGTATTTTATGTAAAAATTTGTTAGCCTAGAAAAATCTTTCCAAAGGCACATCAGCCAGTGTATATTTAAAAGCAGTGTCTCTTTCCAATACATGATTTTATGTGCTACAGATATATTTTACTATTAAGCATCATATATATTTAATATCACAATGTCTACTTCAGTGTCTTAAAAAGCCTTTGTTCACTTTATAGTTTCCATTACTGAAGAACCAACATTTAATTCTCCCACAATTTTGTAAAGTACAGACAACCCACAAGAGCTTCTAGTTTTAGCTCGCAGCCCAGTGGGACTGCGATAATTGTTATGAAATCGTTAATTCTACCTCAGCAGTTTCAACTGTCAGGTACATGTAACAATAATTGCAGTTAATGAATGCTGCTCAATTTATTAAGTGCAAAATGAAAATCAGTATTCTTTTATATGCAGCTCTGAGACATAGTAACATTTATCATTTGTGTATATCGTGTTGAATATTCTGTCATTTATTGGTCAGGGTATACAGTCATATTTTTAAAAAACTTTTCTTCATTAAAAAACAATGCAGGAAATTTACCCTCTAATTTGAGAGTAATTAAAATAATTTTTACCAAAGGTAATATTTAGTAAGAATCTACATCTATGGAAAACAATTCTTCGGCACCAAGACGTAGCTTCTTTGGGCAAATAAGATCTTTTCTTATGCTACCCTCCCTTCCTCTCCACTAATCCTGAAAATGGGATGGAAAATTCCAAACTCTTCTACTTTATTGAAATATTTATGTTGTTTCTTTCCCAAAGTTTTAGGAAGTAAAATTTGTGTGTGCTTAGATCCGGACTCTTTTTTGATTTAGAAAAGTGAAAACTGAATTTCTTAGTTCCAATCATTCAAAGTAAATGGCAAAGACATTTGCAACAGCAAAGAGGGAAGAATTTCTGAAACTATAAGATGAAATATTATCACTTTTAGGATCCCAGAGGCATCTGCTTCCAATGAATATGCTCTGACCGCTCAGTTGTCCTATATGAACAATCACAATTAGCTTATATCGTAGGATCATCAAGTCCTTGACTTTGGCTTTAATTACCTAGAAATTTTTTTAAAAGAAAAGAAAGAGGACTCTTTTAGCTACAATGAAATTTAAGCTTTAGTCTCTGTTGTAAATATAGAGGATTAGAATATAGCATGATGCATGCCAAATAGTTCAGTATATGTTGTAGAACTGTAACTGATTTCCCTCAAATGCTGTCCTCATGAGGTAGGACATTTCAGGGACAAGATGATAGCATCAGCAATAAATTGACATTTCTAAGACAGGTGGAAAGTTATAATCAGAGCACAGAATTTAATGGATTTATTACAGTCTTTGAAAATATACATTAAGATGGCTTCCCTTCGAATAATGTTGGCAGTAAGGTTCTACTGCCTTGTTTATGTCTAATTAAGGGACCATACATCTGGAGTTTCTTATAATCTGATGAATCATGGATGCTTATTAGATATTTTGTTATAAAAAGGAAAGTACAAAAAAATCGAGTAAAGTGCCAGCACTTCAGTTGATAAAAATAGAAGTGTATTTAAATTTATTTAAAGGCCAATATGTATGTATTTGATAAGAAGCTGCCTTGACTATTAAAAAATATTCTTTTACAGAAGCCCAACTGAATGGGAAAAAATTTTTGTCCTCCACAAGAGTGATAAGGGTTTAATAACGCAGATCCACAAGGAACTCACACAACTAAGCAAAAACAAAACAAGAAGCCCAATCAAAAAGTGGGGAGAAGAACTAAAAAGACACTTCTCCAAAGAGGAAATATAAATGGCCAACAGGCACATGAAAAATTGCTCAATATCACTAGCAATCAGAGAAATGCAAATCAAAACCACAATGAGATATCACTTTATACTAGTAAGAATGTCCCACATCAAAAAAACAGGCAATAACAAGTGCTGGTGTGGATGTGGAGAGAAAGGAACACTCTTACACTGCTGGTGGGAATGTAAACTGGTCCAGCCACTATGGAAAGCAGTATGAAGGACCCTCAAACTCATGAAAATGGAATTACCATTTGACCCAGCAGTCGCACTTCTGGGAATCTACCCAAAGGAGATCTCAATGTGGGTACAAAGGGACACCTGTGCTCGGATGTTTATTGCAGCACTATTTATAATTGCAAGGATATGGAAACAACCCAAATAACCCAGAACAGACGAATGGATGAAAAAAATGTGGTATATATACACAATGGAGTATTACTCATCAATTAAAAATGACAAATTTGATGAATTTATGGAAACCTGCATGTACCTAGAAGAAATCGAACTAGCAGAAATGAACCAGATAGAAAAAGACAGAAACCAAATGGTTTCACTAATATATGGACAACCAAATGAAAGTACACAAAAGGAGGGTGGGGACCAGATGGATCGGTCAGAAAGGGGAGGTGTTGGGTGACCCCCAGGGATCAAAATGATGTGAAATATATATATAAATAAATTATTAAAAATATTCTTTTACAATAATATTGTATTAATTGGAAGGTTTGCACACTTTTTGAACAAACTACATATAAATGGTACAATAGCGGCCTAAATAAATATTTTCATAAAATACAAATAAGCTTTTTTACTGTACTGCAAATTGCCTTTACCAAAAGTAGGGGGTTGTATTTTCAGCAAATATTTTAGTTATAATGAACACTTTGAGCAAATCACACATATACCTCAGAAATTGTTTTAGTCATCTGTCTGCAGAACTCTGGTTCATATTGCTCTTCTTGTAGGTAGTGAGTCAACACATCTTTCAAAATATGATTGACAGTGACCACAGGAAAATGTTTGGTGGGACCTGAAAATACAGATGAAATTTCTTTCTAAGAAATAATTTCAAATCATATTTACCTATCCAAGAGGCTAATCAAAAGAGCATTGAAACCTGGGGAGACATTTGATCTTCTTTGCTACCCACAGCTTTTTAGGAGAAAGGGGGGTTTTAATTGGGTTTTCAATTAGGTTCTCTGGCAGAGGGCAAGAAGACAATGGATTCATCCACTTATCAGACTGCCTAAAGAGTTTGTTCAATACTAATGAGGTTTGATGTTGAAACTATCTTCCTTATCAGTTCCCACTATCAATGACTTCAAAGTCCCAACATCTAAGTGGTTCCCCCAGTTTTTGTATCTCTCCCTCCAATCTGTTTAACACACTGTAACTTGAGGGATCACTCCAGAGCCCAGATCATATGAGATTGTCCCCTTAATAAGGTATAAGGTTAGGTTCTTAACCAACCTTCATCCTCTTTCCCCATTACCATAGTTCTCTGCATGCATACTATACTAGTCTCATGGAATTCATCTGTCTTTTCAAGAAAGCTGGTGAGCATTTCCTCTTGCTCTTTTTTTTTTTTTTTAAATGAATACCCTTTCCCATCTTGTTCATTGAAGAAATATCCACTTATGTGTTAAGGTCAGTTCAGATGTCTCATTTCTCAGGTACCCTTTCTTCTCTCCTCAGGTCAAACTTGCCCCTTTCTTCTAGGTACTCACATTACACTGGGTTCTTACTATTAGTGGCTCCTAATCTGCCTGGTAACAGGCGAGACTTACCTGCCTTTATCATCAGAAAATACTGATCAATATCACATAGTATCCTTCTCAGAGTCTAAATGCACAAGAAATCTTTAATGTATGATTTCTGAATTGAAATATTAACCACTTTACCCATAATAATCATAGCATGGTTAATTTTATTGAGCGATTGCAATCGTTAGGGACTTCTGATAATCATTTCATAAGAAATTATCTTGCATAATCTTCCAACAAATTTCTGAGGTGAATCTTTGGTCACCTCCATTTCTTAAATGGAAAAACAGAGGTCTAAATACATGTGGCTAATCTAGTCAAAATTACATCTTAGCAGAGCTGGGATGTCTGCCCAGATTTATCTGACTCTATAGCTTATGTTCTTAAACAACTTTAGTCCACTTTTGGAGCAGAAGGGTGAATCATCTTTATCCTGTACCCCAAGAATCTTACCTGCACCTCCAAGGTATACTAACCTCCCCATCTCTCTAGTTACATGTCCATGTCTATGTCCCTGTATAACATGCACCTGTGCCCAGGACCTGGCATGCAGAGGGCAGAGGCTCAGTTATTTACTGACTGATATGGATTAAGGAATGAGATTTAAATCTCATCTATAAGAGATGTAAGATTTAGACCCAATTTTATTTTCATAATCTTCAATATCTTTTAAATGTCTCTTTAATGATGGTATCAGTCATGGTTTAAAGAAATATATTGCCTATTCAAGTTAGCACAATTCCAGGAGAATTTAATAAATAGGAAGTTGTTGGGGAAAAGTTAAAACAAGCTAAGCACCAAACTGAAGAGCACAACTTTGAGCAGGAGGGAAAGGGGGGGGGCGGAATAGGGGTGGGGGGGTAAACCCTGGGGATTACAATGTTGTGAAATGTATATATAAATAAAAAAATTAAAAAAATAGGAAGTTGTGGCAGCGGGTATGTAGGAAATCAATGATAGTGGAGCACCCCTGACTAGTGAAAGGCAGAGTCTTACTCCTATCTTACCCCAGGCTGCAGGAATCAGAGAAGGAAAATCTTACTCGATCCCAGAAGAGGCATATGCAGAGGGCTCCTCTGAGAGCAGCTTGGGTCTTCCTTTTAACAGAAGCAAATAGCCTGAGGTGAGCCACAGGCTGGCAGAGGAAACAAAAGCCCAGTTCTTACCCCTCCTCTTCTGATTTCCTGCTAAATTTCCCTTGGTTGAATTTAACCAGAGATTATAGCCTATAGCTGTTGTTGAGTTAGGTCAGACTCCTGGAGTTCAATAAAATAGTATTTAATTTTTTATTAGATTGGAATTGTTAACTGAAATTTAAGTCAGGTGGGAAATTAATGTGGACACTCATACTGCCATGAATATGATAATTAGCCATAGTATTTGGTCGGTAGGAATTGCTACTATACAGGAAAGATAAGCAGTCTTAAATCAATCTAGGAAACTTCTGATTGCTCCTATTTTGGGGGGTCAGAGCTTGGGCACTAGCTCTTTTCGACAAGCTCGTAGGTACCCACAGGCCTGTATCACCCACCTGGGACCCTTAGAAAATTTCTTCTCATAAGCGTGGGATGATCCTAATTTGAAAGTTATTTTCCTCTTGTTTTGTTTTGTTTTTTTTGTTTTGTTTTGTTTTGTTTTTTTGAGACTAGGTCTCGCTATTTTTGCCCATGGAACCGCAGGCTCTCGTTGCCCGGGGTACCACAGACTCAAGCAATCCCCAGCCTCAGCTTCCCAGGTAGCTGGCATTACAGGTGCGCGCCACCACGCCCAACTATTTTTTTGGAACTAGGTCTCGCTACAGGCCCCAAGCGGGACTCAAACCGTGATCCCTAGCCCCAGCCGCTTCATAGGCTGAAGCTTACAAGCACGAGCCACCGTGCCCAGCCTATTTTCCTCTTTCTATTTAAGACATTTTGAAAATGATAATATCAGCTTGGACTAAATCAATCAGATTATGCCTTTAGGTTGATACCTTTCTTTCTTTGACTTCCTCCTGCCAGGCATTCATATAACGTATACCTCATTTGAGCTGTATCATTCACAGGGAACTTAATTCAGCTCTCTATCATAGTGTCTTGTGTACGTAATTCCTGTCAGAAGCTAGCAAATTCCTTCAGTGCAGATATGTGTCTGCCTAGTGCTCCTCTTTGTCTTTCCAGAACATCATCTATCTTCTAGGGACCAATTCTCTTCATACTCCAGCCACACAGTACCTTAAGATTAATCATCAGACCCTACTGGAACCCAAGTTCTGGTCACAGCTGACTAGCCAGGGATGGCACTAACCCCAAGCCAAGCCAGTTGGAATTTTTATTTTAAAATTTTACAAGGAAAAAAAAAAACAGACTCTCTATGGTGGTGGAAGTTACGACATGAAATCTGTAGGAACTGTGGGAGGTCGTGTTTCTTGGAGTGGGTAGGAGGTTTCATCCTGCACTGAGGGAAGGAGCCTACACAGCTCAGTGCTGAGAACAGCATCCCAGTGCACTGAAGTCTCAGTGGCTCTAACAGTGGCTCTTTCTGCACGTTACTTAGTCTTCTTTTTTTTTCTGAGACTAGGTCTCATTATTTTTGCCTGTGGAACCGCAGGCTCTTGTTGCCCGGGGTACCACAGACCCAAGCAATCCCCAGCCTCAGCCTCCCAGGTAGCTGGGATGGCAGGCGCGCACCACCACACCCAGCTATTTTTGGGGACCAGGTCTCGCTGCGTTGCTCCAAGCGGGACTCAAACCGTGATCCCCAGTCCCAGCCGCACCCCATAGGCTGGCGTTTACAGGCATGCCCCCCCCCTCCGTGCCCAGCTCATTGAACTTGTTTTTTTTTTTTTTTGAGACTAAGTCTCCCTGTTTTGGTTCATGGAACCGCAGGCTCTCGTTGCCCAGGGTACCACGGACTCAAGCAATCTCCAGCCTCAGCTTCCCAGGTAGCTGGGATTACAGGCGCCCACCACCACGCCCAACTATTTTTTTGGAACTAGGTCTCGCTACAGGCCCCAGGCAGGACTCGAACCGCGATCCCTAGCCCCGGCCGCTTCATAGGCTGAAGCTTACAGTCACGAGCCACTGTGCCTGGCCAGTCTTCTTCTTCTTTTAAAATCTCTATAACCAGATTCTATTCTGAAAATACTCTCTGAAAGACATTAATGAATTTTTCTTTTCTTACTTGTTTGTTACTGACCCTTCCCCTCCAGTAGAGCCAGATCATTCATTGCCCTGCTCAGGCTGGGATGCTGAGGCAGAGTTCAGCTTTGGATTTCCAAAATCAACTCGTGAAGTGACTCTTGAGTCAACTGACATGTATGCCAAAGGTTTCTTTTAATTTTTTAAGATCGAATCTTTTCATTAGGAAGAAAGTATGTTTTTAAAAATCAAAAAAAGATTTTACGGAAGAGTCAGGATGAGAGGGCAAATAAAGAAAATTATTGATAAAAATTTAATAGAGAATAGATACAAATTTGATTATTAAATGTATCTGTATCTTAGCACTCCCAAACTTGGGTGATGATAATAATTATCACATATATTTGCTAGAATTAAATTGAGGAAAATATTTCAAATGTTTAGAATAGTTCATGCCACATAAAAAATTTCACTGGATATTTACTATTATTAGTTTATTTTTAATATTATTAATCATATTTATTTGTATTTATTATTATTAATATTGTATTACTGTTGCTATCTCATGGTGAGAGAAGGGACAGTGAAATTCTGGGAAGAGAGCAAGATAGAAGGGGCTGTAAATAGGGGACTAGTGAGGTCTCCACGCTTGGGAAGGACCCTCAGAGGTAGGACAAAGTTAGTATAGGGAGGCTCTGGCCATGAATGACAATGGCCTGATGACAGGGCCAGAGTGCCTCATGGAAAGTGGGCCCAAATGATGCCTCTCTCTCTATCTCATTTTTAAGTTCTACTTTTCATTTTGTTGGCTTCATTCTTAAGCAGATTCTCTGGCAGAAAAGATGGCCACCAATAACTTTTTATTGATGGTGCTCAGAGTGTATCACTTTAACCAGTGCCCCAGATAATGTTCTGTGAAGAACTTTTGTATTACTAGGAAATTATATGGAATGTCACTTAAGTTCACAGTAATCTTAGGTGAAGTCCTTGAGTCAATCACTTTGAGAAGCAATAACAGGTAAAATGTTAAGTAAATAACTTCATTTAATTCTTTTTTTTTTTTTTTTTTTTGAGACTAGGTCTCGCTATTTTTGTCTGTGGAACCGCAGGCTCACGTTGCCCATGGTACCACAGATTCAAGCAATCCCCAGCCTCAGCTTTCCAGGTACCTGGGATTATAGGCGTGTGCCACTGCACCCAGCTATATTTTTTTGGAACTAGGTCTTGCTACATCCCCCAGCGGGACTCGAACCACTATCCCTGGCCCCGGCCGAGGTTTCCTAAGTTGCTGCTTACAGACATGCACCACCATGCCCAGCTCAGTTAATTCTTATAGTTTCCTATGATCTGTGTACAGTTACTTCTGTTGACAAACCAAGAAACTAAGATTTAAGGGTGCTGAATATCCTGACAGAACAGCATTGATTTAGGAATTGGCAAAAAAATAAATTTATATCTATATCTATATCTGTATCAGATTTCAGAATCATTGGATCCTATAGCCTATATTTTCTTTTATAGTCATGTTTTGCTATTTAATTAATGAGAAAATGTAAATGGCATTTTATTTGAAAAATATTTTCATCTTTCCATTCCCTTCTTTTTTCATTAATTATACTCATGTTTCACCTCAGTGGCAGCAATTATTTACATAAAGGGTGACTAAACATTTTAAACATTTAATGTATTTCAGTGATACAACTGTTATTAAGTAGAATGTATAAAATTAATAAAACATGGTAATGCTGATGGCTGACTGACATTCCTTACATATTCTGGCATCACTGTCTACACAGGAGAAATCTTTATCAAAGGCCAAGGGTTCTTCCAGTTGCAAAATAAATGCAACATGACCAATTGAATATTTAAAAGAATGGTTGTCAAGCATAAAATATTTTACACAAAAAAGAGATACTCATAGACATTTTGGAAGCAAATATGGAAAATACTTGATTCTAAGGTATTTCTAAAATTAGCTTTCTAACTTGGTTGAACTCTCAGTACTTCTAAAGCTGATTAGATGACTTAGTTTTTTTTTTTTTTTTTAAAAAAGTTATGGAAATATATCCTTATGAAGAAAAAACACAGGGCTTCATATTTCCTTTATCTTGTTGAAATCTGATTCAAACCCTTTTGGCGTGGAGAGCCTAAGCAGGCATCAAATGGCTAAAATCAAGTGGAGGAAAACTTTACCCAAACTTAGTTTGCCTAAATGAAAAGTTCAAGATTAGCTAGCTAATCTAGATTTAGGATGAAGTGATAACTTTAGGATTTGCTTCTCTCAGTCTCAGGTTTCATATGGAAACAAGATGGTAAAAGCTACCCCTCCATTCTCTCAGGTTTTAGGGCCTCATCTGCATTACAACAGTCCAAACAGCATCTTCTCTGATTAAATCTCAAAAGCTTGTGATGGACTTGAACAATCAAAGGGTTATATAATACTATCCCTGAACCAGTCACTGTTAAGGTCAGCTTATATATCAAAAGTAATGATGGCAGTGCTGGGACGACCCCCCCAAAGGAAAGTGAGTAAGGTTTCCAGAAGCAGCATAAAAGTAAATTGGGTGACAGAAATATTCCTTGTCTACCACAGACATTGTGAAAATACCAGTGGATTGACTAATTATGGACACTTGTCATCTGCAAAGTCTTGGGAATTACTGTGGAACACTGACTACAAGGTTTAATGGGATGAACTGATGGTCTATAATTTTCTTGGTGTTAACTGATCACAGATGGAACCACTTGGGTCCTTAGAGTCTTCCTTTGGTCACGGGTAAGTCTCCGTGGAATTTCTATATAACAGTAATTATATATGGATTCAGATAATAGTGTGCAGGTACGTGCTCAGAGAAAACAAGAACATCTATGAGGAAACATGAATTGGGAAAGACATTCACTGTGGGCCACACCTGGGAGTATAGGGGCAGGTGCAAAGATCTTTGTTTTCAAAGACCCAAAACCTCAGTGGGAAGGGATAAACATCTGTCAACAGGGGACCAGGAATCATTTGCCTTTGCCTTGAAGACTTTTTTCCCACCTATCAACAATATTGGTTGATGTTATTAGATAAAATTTTAAAACATACCATTTTCATTTACTTTACACACACACACACAATAACTTCACAAGATAACTTAGAACTATTCAAAGAACTTCTTAGTTCAGTAATACACAATACATGTCAGAGGCTCCTAGTGAATTGCTTGATATTTTGGAAACACTGATAAGGAAAAATAGGCAATGGGTGTTGGTTCCAGTTTGCAGAGGAAGAAATTATGTAGCATGAAATAACTCAATAAGGTTCCATATATTGTTCTAAGATTGAAGATAATAGTAGATCATCAGCTAATATTTTAAGAAAATATCATTCACTGAATTAAACGCTCAAAATAGGGCTGAATGATAAAATAACATACCCAACTGATAAGTGTTTTCCATTCGAACTGGAAGATGAGAGACCTCCTCACTCTGGTTAGGTTCATCCATGTAAGACACAGCACTCACAGAGCTAATAGCCAGAGAGAACACATATTTCAATAATTACCACAACAATATTGACAAAACACAATCTTACATTCAGTGAAAGGTCTTACAAAAATGATTTTTTCTGTAAGAAAATTTCAAGCAAATTCATGTAATATCCCAGGGGCATACATTGCAATTTAAATCTTTTTAGAGATGAAAACATTAAGGCACAGAGAAATTACTTAAAACAGGTCTCCATGAAGTAGATGAAACCCTGTGAAATGCCCAGGTCACTTGATTATCCAAAATGTGTCCATAGGTTAGTCTGTCTGTGGGGTAACAGAAGCACATGTTTCAAAAGCCACTGCCAATCGTATTCCTACCAATAGACACAAAGGCTTTTCTCATACTGGGTAAAATACACAAAAGGGACTGGAGAATTATATGAGGAAGCTTAAGATGTTGGGAAACAATTCTCTATCTCCATAAGGTGTTATAAAGAGTCTGCTATTTTTATGTACCTCACAAAACCCCTTCAGTAAAAAGAAAAAACGAGAAACTCACCTAGATGGTGAGAGAAACCACAATTCACCCAAACGATTGTAAATCAGTAAACATTAATCACCTTTTCAACATTAAGAAAGGGCTTTGGCTTGATTACCAAGGCTATATAAGCTTAGCCAGGTGCTGAACAGGAGACCCAAACAGAGTCCCTAATGTCCCTCCAACACTACTTAATCCATTTTATTCAGAGAAAATTCAACTGTCACTAATGGCAGTCTTATTACACTGTACCTCTACTTCTCCCCACCTGTGCCAATGGGGTTAAGACATATCATTTCAAAGGAGGTATTTTCAAAGCATGTGTGTTTGTGGGTGCATGTGTGCATGTGCATGCGTGTGTGTGTGTATGTTTAGAGTGGCCACTTTTCTAAACAGGTCATGTTTGCGTTTACCTTAAATAAATACATTTGTTCTTAATTCTCCAGGATTTTTTTTTCTGCAATGAGTTAAAATACTTAAATATTTCATTATCAGCTGTTTGAAATTAGTTTCTTGCAAATTGATACTGTAAGAAAATCATGGGTAATCTATTTTTAAGAATCCTTTCAAACAATACAATTTACACAATAAATAAGGTTTACCCACCCAGCCTAAGAAAATGATGCAAGAAACTATGGTTGCTTGTTCATGAAAGATTTCTGGATTAGTGATTTAGTCTTCATTCTTGTAACACCTGCTTTTTTCAATTTTCTGTTACCCTTTGAAGTAGCAAACAACCTGTTCAGCCACATCGGCTGCAGGTGTTGTGGGCAGTTCCACAGATGATAGCTTGGGTTTAGAAAACCCAATGTTGCATAAGCCCCTTGACTGTAAGATAAACCAGTCTGACCCAGCACTATACCTGCTTCTTTTAACTTTGCAAAACATTTCCCATCAATTATCTCATTTTATCATCACAATACCCTTTAAGTTAATAAAAGAGTCATTATTCTACCCATTTCAGAGATAAAGGGAAGGAGTTGAGAGGACTTAAGGGAGTGAGGTTTTAGTTCTTTTGCAGGAAATCTGGCACCCCATATCACACAGAAGGAAAATATTACCCTACTTAGTATCTGTAGAGTGAGTTGGTCAGGCTTTTTCTGTCATTAGCCTCTATGACTAGCACCTGTGGTATTGACTAGCACCTCTTCCACTCCCCATGACTGTACAAGCCTGGGCTCAGTGGTTTTGTGCATGTGTAAGTGGGCAAACCTGGGCCTAGGAGGTGGCAGTAAAGGGGTAGGAAGAGCACATCACTCCAGGAGGAGCACATCACTCCAGGAGAAGGAAAAGAACCTGAGGAGTGCATAAGAAGGAGAGCCCCTAGAGAAGATTCCTGACAGGCTGGGAAACTTACCTGCTTCCCAGCCCTACCACGATTTGGCATGCTTGTATTACAATTGGTTTCACAAGTAGGATGGTTGCAGTATAACATCTCTCATGCATGGTACATATTTTACCATGGTACATACTTTACTTTATAAAAAAATAAAGTATTTTTTTTCTTGTAATGAGAATGTTTAAGGTCTCTCTTAGCAACTTTAAAAAATGCAACACAATATCAATAACTATAGTTCCCATGCTGTACATAACATTCCCATGATTTATATATTATATAACTAGGAGCTTGCATGTTTATTGTATTTTTTTAAAACTAAAATCTGCTAGCTCCATATTATATTGGGAAATGGAAGAAAGAAAATTAAAGGAATGAATAAGTTGATCAGAAAAAAGATTTATTTTTTATTTTAAAAATTTTATTATAAAATAAACTTTAATTTATTCCTTGAAGAAAAGATAAAAGCAAGCGATAACACATTTAAAAAGCTGGCAATCTGTGCAAATGACATTAAACCACAATATGTGTTTAGTAAAATTTTAGAATTCTACAATTAGGAATTACCAATATCAGTTCCAAATTCTTTGCATATTTTCTATTGATAAACAACTTTATTCAAACCTTTTGAAATTTTTAAAGGTAAAAACATGAACCTTGATTTCATGGAAAACCTAGCGCTAAATCACTTGTAGATGACTTGCTCAGGCTGAAGTTTTTGTGTGTGGGAAGCAGTTCGCTTACTGTGATCAACTGAAGTGAGGCTTCCATTAAAGGGCTTGAAAAGGGGGGGTAAAAAAAGTTAAATGCTGAAGAAGATACAGAAAAACAAAACAAAACATGGGATGCTCAAAAAGTAAATTAAAAATTTTAATTATCTGTGCTGCATGCTCAGCACAGTAATAAGTTTACGAGATGTATGTCATGATATTACAAGTGGATGAGTTTCAGTTATGGGTGACCACATCTTCCCTCGTTTATAATTATAATGATTACTCTTCTAGATCCATGATCTCATTACAAAGGGAATGCTATAGCTGACTTCATTTTTAAATGCCAATAATGTTCTTGCTGTTTTTGTGCGTCATCAACTCCTTGGCATTTATGGAGGAAAGAGATTATAGTAGACCAAATATGTCTAAGAGAGTTGTAAAGTTTTAAGAAGGTAAGTAGATTAAAAGTAAATTCGGAAAATTTAAGGTCTGTTGGTGAAACACTGAACAAATCAACAATATTATTATAGAGAGAAAATAGCTTGTGACCTGATGTAAAATTCAGTTAAAACCTGGAATCACATCTATTTTTACTGAGGATAGACTTGGAATTAATCTGGATGCAGAATTAACTGCATGAAATTGGTCAACAATAATGTAAAAATGATTGCCCCCACTATATTGTATCTGGTTGACATTAAGAACATTTCATGCTAATTCAACAGTCTATGTTCTGATTATTTAGAAAAGCAGCAAAAAAAAAAAAAAAAAAAAAAAAAAAAAAAAAAAAAGAAGCCAAGGAAATGAAATGTGTTTTTTAATGAAATTAAGTTTTCTTAATATCTTACAAATTTGTTTGGTGATCATTCCTTGAATTACACAGAAAAATACAAGGCATGTCTTGTTATGATTGCTAGATGTGGAAACAATAATTTCAATTAAATTATGCCAGCCACAATATCATTGAATTATTATTGAGAATTCATTTGCAAACATTTTCACTGCCATTATTACTTAGCTGTTTAGAAACTGCAATAAGAGATAATTGAATGCATAACTGGCCTTGGAACCATTCATTTAGTGGATTAAGGAGATCAGACTATTATCTGTACTTTTTTAAAATATTATTTATTTTTTTCTTTAGATCACAAGCTCCGTAAGTAGTTTTTGGGATACCTCCCCCTCCCTCCTCCTTCTAGTGCCCCTTCCATTCTCTCAAACCCCACTCTTGTTTAGTAGTTGTGCTAAGTCCATTAGTCTCTTTCTTTCCTATGGCAGTGTCCTTTCACTGGGTTGAGGGATTGTGTTGTTGGAACCAGGCGAGCCTTGCTGGTAGGTTTTCAGTCTTAAGTTTGCGTTGGGCGGCCAGACTGTATTCATTTGTGATCTGTCCATGTTTTCTTGCTGCAAGCCGTCTTCTCCAATCCCATCTCTGCTGTTTTGCTGCTTTACCTTATGGCTCTGGTGTCAGATTTAGGGGGTCTCACCCCCAGCCAGTGTCAGTGAAGAAGTTTTTCTGTGAATATAGGCGTCTGTGAATGGTCTTTGTAGATCATCTCTGCTTCAGTTTGCAGTTTTGATGTGGGGCACGATTACCCGATCTTTGGTCTTCCTCTCCTCTCCGGTAGTCTGGGGAGGGGGCGTTGCTTTCCTAAAAGGCATCTCGGAAAAGAGGTCCCGGGTCTTCCTGGTCTGGTGAGCGTATAGGTGCGCATCGTGACATCGTGTCTCTACAGTTGTTTCTTTTGCACTGATTTCTCTGTTGTCCATCTGCTCTGTCCAGCTCAGGCTTGTGGGCTAGATTTTTCCATGGTCCCTCACCCGCTCTATGATGGGGTTTGTGTTGCGCATGTTCTTGATCCTCTGAAGTTTAGCTGGAGTGAGAGCTAAATGGAAGGGGCTCCCCACCTCCTTACCCGGTACCTCCCTGCATGGGGGCGGCTGGATGACTGAGCCTGTGCCCTTCTATGCTCCCCTTGGATTAGGAGCAGAGGGCAACATAGCTCTGCGATCTGGGCTGCAGATGGCTGCCCTGTGCAGCAGCCACCCCCTGGTAGGTGGGGCTACCATAACCCCCACCCTATTCCCCCTCCAGGGCTCACCCGGCTCTGGGGGCTTACCCAAGAACCTTGACCCCTCTTTGCTGGCAAGGGAGCTCGGATGGCTATCTGTACCTTTTATTTGCAACTGTAAAATGCTCGGAAAGACCACTGAATAGTGAACAGTATCCTCTAAACATGCCATTAATTTTTTTTTTTTTTTTGAGACTAGTTCTTGTTATTTTTTTTTGAGACTAGGTCTTGACTAGGTAACAGGTTCACGTTACCGGGGTACCACAGACTCAATCTCCAGCCTCAGCTTCCCAGCAGGTAGCTGGGATTACAGGCATGCACCACCACACCCAGCTATATATTTTTTGGAACTAGGTCTTGCTATGTGCCTCCGGCGGGACTCAAACCGCGATCCCTGGCCCCGGCTGCAGCTTCCTCGGTTGCTGCTTAGAGGCATGTGCCACCATGCCCGGCCTAAATTTTTTTTTTTTTTACTAAGATCATGTGCTGCCTCCCAGTGGAGATATTTCACAGTGCACAGAAAAGAAGGATTCAAGGAATGATAAATTTGTATACTTATTCTTTTGACTTTTCCTCATTCTTTCAGCAAATTTTAATTTATAATTTTACAATTAAATACAAATTTATTGATTTATCATTATTTTATACATTTTTGGGATATAATTTCCCATTTTGACATGTGTATAATCTTAAAAAAAACTGGGAAGTACTGGTCATACAAATCTCTGTGCTAAGGAAACATAAGGTAGAACACAAGATAAAGTATGTTAAGAAATATGCTTACTAGGGGACTTTTCCTCTTAAAACTTATATGGGTGTTTTTATGGATTTTCTGCTTAACAATAAATGAACAGAGACTCTTTCCCCATCAATGTTAGTTGTCTGCTGGTGGTAACTTAGTCTTGTGATCATTTGGCTTGATCATTTGGCTTGAAGCAAGTGTACTGACTTATCAAACTCTGCTATTTTCTGATATAATTGACCCTTTAGTATTAGAAGATAGAAGGTTAAAGTAGGGACAGAAGCCAAGATAATTAAAGAAAATGAAAGAAGTGAGAAGATAATACAATAATATATTCTTCAGGGGCACATTTCTCAAGAATGGGAGTGATTCTTAAGGACAAAGAATGAACTATGGAATCTGAAAAATCTAGCTGTGATATGATTGTAGATAATCCAGGATTTAAAATTTAGCATTAGTTTGCTGAGTTCCTCAAAATTGAGAAATATTGTATTTATACATTAGTTTGAGGTACTGCAATATATTTATTGTGTTAAACAATTTCATCTAAGGTTTACCTTCTCATAATTCAAACCTTCCTTAACATGAATGCATTTATTTAAATTGAAGATGAATAGCTTTGATAAGTACTTGTCTTGTATTCTTTTATGAGATGCTCAGTCAGATTGAGGACACAAAAGAAGATAGAGAAAGGACTCAAGAAAACAATTGTACTCGCAGGTCCTAAAGACATAATATACTCTGTAGGGTCATGAGCAAATATACCAGTGCTGTCACGAGGAAAAAGGCAAGAGCAAGGCAGAGCCAGACTTATGGCTTTTCTTGGGGTTTCGAAGGGCAGAATCAGGTAAGTGATAAATTGCAGGACAAGCTAGTTTGAATAATTTTGGTGGGCTCTAAGCCAGAGAGGTCCAGAGTTGCTGGTACCAGGGGCTCAGATGGTCAAGGGAGAAGTGTGTGCTCTCCTGGGACATTCTGGCCAGATAAAGGAGGTCAGCCATTTAGTTGCTTAGCTTGCACTTCAAAGGAATGCTTTCTGTCAAGAGCTTTCAAATTGTCTAAGGAAAGAGGCCTGATGGAAGATGGTGGAATATTATAAGGGCACTTGTGTTGGGCAAGGTGTAAAAATATACATCTATAGAGTTTAGACCTATAACCTTCAAAGCAGATAGAAAATGTAGACCTATTTGACTTTAATAAATATAGTTTGTAAAAAACAATTGAACAAAAATTGGATAGACCTGAGAGGGTAAGTCTCTTCCTAGTTAAGAAAGAGTTTTTAACAAGTCAAATATACTACACCGAAAAACAGTTCTAAAATACAGTGCTCAAATATGTATATACTTGTAGTACCATGGTGTTGTGTGTATGGGAGAGGGGTGCCTGCTGGGAGATGAGAGTGGGAGTGAGAAAGGGGAAGAAGAATATCAGGTAAACATAAGACAGGTTTGCCTATATTAGCTCTGTTCCTAAAATCCAAGATGTTACAAAAGAGTTGTATTTTCTTTCTTTCCCCTTTTTTATTATATGAATAATTTATATATAGATATATTTCACATCATTGTAATCCCCAACTCTGGTCCTATGATTCAATTGAAAATAAATGGAGATAATAAAAACATGATATCCATGGTTATGGCATATAATATGACCTAATAATCTATAAAGTATCACATACTATAAATCATGATTGTAGCTTAATTTAGCTGTATTATTTTTCTCAAGTTTTTCTTTTTTGGAGGGAAGGCTGCATGACAGATCTTGCTGGAGGTTTTAGTTTGACTTACATGGCAAAAAAATATACCCCTGAGCTCTCATCTTCTAACTATTCTTATAACTCAGTTATCAAAATAGGAAAGCAAGTTGGTAATGTCATTTTTAACCACTCATAAGCAACTCACAGTAGTATAGTTTGTAATCATAGACTAAAGTTATCACATTTAATATGACTTATCTACTGTCTTTCCTACCACACTATAAACTCCACAAAAGCAGAGACTATTTTTGTATGCATATTTATAACATAGTGCCTGGAATGTAGTTATTGTTCAATTAATATTTATTTCAGATGAGGTAATGAATATTATTGTTTTCATTTGTGGGGAAAAAAAATCACCAGATGGTTCTCAATTTACTTGAAAAAATAACCTCCAACTTATAAAGTCATTCATCTTTATTTGCCTATGTGTACCCAACAGTTAATACACACTTGAAGCTCAATAAGCCTTGAAAAAAAATGAGTAAGTGAAAGAATAATTTGCCTTAGCTAAGTGTGTTAGATGCCATCATGGGATTAAGTAGAGAGCAAAGTAACCCACCCGCAAGATCCTAGTAACATGAGATTCCTGTAATTTTGGTTTGAGGCAAAAGAGAGATTCTTTAGACCCTAAACTTAGACTTGACCTACTAATGAATGACTATTCTCAGAGATGATAAGCCCAGATATCATGTCACATGATGCTGGAAAGGTAACTTAACCTCATGGCTTCTGTTTCCATTTTAAGAACATGAGAACACTGTCCAAGGGCTGCCAAAGGCTGAGCTTCCAGCAAGAAAGTTGTCATTGCAAGTGCCTGCTTTCACTCACAGATGGGAAATAGAAGGTTCTGGTGAATGATCCAATTGATTGATTAAGAGTTTCATCAATGCAAGTTATACAGAGATCGCCAATTTTAAGGGAATGGAAATACTTAACTATAATCAAAAGCTGATTTAGCACCACTAATTCTGTATCTCAGTCTCTTCTTTTTCCTCATTTGTAAAAGAGGGAGATAATTTATCAGAGAGAGAGAGAGAGACAGAGAGAGAGAGAGAGAGAGATTAAATTTCTAATTCATGAACACCCAGGATTGAAAAGTAGAAATTTCTATCAGTGTCTGATAGGCTCTGAGAGTAAGAAGAATGAATTTTCATTGTAATGGAAATTATAATGGAAACTGATAAGACACATGGGTTCCTTCCTAATCACAGAGATCAATAAATATACCTTTCTCAAAATCCCCTGGAAAAAACTGTGTATTTATATA
This sequence comes from Uropsilus gracilis, assembly GCA_004024945.1. NCBI lineage: Eukaryota > Metazoa > Chordata > Mammalia > Eulipotyphla > Talpidae > Uropsilus > Uropsilus gracilis. The sequence goes on along the minus strand of PVHY01000901.1, from coordinate 97,468 downwards.
ATATAGAGGCTATGAATTCAGGAGACATCAGCAGTAGTTGGTCCACATTGCTTATGTATTTTAGTAGATTCTTTGAGGGATTGTCTTTGAAATTGTTAAAAATAACTCTGGGATCAATATATCATTTTCATTTCTCATTCTTTTAAAAAATATGGCCCCCAAAGATGACCAGAATCTTGTACTTGTTCATTTTTCTCCCTTTTTTTTTATGTGCCAAAGAATGTATTGGCACATAAACATTATGAACCTGTGTATACAATATTAAATTGAAGTTACTCACTCTTTGGTGTGACTGTGAAGTTCTTTCCACCGGGATTCATGACAGTTTAGAGAAGACACACTCACCCTTTTCTTCAGTGAATGAATTGCTCTATTTTTACCAATGTCTGACATCATGAAAGTCTATGAAAGAAAACTTTTGTAAAATAGCAAACAAAGGAGCTGAAAACATTTAGACTTAATTCTAAACACAAAGACTTAATTCTAAATAAAATACAGGTAATTTTTCTACTATTTTTTAAATGGGGAGTTGAGGTTTCCTTAAGAATGGTCTTTAGTATATATTGTTATTTTGTTACTATAATGGGAAGAATGATAATTTTAAACACTTTCATTCAGTAATGCACTTAATTTACAAAAGTTACTAATTAAGCTGCAGCAAAATGCTTCACTGCACAAGAGGTTAAAGTCATTAAGAAAGTGTAGAAGAAAGACATTGTCTTACATTATTGTTATTATTTTAAATATTATAACTAACTGGTTTCCCCAAGGGGTATTTTTTAAAAGCCATGATTTACTTCGTAAAGAGCAAATTTTAATAATTTGTTGGAAAACCTACTCTTTTCATAAATACTTGTTAAAAAACTGGCAGTAGGAATGGATTTCCTAGAATTTAGACTATAATTCTATTAACCCACTGCCTAAATAAAGTTGGCTATGTATTTAATTTTATAGTCTGTAAATCTGAAAGCCTTAACAAGGAGGCACTGTGCTAGTCACTAAAAGACAAAACAGAGTCCTTACCTGCAAGGAGATAGCTGTTGTGTGTGTGTAGGGCAGACAAGCACACAGTCTAAAACCCCAGGGGGATCAGTGGCAGAACAGGAGCGCTACAGGGTACTGAAGAGCACACAAATATGGCAGAGGTATTATGTGTCAGGAAGAAGACACTGGTGTATGTAGAATTGTGTGGCTATGTGTGTGTACATGAAAGTGAATATCTCTCTGTAGGTATATGTCTGTGGTATGAAGAGTGTGTCCTCATGAATGTGCGATGCTATATGAACAAGTAAGAGCATCTGTATGAAGGCACCTACTATAACAAATGCTCCTGGAAGTGACAGGGACTTGTAACAGTGTAATAAATTGAAACAGATGCTCCCAGAAGGGATAGGAGCTGAGATCAAAGAAGGCCAGACCCTTTCCCACAGAGACACCAGGTTTCAGTGACTTAACATATGTAAATGTAAACAACCACTAGCTACATTCCTTGCCTTTGTAGTGTAAAACAACTGATAACAAGTTAGGTTACCTGAATTATATTCTTTGTTTCTGTACCTATCCCTGTAAATCCCATCTACCTCCATAAATTTTAACTGTCTGCTAATGAGAATGTGCTCCTGGTCAGTAACTATATAACGACTGGTTTCCAAAGGTCCGGGCTACCTCTCTCTTCCTTGATGTCAGGCTTGGGAAAGAGGCAGTTCCGCGGGCTAATAAAGACTCATTTAAATTAGACGGAGACTATGGTTTGTGTCTGGCATGGGTCACTGCAAAATTACCAGGGTGTACGTATGCATGTGAACATTTCTGAGTGCGTATGCCTGTGTAATGAACGTTTTACCGTGCAACTGAGAGTGTGGCTTTCACTGTGTCTCTATGCGTGCCTTTCTGTGTGACGTCTGTAATGAATGTATGTATTTGAACCTCTCTCTGAATGTCTGGATGTGAGTTTGTGTAGCTTCCAAGCATAGGAGTGTATACTTGGGTTAGTGTGTGAGTATCTCTGTGTATGCTTGCATGTTTTTGTGTATAGGACACAGAACCTGATGGTGTAGGTTATTCGTTTCTGCTCAGGTTGTCCTGCTACCATGTTTCCAAAGCTGCCTGCTTGGTCAGAGTTAGCACGTTAAGTTTCTCTCAGCAGCCCCAGGGACCAGGAGAGCAGCTGAAGGAGCAGAACCAACTCTGATCAGCTTAAAGTCGAAACAGATGAGTGGGAAGCTAAAGTCTACTTCTCACACTTGAGGCCACTTTTTTGTGTTCTTACTTCCAGTTTGATGAACTTGCCAATCTTTACCAAATTCTATAATCCTGGGAGCACAGTTGTTTGTTGCACTATGTGCAGAGGTTTCACCCATTCTCCACCAAAATTCTAGGAACAAGCGTGCCAACGTCCTATCACTTTCTCCCCCCCCCCCCCTCCTTTTGGTAACCAGTAAAGTTTTGCTCTGTTTTCTTCGGTTATTTATACTTTTTCTTATGTGATGAAGGGGATGAAGTCTATGCCATCAGACAGGCCATTTCTCAACACAAGGATCCGTTTCTCTTCACCCCTCACTACCTTCGAACTTGGGTTTCTCTCTCTCTCCTCCCCACTGTGGCCCCGGGGCGCCGCGGAGAATGAACACTTACTGCCGGCTGCGGCTGCGGAGCGGCTCCGCTGGCGGGAGCTTTCGGAACGCGGCTCCTCTCTTCCCCCGGGGACACGCTGGGACTGTGGTTCCCTCCCATCCCCGCCGGGCCCTGACGTTCCTCTGCCTGCAGCCAGGGCGCTTGCCTGGCTGTCTCCACGGCGACCTCCTCAAACAGAGTGCTACCCCCGCCCCGCCAGACCCGGTGGCCCCGTGGTCCTCGGAGCCACCCCTGAGGATGTGAAAAATCTCACATCACTGCGGCCCGCCCTGAGCTTCCCTGCGCCTGGGGTGGGGGTGAGAGGGAGGTGACATGACATCGTAACAGTCAGGAGGACACTGAGACTGAGGGACAGCCTGTGGACCCACATCCAGTTCCTTTCCCTGCAGGTGCTGGAGGTTGGAGTGGAAAAGTGTTGCCCTTTGAAATCAGAGGTCCAAAGAGAAAGTAAAAGGAATCCTTTCTTTCTACTCACTGTGATGCTGCTTTCCACCACTCCCCACTGAGGCACACAAGGAGGGTGGATAAAGATTTACCTTTGTAAACCAAAGTGACTTCATCCTGCCTCCATGCAATTGGGCCATGACCCCTATCGCCCTGTCTGAGAAGATAGCTCATTTTCTCATTCTTTCTTGTGTACAACCTGCACTTGTGAACTGTACATAACTATTGAATGTAATAGAACAAAGATGCACTGTTGACACATCTTCCCACCCAGCACATCCACATGTCCACTTCTAGGTTTTGGTCTTTTAGTCTTCAACATGTACAATCTCATGTGCTAAGCTGGTATATGTATAAGAAAACAGGCTGAGTCCTGCCTTGGCACTAAGACTGGCCATCCTTTTGAGTGGCAGAGGACCTCTGCATGCTAGTTGCCCTTCATTTTCATGTATCATTAATGAGTGTGTTTGCTTTGGACTTAAATTACCCTGTCAATTTTAGGGAATTTATTTATTCCCACAGCCACACACACCATACTGGTAAACAGTTGTAGCTTCATTTAGTTGATCCAACAGCTCTGTCAAGAAGAGTTCTTCTTCCGTTATAGGTTTAGAAAATTTAGGTTCTAAGATATTGAATAATATGTCCAAGCCTCCTAGAACTTAGGGGGCTATCTTTTGTGCATGACAAAAAGGAGCTCTGTTTTCTCTAACACCTATCTTGCCAGCCCACTGAGGTTTTGTAAATTTTGAAATGGAAATTTTAAGGATTGGAGTCACTTCCATATAACTAAGTGGCCTTTCTTCTGCTGTAGTAATTAATTCCAGAGGCCTTCCTGAAACCCAAACCAAATCCCTAAGAAACCCTCAGGTAGTGGGCAATCATTGGAGGAAGAAATGAAGTCTGAAAGGGATTTCTTAAGTGTAATTCATGGAGGGTTTTGCCCAGGTATTACTCTATGTATTTCATGGTTTTAGGTCTTGCATTTAAGTCTATTATCCATTCTGAGTTGGTTTTGTATAGGTGTGAGGGAGTTGTTTATTTTTTTTTTGCATGTCATGGTCCAGTTTTCCCAGCACCATTTATTGAAGAGGCTGTCCTTGTTCCAATATATGCTTTTTGCCTCTCTGTCAAAGATTAGTTGACTATATATGTGTGGTTTATCTCTGGACACTTGATTCTGTTCCACTGGTCTGATTATCTGTTTTTGTAACAGTACCATCATGTTTTAATAATTATGGCTTTGTAGTATAATTTGAAGTCTGGGATTGTAATACCTCCATTCTCTTTTTTTTTTTTGATCAGGAGGATTTTTGATATTTGAGGTCTTTTGTTATTCCAGATGAATTTCAGTAATTTTGTTCTATCTCTTTAAAAAATATCATTGGGATTCTCATTGGGGCTTTATTGAATCTATAGATTGCTTTTGGTAGGATAGCCATTCTGATAATGTTGATTCTTCCAATTCATGAGCAGGGATTGTCTTTCCATTTTTTAAATGTCTTTTTCTATTTCTTTTAAGAATGTTTTGTAGTTTTCTTTGTATAAATTCTTCATTTCTTTTGTTAGGTTTATTTTCAGTGGTGTAATGGAGGGGTTTTTAAAAATTTCTTCTTCTTCTGACTAATTTTTTGCATATAAGGGAGCAAATGATTTCTGTGTGCTGATTTTGTATCCCTACCTTACTGAGCTGGTTTATTATTTCAACTAGCTTCATTCTGACCTAAATGCAGTTTTGACCTTCCCCAGAAATGTGGTTCTAACTGGTCAGTATGGATTTTTCTGGTCAACACTAATGAAGTTTTTCATTTCCCAAACAGAGATAGAATAATCTGCCACAAGACCCTTTGTGTTCCCCAAAGGTAGGCTACATAAACGTGAAATAATTCTCTGTTCACTTATCCAAAACTCTTCCTATGAAGACTTTTGTTTTGTACAGCTTTTTAGAACTCTCTTCTTTGCTAGCTGTGGTGCTGTCCAATTTATAATCTTTTAATAGAATCACTTAGGTCTTTAAAAATAAAAAAAATGAATCTACTAAAAGCAAAAATATTTATAAGAAATATAAACTCTCAGCTGGGTGTGGTGGTGTGCACCTGTTGTCCAAATGCTGGGAGGCAAGAGGCTTTGGATCGCTTGAGTTCATGGGTTCAAGACTATCTCTGGCAACATAGCAAGACCTGGTCTTGAAAAAGCAGCTGGGCACCGTGGTGGGTG
>PVHY01000901.1:0-92073 GCA_004024945.1 Uropsilus gracilis | reverse complement strand
CCCGGCCGCTTCATAGACTGAAGGTTACAGGCACAAGCCACCGTGCCCGGCCTCATCAGTGCAGTTATTTAGCATCAGCAGCAGCAGCAACACCTGAGGATAACAGCAGAGCCTGTCTGGGTTAAGATGTGTTGGGGGAAAAAAAAAAACCTTCAAGTTTTCTGGTTTATCCTAATCCCTACTCATAAGAAGAAAGGGATGAGTAATGATTGTTTATTACTATGCACTAGATAGGACTGTTGGGTGACTAATAAACATTATCTCATTTTTACTGTAAAGGATATTAACTCCCATTTTTTAAAGATAAAATAAACATAAGTGCTATGCTGAAGTATGCTGAAATATATAGTTAAATTTTAGAGTTGGGATTTATAAGTCTTGAAAACCCTGGCACTGCAACAGACTTTTTGCCCACTTTGTTCACACTGTATAGGCAATGAAGTTTTCCAGAAATGCGGGTAAAATTTTAAGAGGTTAGTAATAAAAGAGATTCACAACTCAATTTATTTTTACTTTTTCATTTATTTTCGAGAAAAAAAATCACATTTAAATAACAACTTACTCAGATATTTCATTTTTTTCACATATAATTAAACTTTGTTCTGAAACGGGAACCCTAGTTGCAGTAATGTGTCATGATAAATAATTGCATATTCAGGATTTGTGAAATGGGTCATTGAGAAATTATGAAGGAAAAAAAGTTATAAAAATTATTATTTACAAAAAGTGATAACCACACCTTTCTAACTCATAAGGCATGTGATGTTAAAATGTTCTCATGATAATCTTCAGTAAGTCAATATGACACATTCATATTACCATTATCTCCACAGAGAGCTTTGCTGCATTTCTGAGCAAAAACAGCTGTCACTTCTTTTGCTGGTTTCCTCTTGAGCACAGCAGAGAAGCAGTAAAGCTTTCATCACAGACAAAGCAGTAATGAGTTCGAAAATAAAGAATTTACTGTTGAGTTTCACGTGTAGGAAAAAGAGCCAGGCATTGACATTTTGATTAAATTTAAAAAGCATACTTGAGTATTTTAGTTCGTAATTCCTTTTATAAGTATTTTATGCCCAAGATATTTTGTGAAATTATATAGTCCATACACGGTCACAGAGAAATTCAGTTTACCATTGCTGCCTATATCTTGGAGAACTTCAAATGCTACCACCAACTCAAATTAAAATACACACTAACAGCATTTTTCTTTAGAAAGACAACTGACTGAATTTATTACCTTTAGAAACACAGCAAAATATCTCTGAGATTCTTCCCCTACTTTCTTTCATTTTAAGTACCAAAAATATCAATGCCTTACATTGCCACTTAGTAGGCATGAAAATTAAAATCCGATCATTTCATTTTTATAAATCTTTTCTGATACAAAATAAAAAAATCTTTATATCGAGACACAATAGTGTTCAATTTTAAAAACCATCTCTATAAATTACTGCTTGGCCCGTAGTGAAAACATGCTCACAGATAAGTTTAGCATATTATCATAACAACACCTGTTATTTTTTTTCCCAAAAAAATATCCAGCAGCAATTTTCCAACTCTCTTAGATTGAGAGAGACAGAAAGAGCAATTAGACAGGAGTCAATGTCTTTCATGCATTTGCATTTTAAAAAAGTAAGAACTAAATAAATACTGACCTGCAAAACCAACAGCTATTCCATAAGAAATAGAAAAAAAAATTGACTTTGGGACAGTGACCTCAGCAATAGCTATTTTGGTGTATTTATTAGTTAAAATAGTTTAAATTAATGATGTTAGAATAACATGAACATTTGCTAAAAAAAAAGGAAGTGGAGAAAAAAAGAAAATGCCATTGAGATGGAGCGTTTGTATTAAATAATCATGCAAGGGAACATTGTTAAGTGGTAAGCGGCATGACCTATCAGATGGATGCACAAACCTTGAATGAATTAGAAATTGAACTGCATTTAGATAAGTGTATAGCGATTTAACTTTATAGTACCAGTTTACCCTAGAGATTTTCTAAATGAACTCTGTTGATTTGTGGCAAAAAATAGTTTGTTTGCAAAATAAAGTGCATAAACAGTTGTGAAATGCTCACTAATATGGAGTCCTGCAAAATCCATGCGAAAGACTGCTGCTGCGGGTTGTAGTGGTACGCGCCTGTAATACCAGCTGGGAGGCTGAGGCTAGCTGAGGTTAGGGATCATTTGAGTCCTCGGGTTCATGACAACCCGGGGCAACATAGAGAGACCTAGTCTCAAAAAAAAAAAAAAAAAAAAAAAAAAAAAAGAATACTGCCCTTTAGTGATAATTAAAATATTTTTCTTATAATTTATGACAAAAGTATGTAAAACTGTTCTTAATAATCAGCTATTATGATTCATTTTTTATAGCTGTTTAGTAAAATATTATCAAAGATTGTTTGTAATTTAAATTTCACATTGCAAAGAATTTAGACCATCTTCAAAAGGTGTTTATTCATAATCTTTAACTGGTAACACTTAAAACACTTAAAAACAATTTTGTTGTTGCTTGGGCTTGAATATTTTAGGTGATAAAAGTCACTATTAGACTGATACAACTTAAAATAGACACAAATTCATTTGAAATGGTAGGAATTTCCCTTAAGTCAAAACAAAAATCCAGAAATGTTTTGAAATCATCCCTGGTGTTATTTGCACTTTTTAAAGCTAGGTAAACTGGCATTACAAGAAAACTTTTCTGAAGTTTTTCAAGATGTGTTTATGGGAGAAAAGTATTTGCTTGATCCAATACCTTTCTTAATTTTAGTTAAAACATTAACATTTACAGTCAACTCCAAGGAGTGGATTATGGGTAATTATTCTCAGACTATAAGGGACATTTGCCATAACTACTAGACTGAAACAAGACTTGGGAAATATTGGAATATAGGTGAATGTAGTTGAAATATCTTTGACATATTTTCTGGTTAACATTAAATGACAAAATAGATTTGATTTTTTGTTATAACAATTTTTCTTACAAGGTTTAAGATGTATTTAGAATTACAGGACTTTGTATTAGGTTAACCACCTAAAGCCAGGCTAGTCAGAAATACTATAATTTAAAGGAAAAATTACTTTAAAAGTTAAACTTAAAGAATAAATTATATCAATGGTGAATGTAAACAAGGAGGTGCCCTACTTTCATAAGCATGTTCATTTAGGGTAAAAGTCAGATATTAAACATGTAGGGTAATAGATTTGAATATATATATTCAACTTAGTAGACTCTAATCATTGACATTCTGTCAAATATATTTAGATTTTATTAAGATATTAAACATGCCATCCTAGCCTGCAGAACATGATAGAATATCAAAGAAAAGGAACTAGAGAAAAGCAAGTGGCTTTTGTTGTTGTTGCTGTTGTTTTAATATTTGAGACTTAAACATTATACTCCTATCTTATGTTTCCTCCATTTCATGGACAAAAAGTAATATAATGGCAGCCATGTTTAATTTATGACTGAGAGATCAGCATTTTAATGCTGTCTGTCAAATGAAAACACTGAAGGAACAAGAAAATACAGTAAAACCTCAAGGGAGCAAAGCATATTGAAAGGGAGTGGAGTGGATCATCAGAACAGGTTCTTTAATCAGTGTAGCATGAATAGATTTGTTTATTCTTATCAACAATTTAATTACTCATTTTAAAGAAACATATTTACATATTAACCTTTTAGTTATATTTAGAGAACATCTTCATTTTGATCTGTTATGTTTCCACTTTTAAGTTTGTTGATCAGAAAATCATATAGCAAAATGAATGATTAATCAAATGGATTTTGCTCAAAAACAGATTATTTTGGGGAAAAGAAAGCTTAAAAAATTCTACAAACTTGTCTCCTTAGTAGATATCTGATCATTTTATTGTCTTTCAACTCTGCCTGTGATTATTTAAAAAAACAAAACAGTGAAAATACCAAATTGGATCAACTCACAAGTTAGATGTCTGAGTGTCCCTTGTAAGGAGGGAGACATTTATTAGGACTTTGAATTTGGAGTGTGCAATGACTACACCTTTGTTTATTTATTGATTGACGATTTAAAAAGGACAGAAATAATGAGTGAGAGAATGCATTTCAGGTCACTTGGAGACTGAGTTTGATAGGTGAACTTAAGAAATTACAGGATAAGAAATGATAAGAAATGATTTTTTTTCCATAGAAAAAGCCTTCTATCTTTTTCCTAAACTTGGAGGAAGTTATATGGATTGAATGAAAAACTGACTACAAAACTGGTATTCAGCTTAGCATCTGATGTAATGTCAGGACTAAAAGGACCTGAGAGATCTACTAGAGGGCAGTGATACTCAAGTTTTAGATGCTGACCAAAATACATATTCCTAAGGCCCACCCCTAGAAAGGCATTCATTCAATATAAATTTATTGACACTTTCAATGTTCTAGGCCCTGGGGGTATAGTGATGTCTAAATCACTGCTTTTTAAAAGTGTAAATACAAATTATCCACAAATCATACTTTGAGCAATATTGACTCCTTTTTTTTTTAAAATAATTTTGCTATTGGAATTGTCTTTATCTTGATACTAATATTTCATACTGTTTTTTACCTTGGTGTCTAAATGGACTATGTATAGTATAATAAAGCAAAAGAGTTTCTTAGTCAGAATTAACAAGCAAAACAGGTCAGAGGCTCCCTCTGCTGTCAAGATAACTGTGTTACTTCCAGCTGTTGTGTCTCTTTGGACAACTAAATCTATCTAGACCTCAGTGTCATCATTTGTAAAATAGAAATTAATCAAGAGAGTATCTACAATTTTGGGGTTGAATTAATATCTGCAGATGCTGGTACATGGCAAACATTCAAGTAAATATCATTTCTTATTACGTTTCTGTCAATTACTGTGATTGTACAAGATTCATTGTAAAGCCTCCCAAGGTGAATGTGTCTGAGTCAAGTAGAATCAAGTAACTTCGGAGTTGGGAGAAACTGTGGGTCACAGAAGTGTTACTACACTGTTTTAAATAATAGTCTGGGGAACCCAGATTTAAACTGCCAGAGGAACTACTTCATTGCTTTGAACTGTTTAGTCTATGAGGCTTTCATATGAAATTTCAGTAGAAAAACATCCTGCTGTTAAGAAAAATTTGAAAACCATGGCAATACCAATCTCTCATTCTAAAGATGAGAAAACAGAAAGGGGCAGTGATTTGTTGAAGGTCACACAACAGGAGTTAGTCATAGAGCTAATGTAGTTAACAAATTTCTTTGAAAAGAAACTTTAGAAATATGTTCATTTATGATCTCAAAAGCCTTGTGGATTGAATTAAAATGTATAAAAACAAAAATAAAGCATCTATAGGTTGACTTTCTGAGGGATTCCTCTCTATTTACTTGTAATAATTTGGAATGTGGACATTATATTAGAACAGGTGAAATATATATCCAATCACTATGTTGTTTATTTTCATTTCATTCAGGAGTAGAGACTACAACTTTAAAAATCATTAAAAGTTTAATTTTTAGGAATTATAAATTGGTGATAAAATTGAGAGTAATTTTAATAAGAATCTATTTAAAAAAATACCCTTAAAGTATGGACTACAATTGAAAAAAAAAATACTTTCCATGTTGCCAGAATAAACTGGTATTATTTATACTCTATCTTGTTAGAGCAGGACCTTTTAAATCATAATGCTCATAAAATGGTGTTTTGAGCATAGATTAACTAGAATCTGTCTTCTTGACCACTGGTATTAAAATCTTAACATGTACTAGCTCATTTTGTTGTGTTTTGTAGTTGATAATGAACCTGACTTAATGTTTCTTTGATAATTCAGAATCTTGTGTTGTCTAGGAACAATTTTTTATAACACAAAATCTTACTGTACAGTACTGTGGATATAGATATAACAGAAGATTATAAACTACAAGATTAAAACAAAGCCACCAAAATCTAATCCCTGATATGAGTTTATTGTGTTATTATAAACTTATTTTCTGAAGGGAGAAGGGATCTATGTTATGAATTGAGGTTCTGGCTATTCAAAGTTTAATAATTTTGAAATCATTGACTTCCATTCCATAACACAAAGACCAATTAAGGAATCATAGGCTGTTGTCATCGTTTCAATTTTAGGTTCCTGGAAACATCTGAATAATGTTAGAGATTATTGTAATCTATGTTTTAAATTACATTTGTACAATATCAACAAAATTATTCTTTGAAAATAAAACACTTATTTTTAATTACTAATTTACTCTAGAACAATATAAAATAATATAAAGACCAAGACATGAGAACCAGTAATATTTACAGTTTTTAATATGCTTTGTGTTAATATTCAATGCATCTTTTTCATGAATTTCTTAAAAACACATTTTTATATTCGTATACTGGGTAAATCTCAATTTCCTGCTGCTTACTCTCCATTGATTTCAGTGTTTGAAATTTCCTCTCATTTCATATGATTTATAAGCTTGCATTTTCTATTTTATTTTCAAAATAAAATTGAATATTTTTCGTATTAGAATGAAGATATTATGTATTTGTTCAAAACGTCAACGTCAGACTGCTTGGGGAACCAATGAGAGTTTGTATAAATAGTAATTCTTCCAAGGTAAAACAGATCAGATCATTTTGACTTTTGGAAGAAAGGACTAATTGAGAAATACAAGTATTAATTAAAAAAAAAAAACTTCTACTATAAACAATTGCCAGTCAATCAAATTAAAAAATTTAATTTGATTCTAAAATTTAAAAAAGGGCTTAAGAAATTTTGCTAAATATGACTGAATGCAAAATGAAAATTAGCAACTAACTGTAAATAGAGCAACTTAATAGTTACAGTTATTTAATAGTGTAAACTAGATAAGGAATTGGTTTATATTTAAAATAAGTCCTATGGCTTACGTCATGTTTTCAGATTGTAATGAGGAAGTTTTCACAGCTGGGATCCCCAAAGAACTTCACCATCCTGAATTTCCATATTGTGTGGTCAAACTGAGTCCTCACAGTTTTTATTTTACCTCACAGCATTGATAGAATGACATATATCTTTAATAAATCTCTACTTGATTCCCCAAGAATGGCAAAGATTTGTAGTTACATACAGTGAATCTTAATCAACTAAAAGGAAATTTATTGCACAATAATATTATTTAGAATTTCATTTATAAAGCCTTCTTCCCTCTTCCTAAATGATATAAATAATGAAGATAAAAATTTTCCTTCTGAAATTTTTTTCAGAAATTTTCAATTTTTGAAACGGGGAACTAAATTTTTCCCTAAGATTTTCAATCTCAATGTTTTGATTTTTGTGGGTCAAGAGGAGGATACAAGATACTATTCCCTGTGCCGAATGGGGATACTCTGGCTAGAGCCCTTGTGCAGAAGTTGCTAGCCACTTTGACTATGGAAAGTTGTGAAATCTTAAAACCACAATTTTGGTTTCAATCTGATTATTCAGCAATAGTCAAATATGATAAACTGCAGAGAGGGGAAGTGGTTAGGACTTCATCCTCTTTACTCTTGATTATAATTTCATATACCTAAACTTTAAATATGAATTGCCTTCCATTTTTACACAAGTTATAAAAATAAGAGGCCCTGTTTACACAGTTTGCATTTTTATGAAATTTGCAGTTTGAAAAAAAAGCTTTTTAAAAAGTGGTAACTAATGCTTTTTTTTTTTGAATATGTGGTAACCTTAGAATTTTTTTTTTTTGTGAAATAGTTTCTCCATTTAATTCCTTAAACATTTGAAGATAGAATTTTTATTAGCACTTGAGTAAAACATACTAAGGACTGAAGAAAAGTAAGTTTTTTTCTGGTTCCACTGAATTTTCTTTGTATGTGGCACCCCCCTTTATGATAGCTATCATATTAAATTTAAATTTTATATATTGACAAAATGCAATCTACCTGTAAGCATTGTGCCATTCAACAGTACTACTATTAAATTTACATACCACAGTTTAAATTACATCCAATTCAGGAATGGTAAAATGCTAAAACTCAAGGGTTTAACTGCCTTACTGGAATGAGTACAATGTACAAATACAATAATTACATTTTAAAACCATTAACAATATTACACCTAGAAGTAAATACTGTAGGACGAGTCATCATGGTATTGTAAGAGGGAAATCATTGCTGGAAGAACTGACATTTCCAGCAGATAAATCCCAAGTGCAGGTTTTGGTTTGCTTTCATCAAAGCAAAACTAAAACCTGTACCTTATACACAGTTCTTCATAGTAAGAATCCTCCACATTCTTGCATACATTTTTATTAGTTATCTGCCAAATATTTTCCTGCAAAACAAAGCAACATATTGACAGGTTATCTGCCAGCCAATAATATCACTACTCTATGACATTTCTATTCTTTCAGCTCTACCCCTGAGAACCAAACCCTGCACACTTGGGGAAGGGGAGGCAATGTTAATATAAAATACATCAAATTTTTTAAGACTCCCATTTTTCAGACCAGATAGATTTTTTTTAAAAATTTCTATTTATGAGCAATTTGGGTTTTGCCAAGAAAAGGTGAGAGATCTATTCTTGAATAAGAGGATCCAACTTGTGATATAGAAAGAGTAACCATTGAATTTACTTTCTAATCAGGCTTATTTTTAAGAGTCCAATAGGTAGAATTAATAATTGCATCAGTAGATATAAACTCAGGACTCATTCTGATCAAATCACTAGTTAGTATCATCACCTTTAACTGGAGATTCCCTGCAAACTCTATGATATAGACTAAATAAAACCTATCTCAAGCCACATTTGACTCATGGGTTACCCATTCAAACTGTAGATTCTTTAAGGTTGCTATTAAAATGAAAAATAGATCCTCTCAGATCTCAGGGAAGCCCGGCCAACATAAAATTTATAAACTCTTGTTGGAAAAAGAGTTTTCAGTGCGAAAAATTCCAAGCACTAATCTTGCTTTTCAAAATAAGAAAAAGAAGAATTTACCCCATTACCTAGTAGACATGTCTAGATAGAGAATCAGAGCCAGGATAACTAGCCAGGGCCTTCCTAATTTCTGATGTCCAATTCATTGCCCTATTTTTATTTCCATCAATAGTTGGTTTGGGAAAAAAGGGTTGGGAGTAGGGAGAAGAGGTGAAAAGGAAAAAAAAAATCACAATCTCTTCTTAAGGACAAGAAACTAAGTTGACATTATTTTTGCAAATGAAACTTATGCCCACTTACCTGCAGCAAACCTTTTCTTGATGAGTGAAAATCGATATCCTGCTCCAACAAGTTCAATGTCACATCCAGATAGGGTGCTTCCTTCACTTGTGAACTGCACAACCAATGGGGAAGGTTTGCTTGGGCCTTCAGATAACTGAAATCTTGCTAATAAAGAACCCACTCCTATAAGAAGAGTTATTACAAGGTGATAGTCAAACAACATTCTGAATATAAATTTGGAAGTAGTATTAAAAAGTTAACATGTAAAAGCTAACATACATGTTTTGTAGACAAAATGATGACTAAAATTTATTGTTAAATATTATGAGTGACTTTCACACACTGGTGAAAGTACAATTCAACCAAATGGTCCTTCAAAATTTGGTGGCATGCTACGTGGAAGGAAATGAATTTTGTATTCTATGATTGATGGTAGCTCCAAACTATCAGGCAGTGTAGGGTCTGCTATAGGAAGGAAGAAGATCTCATTAGAAGTCCCTTGTTTTCTAAAGATACTCTGTTTGATATGGGATCTTGAGTAAGCGAAGGAAAAGAGAAGATTACTTGAAGAATTATTTGCTTTTATTGGTTAACATAAATAAATACAAAACTGAAGTGAAATACTTGACATATTTTCAGTGCCAAGTGTATTTTGATTAAGCTAATATTAGCTACAAATTATCCCAGTTTTACATAATAAGTGACAAAATAAAATGTTCTATTACCTCCATTTTCTGACTTCTGGGAAATATCAGGAATCTTCCATAATATTCTTTGTTGTTCAGCATTCCTAAAAATAAAGTAGATAAAAGTCTTTATTAAATCCAAGGCTTTGTTTAATGAATGTCATATTTTCTCCAGATGGGGTTAATACAAAAAAGTAGGTCTGAGAAATTTTAGCTACAATTTGCACATTGTCTGTCCATCCATCCGTCTGTCCATCTGTCCATCTACCCATCCATCCATCCTGTCCTTTCTATTCCTTATCATAATAAGTCACAATGTTAGAAAAATTAACAATGAAGAATCAAATACTTTTGACTCTGAAAAATAAAGAAGTGTAGGTTAATCAATTAATTCAGATAATTTAACTGTCATATGACTGGCATTTAAAAAATGTTCTATTTTTTTGCTCCTGATCCTATAAAAAATAGCATGTTTTCTAGGAGAATAAGTTCTCTGTTCTAGTGTACTTTTATAGACCAGAGGCTACAAAACAAAACCCTCCATTTTCACTTCTCACTCTTTTAGATGCAAATTCAGCTCCACTGGTTACACCCATGAGATTTTGTGGATAGAGTAAGGCAGAGGTCTCCTGTTGCTTTCTTGGCTATTTTTTGCTGGTCAGCAACCCAATAGAGATATGGAATCTTCTAAAACACAGTTAGAAGTCCAGCTCCATCTCCAGTTCTATGGGTGCTGAGAAGGAATAGTGTGACCCTGTGACAGTCCTGACTCAAGGACTCATGTGCAGCCTTCTAATTTCTCACCTTCTTAGTTGTGGCAGAGGTAGCAGTGCTCCCATCTGGTCAGTTGTGCAGTGTTCTGGAAATTATTCTTGGAGCGGTTGCCTAATTCTTGTTCCACTAGCACTTCCACCTTTATGTAGATATTGAAATACCTATGTTTTTCTGCACAACAGTTACAGTGGCTTCTGCTCCCTGCCCTTAGCCCTAGCACAGAGTAGACCGGCTGTGATCCCCTGGTGGGAAACACAAATGCTAAGTCTCTGATCCTTAGGCCCAGAGGAGCCCTCTGGAGGAAGAGGAGGGGAATGGGTGCCTTCTTACCACACGGCTGGTGGGAGCACAGCCTGGAGCTTGGTCACACCTCCATCAATAGGGACGAGGAACTGCACATTGTTCAGAGCCACAGCAGTTGTCATGGCGTCTGTATTGTATTTGTAATCTATGCGCAAGTCAGTGCTGGCTGGCTCACATCGCCAGTTCACTGCCAGGTTCAGAGGCGTGGACTGAATGCCTTGGGCAGACACCTGGTCAAAGGACAGGAAACAGAAAGGTTAAGGTTTGATCTTTAATCTGAAACAAAAACCAGAAACTCCAATTGTCTCTCACAGGGTTATTTTGAAATACTGAGATGTCATCATGCTGTAATGTCAGTGATAACACTGTCTATGGCATTATGTTGAGCGAGGGCTGGGTGTTAAAGGTAGGTTGTTGCAGATTAAAAACATTAAGTATTGAATACTGTGGCATGTTACAGTCTACAATGTGTCTTTTAAAACAGTATTTGATTCTAGCCTAATTTTACCTCTGAGTTACTTTACAACAGTAATATGTAGGTGATTAACATGCAAAATCCACCCTAGTTCATAGAGGATTGACTTTTTTCTCCAACCCAGGGTTAAAACCCAGCTGTGCCTCCATGTACACATATTATTGAACAGTCCTGATCTATAAACGTGTCTACTTAAAATATTCTCTTTGGAAACAAATATAAGATCTGCTGCACCCCTTCATTAAAAGCGTTACATAAAATAAATAACAATTATTCATGCTTTATAAATTTTTCTAAAGATTATTCTGAAAATTACTTTTTAACAAAAATGATTATGTCTTCTTTACTACTTATTGACTTACAACCCTTAAAAAGCACACAATTATTTATTTTTTACTTATTATTATTTTAAAATGAAGTAACATTATTTAACATCGCTGCTAACTTTTTCACAAAGAAGATTTCTCCCTTCAGGTGTGGTCACTATCACCCTCCCACCACAAAAGTATCCATAATCTACCAGGGCAGATCATTGTGCTCTCTCCTCCTCACCCTCCTACCCCAACCCCTACCCATATTTTCCCCTCTCTACCTCTGGCTTCTGGATGCTTCAGATCTATGATCAGCTTTTAAAGGTTGCTTTTAAAGTTTGTCTTTGTCTGAAGCTTTGTTTGGTTTCTCTAATCCCACCTATAAGTGAAACAATCTGGTAGTATCTTTCTCCTTCTGGTTTATAAAAATGTAAACTTAAATGAGATAATGTTGTTAAAAGTACTCTTGATAGGGGGCACCTACCACCCTGAGTATCTTTTCTCCTGTTTATGATTGTAGATTTTAAGGAGCACATGCTAAAATGTGATAATGGCCTTGATTAAAATTTTTTTTTTAAAAAGAAACAAGGGGGAGGAAGAAGTAAAACAGTTTTTTTTTTGTATTGATAACTCAGGAGCTGTTTTCGGAAAGTGGGAGAACAAAAATAAAAAAATATATAAAGGGAGTTGAAACAAAGAGAAGGAAGCTGTCATTTGTAGGATCTTTCAGCCATTTTGGTTAGGGACTTTGGAGGATGAAGATGTGAGCCATGTAAGCTTGACCATGTGGCCAAGGCTTGGGGCTTGAAGCCTTTGGCTGACCCAGGCTAGGAGTGTGTGTTAAAGGAAGCTACGGAGGTTAGAAATTTAAACTCTGTGTTAGAGTTTGTTTTGCTGAGTTTAATTTGTGTTTGGGAGAGACTGTGCAAAAGTCAGGCCTGAAAAGAAAGTGAATTTTGCTGGTTCTGGTACCGTAAAGTTTTTTTCTACTACCTGGAGGAGGACAAGGAGAAGACAGCATGGAAGGAGCACACCAAAGGAAGATGTCTTAGAGCACGTAAAAATAAACTGACTGGACATTGGTGAGATGGTCAGGACTGAAAGATGGAGGACTTTTGTACAATCTGGGGAAAGGACTTTAGACAATGTTGAGAAAGGTTTTGGAAAATGTTAAAGTAATTAGAGTTTTACTTACTTTTTTTTTGCAGTAACTAGGAAATCACTTTGTTAAAAATAAATTAGTCTGCACTCTTGAGAGTCTTGCTTTGGCTTCGGATTTTGGTGAGAACCCACAGAAGTTTAATAGAGGGTAAATTGAGGCAACTAGTATAAAGCTTAAACTGTTTTTAAGGTTTTTGTTTTTGTTTTTTACTTCTGAGAGAGGGGGTAGAGCTGAGAAAAGCTGATAGCTGATATTTGCATACCAATAGTAGGTAAACAGTAAAGATGCTAATTAACTGCTTGGAGCCTTCTTAGGAAACAGCAGGCAGAGGTGTTTTAAGTTTAAGTTAAAAAGTCTCTTCTTTATTTAACCCAATTTCACTCTGCCAACTCTGGCGCCTTTATTTATTTGTTTGTTTATTTTTCTTTCTTTCTTAATTATATATAATAAATATATATATATATTATATATCCCACCACCTTATCACCTGTGAACCATCTTAATCTCTTGTGCCCATCCCTCCCCCAATTTTACCCTCCTACCCCTCACCTGTTCTAGGCTTCAGTTCTGTTGACAATTTGAAATTTTTCTTGTCCATTTGCTTGTTTGTTTTCCCTATATCCTTTATATAAGTGAGATCATCCTGTATTTCTCTTTTTCTTTCTGGCTTATTTTTACCAACATGATTCCTTCTAGCTCCATCCATGTTGTTGTGAATGACATATGATTGTCTTTTTAGATTGACCTTCATCTCTATTTTTAATTAAAGGTTATTTATTTACTTATTATTTTATTTTGAGACTAGGTCTCACTATTTTTGCCTGTGGAACCACAGGCTCACATTGCCTAGGGTACCACAGACTCAAGCAATCCCCAGCCTCAGTTTCCCAGGTAGCTGGGATTACAGACATGTGCCACCATGCCCAGCTGTATTTTTTTGGAACTAGGTGCTACGTGCCCCTGGTGGGACTCGAACCAAGATCCCTGGCCCGGCTGTGGCTTCCTAGGCTGCTGCTTACAGGCATGTGCCACCATGTCCAGCCTTAAGGGTTTTTAATGTAACATTATATGATAGCCTTATATAAGTTTCTACTCCGCATCATTATAAATCAGCATCAATATCAGTATCAATATGTTATATTTTTATGCCAGTTCAGGAGAAGCTAGAACACTGGTGAGGTGTTGAGGCCAAAGAATTAGACAGTCCTGGATGTGAGCTCTAATTTCTGTGATCTAAAATTTGAATGATGTTGAACCAGTCACTAAATCTCTCTGCATCTCAGTTATTTTTCCATCTACCAAATGGGAATTATAACAATGATATTTAATAATTATATTAATAATAATAATATAACAATAATATTTAGAGTTGCTGGAAAGATTGAAGATTTTTATATGAAATAGCATGGTTCCTATCACATAATACTGTATTGTATATTAATACAATACTTAATACATGTAACTTATTAATATCATATTTGCTGTTAATGACAAACCGATGAGTTGGACAAAGCAGGTAATTATTATTCCTTTGGGATTTGCAAAAGTAAGAATTTGAATCTGGTTTTATAGTGACTGCATTTCACTGTTTTCAATTTTAATTGGAACCAACTGTGGGTTTGACTGAGGACAAATCAGGTTTGAGAATCAACAAAAATGTATCTTTTCTGATAACAATAATATTGTAATTATTCAGTTTTATTGAATTTCTCTCATGTATATAGGGGATATACATGTTTTTTACATTAAATTTCTTTTTGAACTCTTTCTCTTGCTAACTGTTATTTGCCAGTTTACAAGAACCAAGAGGAATAAGGAATGGTTTTCTCTGTCCCTCAACTATAGAAATTTCTTGAACACAAAGAGTGTATGTTTTTGTTTAGTTTTTAACTTTACATCACCTAAGGTTCCATTTTAAAATACTGAAGGTTCAATCGATGCTTTTGACTGACAAAAAAAAAAGTCAATAATAATTTGAGCTGAAGGTTCACAGTGAAAAATGATCAATGTATTAACATCTTGATGTTTCCCTGTGATGATAAATAGCTCTAAAAAATTCTCCTTTCACACGCAGAAGGACACTGCAGGGGCCATGTTGGTGGTGTTTATGAACTTGGAGGAATAGTTATGGAGCATGGGTTTTGTCGATTTTGAAGAATATAAACACCTCTCCATTGGCATAGAAATGCTGGTACATATGTACACCATGGGGAAGGATTTTAAGGGCATGTTGAGCTGATAAGGTAGGAGTGGTTGCTGCAGAAACAAGCCCAAAGTAGGCTCTTTTTTCAGGCAAGAGAAATGACTTTTGACAACAGTTTTGATCACATAACCATTATAATAGTTTTTAAACTTTAAACTTGAACTATTTCTTAGCAGCACCATTGTTTTATTTAGAAGTCTATTACAAGATGGTTCAAAGCAGAGCAGATTCATCCTTTGACCCCTTTTCAAGTTTTATCCTCAGCTGGAGTTATCAGCCTGGAGATGCCTTTGGACACATGAGGCTGTGTTTTTGATTTTTCCCAATTAAAATTCTGGAGGATGTTGCCCAAGGCAAGAAACTCAACATGCTTTGTTTGAAGAATAACCCCACAGACACTAGTTGTGCCTCCTATCCAGTTCCTTGCATGTTGAAAACACTACCACAACTAAACAATAATAAAAGGAATTTCTCACAGGATACTTCAAAACAAAACAACAGGCCCAGGATCACTTAACATTCATAAACACTATTCTGAAATATATTAGTTTATTAGTTCTTCATAGCAATTTATTATAGCTGGACGTGAATATATAGACAAAATAATCTAGGTAGGAATCATCATTATCCTAATTTGCAGATTTTTTTTTTCTTTTTTTGAGACTTGGTCTCACTATTTTTGCCTGTGGAACCGCAGGCTCTCGTTGCCTGGGGTAGCACAGACTCAAGCAATCCCCAGTCTCAGCTTCCCACGTAGCTGGGATTACAGGCGCGCACCACCACACCCAACTATTTTTTTGGAACTAGGTCTTGCTTTGGGCCCCAGGCGGGACTCGAACGGCGATCCCTAGCCCTGGCCACTTTATAGGCTGAAGCTTATAGGCATGAGCCACCGTACCCGGCCGCTAATTTGCAGATGAGGAAACTAAGGCTAACAAACCTTGGCCAGCAGGATGATGAATTAATTTCAGAATTTTCTTTTGCTTGTACATGCAAATTATTATTCTTGCATAATAGAAAATAAATATTCCTTTACCACTTTTATGTAGTATTAGGCACTTTAGAATACATCATGAACGAGATATCCTGGCCATATAAATCAGCTTACCTGATATTTGAGCATATCCACATTGTAATAGGTAGCCTGGGGTTTTTGTTCTGACACTTTCTTTAAGTGTGTCATCAAATTTGGCATGTTTACCCAGAATTCCTTGGCGTTGGCATCATTTTGGGTGTTATCACTATTCAGTTGGGAAGAAAAGAAAAGTTTGAGTAGCATTTTATAGCAAATATAACCACACAAACGTTTCAACAAGTTGTCATCTGATTCTATACCCATCTCTGACAATTTGTAGAGAAGCAAAGAAAACAAAGGAGAAAACTGACAGTTGGAACGACATCAAACTAAAAACCGTATGTATAACAAAAGAGATAGTAACCAAAATGAAGAGACACCTTATTGAATGGAAAAAAATATTTGTACTCCATACAACTGGTAACAAACTGATATCAAAGATCTACAAAGAGCTTAGACAACTCAACAAAAACAAAACAAACAGCCCCATCAAAACATGGGCAGAAGAGCTAAAAAGATACTTCTCCAAAGAAGAAATGCAAATTACAACATTAAGAAGAGATAATATTATTAACAGTAGTTTGCTTTTAGTACAATTGCAGTTTGAAATGGTATTATGTTAATTGGTTAAAACCCACTGGAAGCATTATTGTATTGCTACAAATCTCAGTGAGTGCCCAGTAATAAACCAATCATGATGATAATTGGTTACTTTAAAGAGTGAATTATTTATTAACCTAAACGTAATAACCTTTCTCACATCACTACAGTTTCCTCTGAATTAGTCCGATAATGCAATCAAGAAGCTAAGTGCATTGATTTTATTTTAATTGACGTGAACAGTGGTTTTTCAAAAATTACCAAGTTCAAATTGGCCAAGTGTATGTATGGTCTTTATCACCAAGGAGAAAAAGTCGTTATTAAAGTTACCATGTGATCTTTTTATTATTCACAGTATTTCATCCAAGAGCATCTAAGTCATAAAACATTTCACTTCACTTAGAAGGTGATCATGGAGTTTACATGGTAACAATCATAGTAGTTACAGTGGAAAAGTAGGGGCTAGTCTTGATGAACTAAGAAGTTTTACATTCTTAAGAGAGTCCTTAGCTTTGTTCAGAGATCTGTCTACAGGTTCTTCAGCTACAGCTACATTATCTGACAATGTTTGTCTTAATGACAAAAAGTAAAATTTAAGAGATAAATAAAAAGAAAAAAGGAATCAGGCAAAAGTGTGAGAAGTGGCTGCTCACTTCTCACATAATAAGGAAACTGAGGGCTCAACTGATTTAGTGACTTATTTACTGACCTTTACTTTTAAAATAGCCTAAATAACATAATAGTAGCTATAATTTTGGAGCACTGATCATGTGCTAGGCATACCACTTAGATGCATTTTAAGCTATTTCATAAAATTCTACTTTGCAAAGGCAGAATCATTATTTTCATTTTTTAAAGATGAGTACGTTACAGGCAGAAAGTTAAAGGTTAAGAAGAAAGATTAGGGATAAAATGATAAAGGCAGATCTAAGATAGGTTGCTATGATTCAGCCTCTTGACTGTAAACAAATGAAGAGAGCTGAGTCAGAAAATACAAATGCCTTAAAACAGTTACTGGTCTGCTAGGAGGGCATGTTTGTGGGGGCTAAAAGGAACATGACTCATGGTTCAGCTGTGCCCTGGATACTGTGAACAAAGCAATGTTCTATGATTATGAGCATGTAGGAAATGGATGGAAAGACTCATGGACACTGAGATTTTGCCACTGGTCAAACTGAGATATGAGTGCTGATGGTGCCATCCAAGTTTTCATTATCTAAAGCATCCAAGTTCCCTGGAGCTCCTGAACTGTGGCTTCACAAGGGGATGGGAGATAAGAACAATAGATGGTCAGTAAATTGAAGTAAATGAGGTAAGTTTGAATAACCAATAAGTTACTTGTCAGGATAAGATGGAGGAACCATAAAAAGTAAAATTAAATAAAATTAACTGACCATTATTCATATCACATAAACAGCGGGGAACTGAAATAGATTTCACTGATTTCCAGTCATTGATCACATTCATTTTTCATCCTCATGTATGATTTTTTTTCTTTGCATTTTAAAAACTAATCATATTTACTGGTTAAAGTATCATGAACACTAAATAGAAGGATCATGGGAAAGATCTGTGACTATTTTTCTACACTGGAAAGATGAGAAAATTTCATTCAGGCATGAAAGTGAATGACTATATTGATTTTCAAATTCCAAGTACCAAAACCCTTTTACTTATTCTTTAAATTTTGGTTAAACTATTGATTCACTCAATAAATATAACTAGTACCTATTAGATGCCAGGCACAGTAGAAGATACTGAGGATATGGTGATGAACCCATGGAACCCATGTTCTATCTCCTCATGGGTTTTATCGGGGATATGGATGAAGAAAGAAACACAAATATACATAAAAGTAAATTTTACTGAGCTGTGGATGGGAGGCCTTGGTGAGGTAGCGTCTTCTGTTGGAGAGGGCAGTGGGGGGCAGGCCAGCTGCTCCCATTCTGGGGTAGCTGTCTCAGCCCAGCTGCTCCATGTGGCCTGGGGTTCACCCCCCAGCTGGCCCTAGCAGGAAGCAAAGGTGGAGAAGATCCTGGGTAAGGCCCCCCCAAGCCTGTGGAGCCCGGAAGGGGGGACCAGATGGAGTTTTAGCCCCATCCACCAGTGGATGGTTATGCACGGGGCAGCCATCTGCAGCCCAGATCGACTGAGGCATTTGCCCCCAGGCCCAAGGGGGGCTTGGGATGGCACATGCATGAACATCTGGGTCCCACCCCCACGCAGGGAGGTACCAGCATGTGGTTGGTCAAGCAAGGTTTGGGGGGCACAGGACAGGATGCCCTTTTCATTTTACTCTCCATCTAATCTTCAGGAGGAGCAATAACATATATAACACAAACCCCATTATAAAATGGGTGAGAGACCAGGTGAATTATCCAGTCCACAAGCCTGAGCTGGACACAGCGGATGTACAATCAAGAAAACCAGTGCGAGACAGAAGAAGCAACTATGGAAATATGATGTCACAATGCGCACCTGTGTGTTCACCGTGCCTGGAAGACCCAAGACCTCATCTTGGAGATGGCTTCTAGGAGAGCAAGGCACCCCTTCCCACACTATGGGAGCAGAGAGGAAGGCCAAAGACTGAGGGTATTGGCCCCACAGGAAAGTTGCAAGCTAAAGCTTGCCATTCACAGATGCCTGTATCTGTATCCACAGAGAAACTTCTTCACCAACACTGGCTGGGGGTGAGACCCCCTAAATCTGACACCAGAACATAAGGTAAAGCAGCAAAACAACAGAAATGGGATTGGAGAAGACAGCCTCCAAAGAGAAAGCATGGACAGACTACAAATAAATAGAGGCTGGCTGTCCAACACAAACTTAAGACTGAAAACCTACCATCAAGGCTTGCCTGCTTCCAAGAACACAGTCTATCACCCAATGAAAGACCACTACCACAGGAAAGAAGAGACTAATGGACTTAACACAGACTAGCAAACAACAAAGAGTGGGGTGTGAGAGAATGGAGGGAGCACCTAAGCGAGAGGGGGAGGTATCCCAAAAACCATTTACTAAGATTGTGAGTTAAAGAATAATAATAAATAAAAATTTAAAAACCGTACATTTTACTAAGTAGAATAAAGGAAAGAATAAAGCACCTTGAAAGAACATAATGAGAGGGCACACTAAATTTGGGAATGGTGGTGGTGGTAGGGGAGGACAGTGAATTGGGATAGGTGGTCAGGAGCGATCAAGTGGTATTGAGATCTGAAGAATGAATAGGGGCTAGGAGAGGAAGGACACAAGTAGTACTGGATGCAGAGGAAATACATCTAAAAGATATGGGAAAGTACCAAGGCTGTTTATAAGATGGCAGATCTGGCTGAGGCAGTGGTTATGGAAAGCGATGCATTAGAGATGAGGACAGAAAGGCAGGCAAGGGTGGACAACGTAGCTACAAAGGGTAATGGTAACAAACTTGAATCCTGGTACAAGTGCACTGTGAAGCCACCAGAAGATGGTAAGCCACAACAACCTGAATGAAGGCTGACCTACATTTAACTGTTATAAGTAGGAAAGGAGCAATATTGGCCATAGTGGGAAGAAAGAGAGCAACTGCAGTGGTCCTGGGACATGACAAGTAGTTATATGGACAAGCGAAGTTATGAAAACTAGAAAAGGTGGTTATTTTAGAGATCAAGATCTGATGATGGAGAGGAAGCTGTCAATCATTTCTCCTTTTGTCTTGTTCATTACAGATAATTAATTTGATAATCATTCATAAGAGTATGCACATGTATCAGTGAATATTCATGTATGTCTGTATAATAAAGATATCGCATTCAGATTTAATAGAGATTATGAAGAACATTTGTATAAACAAATTCACACAAGTTTCTTCAATTTCATACATGCAAAGTTCCATGAAAATAATTATCATTACAGTGAAATTTTTTTCACCAAAAAGATTTTCAAGCTTATATTAAGAGTAATTCACAGCTCAAATATAATTTGATTTAAAAAGGTGCTAATAAGCATGGGGATTTTAATATCTCTAACTGGATTTATTTCCTACCATCTCTGTTCATTTTCTATTGACAATAAGTAAAATAATCAATTGTTATTGATACCGATTTTGCTTTGTTTTGCTTTTTTTTGAGACTAGGTCTCGCTATTTTTGCCAATGGAACTGAAGACATTGCCCGGGGTACCACAGACTCAAGCAATCCCCAGCCTCAGCTTCCCAGATAGCTGGGATTACAGGTGCGTGCCACTTGCACCCAGCTATTTTTTGGGACGAGGTCTTACTGTGTTGCCCCAAGCGGGACTCTAACCGTGATCCCTAGCTTCAGCCGCTTCATAGGCTGAAGCTTACAGGCATAAACCACCGTGCCTGGCTGTCATTGATACAGATTTTATTCCCTAAATGTATCTAGCCATTTGAGATAGCTGGCCATTAAAAAATACAGACACATACGCAGTTACACAAACATACACAATCACAAAAAAATCTCCGATAGCTAGTAAAAGTTCTGGATTTGAATCTATAAAATATCTGAGTAGTGAAATTGCTCAATAGGGTGATTCTCTTGTCAAGACACATTGATTATTTCAGGATAAAGTGAGAGGCCACATACATCCCTAAAAAACTTATATGCAAAATATACTAACCAGCAGAGTAGTTGGGGATTTGGCAGGACATGTTCTAACCTGCCGAAATTTGTCACCCGAAAGGTCAGAGCAGCTGGCGATGGGTTATTGGCAAAGTGTCTAGTGATTCCAGCAGGAAAGGACAACACCATTTCTCCAGTAATCTTCACGATACATCTGGCATGTCAACATACACAAAGAGGAGAGAGAGGACAACCAGTCAATGTGCTGTAAATCAAAGCAGTTTTGAAGAAGAAAAGATTTATGTAATGATACTACATAGTGGGATCTCGAGAAAGGTAAGCTCTTACAATTCTACTTTCACTTACTAAACATTTATCAGAGCTGACAACTGAATGGTTTGTTTCAACACTTATCAAAAAATGTGTCTATTTTGTTGTAGTATTTATGAACTGTAAAAAGAAAACTGCAGTTTTTTCCTTTCTGCAGAAAAGTCTCTGTTAATCTCACAAATAGAATCATCTGCTCTGGTGGTTCTTTCTTTAATTTCTTTTTATGGCCACATACTTGAAGATAGTAAATTGCACATTTATCACAAGATTCACTTGAGTCTTATTTTAATTCTCTGAGTAACATGATTGATGCCATGAACCTGTTCATTTATGTACTCATGAAGTAGACTTTATGTTCTCACTTAAAGAATTTCTTCATTCCACTAATTTGCTTATTTGGTCAAAATTGAAAATCACTCATACCTTAACACCACAGGGTGATTATTGGAATGAAGAATAATTCTGTTATTTTAAAGAGACTTTTGAAAAATAAAATTTAAAACTGTCAGTAGAACTGAAGCATAGAGGAAGAGAGGAGGAGGTGGTAAACTCGGGGGAAGGATGGGTGCAAGAAATTAAGATGATGGTTTACCGGTGACAAGGTTCTGGGAGAATCTTGGGGTAGATAGGAATGTAAAAAAATATATATATGTGCAATTAATTAAAAAAAGAAAAGGGGAAAAAAGCCTTTCACTGAGGTAAAACTAACATTTCATTAACTGCACTTATTTATAGTGTAAAGTTCCATGATTTCTTCCATGAAATACCGAAATACTTTAAAATCATCATAGACTCAAGATAATGAATATATCCATTATTCCTATGAGTTTCTTCATGCCCATCTGCATTCCACTCCCCACCATCAGGCAATTGTTGATATGTTTTCTGACACTATATATCAGTTTGTAGAATTTTAATTAAATAGAATCATAAAATATGTGCTTTTCTGACTGAAGAGATCTGAATATTTCACTCAGGACAATTATTTTGAGATTCATGTGTGTAGAATATACATTAATAATTCACTTCTTTTTGTTATTTGATAGCATTTAGAGATGTCACTGTGATGATAGGGAAGTATACAAATATCTGAGAAATTTATGTTTCCTAAGGATTAAAAAATGAATCCTTAAACCTCATTTTTTACCACCAGGTTTGTTCATATAGGAGTTGATATTGGGAGATTAGTTTCCACAGCAGTTTTCTACTTATGAACTACTGAAAAATCTGGATGTCAGAATACCTGTTACAGGTATTCTATGTACTCAGAGAGAATGGTTTTATTTTTTTTGGAATAGACTCTATATCATAATGTATAATAAAAGCAATAGATTTTTGTTCCTAGTGTGTAAACTGAAAACAGATGTGGAAAATTTTAATGAAGGATGAGGGAAACCCATATGCAAAAGCAAATACATATGATTTTTCTGCATTATTTTTCTATATAGTTGTGTGTTTTGCATCCCTCTTCCTGAATATCCTTCCCCCCATAACTGAACTATGAAACTTGATTTATTTCTTTGAAAATAAATAACAAAGAAAGAACAATTAAAATGATTAACTACTTGGAGATGATAGTTAATAATGAAGTTTGTTTCAGTATCTGTTCATGACTTTCAGATGTAATAATTTCAATGAAATACTCCAAACCTCCATCTACCAACATAGAGGGCATATTGCAAACTCTTAAGGTAATATAATTAAAAATATATTCAATATATGCTGATTCAAAGGCTCAGATAAGCTGGACATGGTGGCGCATGCCTGTAAGCAGCAGTCTAGGAAGCTGCGACCGGGGCCAGGGATCACGGTTCCAGTTGCACTGGGGGCACATAGCGAGACCTAGTCCCAAAAAAATAGCTGGGCATGGTGGCATATACCTGTAATTCCAGCTACCTGGGAAGCTGAGACTGGGGATTGCTTGAGTCTGTGCTACCCTAGGCAACATGAACCTGCGGTTCCACCAGCAAAAGTAGCAAGACCTAGTCTCAAAAACAAAAACAAAAACAAAAACAAACAAACAAAGGCTCAGATAATTTGGAAGTATACAGGAAAAACACTAATATAATTTTGGCTCAAGTACCACTGGAATACTAAAGTCTTGGATACTAGACTCGCTAGTTCAGAGCCCTAGACACACCTGTCACAGCCTATGGGGAAACTGGAACAGCATGAAGAACCCGCTTATAAAGGGACAAGACCACAAGGTGGCTGGTAGGCTGCCAACAGCTTCTTGGCTATAAATAATATATTTTGGGCTTCTTAACTCTAAATATCATATCTTCACCTCTCTTATGTTGACTTGGTGTCATATTTATGCACAATTCTTATTTTCCATATTGCCAAGATATCCCATCTAGCACAATATCAGCACATAGTAGCCATTCTGTAAATGTTAAGTAAATACTTCAATTTAACTTTTTTTTAGTAAATAGGCAAGAGTACTCCACACCAGGTACTGATTTAGGTGATGAAGATACAACAATGAACAAATGCTCAAAGTCCCAGCTCTCATGAATCTTGCACCCCAGTGGGGGAAAGACAGAGAGTGGACAACTGAAAATATGTAACATGTCAATTAGAGAGGACTATGAAGACAGAGAAAGCAAGGTAAGGAGAAGGTAGTGTTGACAGAAGGCAGACTGTTGTGATTTTACAGTGAATGGAAAAGGTCTCTGATAATTCTGGTGAAGAATCATGGAGGAAGATGGGGGATAGCCATTTGTATAGCTGGGAGAATATTTTATCAGAGCAGAAGACAAAGACCTTGGGGTAAAGAGGACATTGGGATGATGAAAGAGAAATAACCATGAGGCCAGTGTGGCTGGTGGAGTGGATAAGGTGAGAGATATTGACAAGCCCAAAAGAGAGCAGGGAACTAATAGCAATAAGATGAGAGCGATAACAACAGGGAGGGGGGGCATGAAGGACAGATCAAATAAAGTCTTTTAGACCATTATAAAGCATTTAGGCTTTATTTGGAGTAAAATAGGAGGATATTGAACACAGGACCTGATATCTTGAGAACAAATTTTCGGCTTTCCTGAATAATAAGTGAATGAAAGTTGACTAGTAAGTGGAAGAATTCACTCTTATGTGACTCTCAGTGTTTTTCACTCTAGGATATGGTATCTTCACATACTTCTAGCTACTCTTATTATTTTTTTATTTCTTTGAGACTAGGTCTTGCTGTTTTTTTTTTTTTTTTTCCCTGGGAACCTCAGGCTTATGTTGCCCGGGGTACCAGACTCAAACAATCCCCAGCTTCAGCTTCCCAATAGCTGGGATTATAGGTGCATGCCACCATACCCAGCTTTTTTTTTGGGACAAATCTCATTATGTTACCCGGAGGGTGGGGGTCTTGAACCTGAAAAATCAATCGATTCCCAGTCCCAGCCGCGGTCATAGGCTTAAAGGCACGCACCACTGTGCCCGGATTTATTCTTATTTTTTAAAGACATTTTCTGCCCACTTTTCTCAATTCAGGTCAACTTGAGTTTTTTAAGGCATGTATTAAGTAATAAATAGTTTTGGAACTGGTATGAAGAAGTTGTACAATTTTTTTTTTCAATGAAGTTTCTACAGGACAGACATGTATGCAGAAAGTTCCTGTGCCATATGAGCTCATGGTGCATATTCACTCTAACAATTTGAAAGCAAGTTGACCATAAAACTGAAACCTATAGCAAATGAGAGGGAGGGAGAGGGGCAAAACCAGGCAGGAAACAACACAAGGGAATAGAACCATGAGGATAAATGAAATGTCAGAAAAAAAGTTTTTTTTAAATAAAATAATAAAAAAAAAAGCTCAACTATCAGTCAACTTGAAGAAGGATGCATCAGTTCTCTGAAGAATGAAAACCTCACGCACTCAAGATAAAACAAATGGTTTAAGGTATAGGAGGTAACTTTTGACTTCTATCGCTATGTGGATGTGTCACATGAACTTCCTGCTTTGAAGATAAAAGAGAAAGGACAAAGGAGAAATCAGAGTGCTCTTTGTTGAAGCTTAATTCCAAATGTGAAGGTATTTGGGGTAGAATCTTTGGGAGGTGATGAGGTCATGACGGTGAACCCTCTTGAATGAGGTCAGAGCCATTATGTAAAGGGCCCCAAAGAACTTCTGAGCCCCTTCCTCAATGGCAGGTTACTATGAACCCCAAACTGACCCTCATTAGAAACCAAATATGTCAGCCACTTGCTCTTAGACCGTCCAGTTTCTAGAATTCTGAAAAACAAATTACAATTGTTTAGAAGTTACCCAGTCTATGGCATCCTAATACAGCAGCCCACTAGGACATCAGAGTCTACAATACTCTGTATCTGCAATACTCTGTGTGGAGAGCCGTGTTCTCATTACTTCATTTCTGGCCTGCTCTGATAAGCTGCTGAATGTTTGTCTAATGAGTGTGGAGGGGAAAGTCGAGTGTCCTTGACTATCTACAGAGCTATCTTTGTAAAATACTTCCTGAAGGTGACATTTTGTCCACATTTGAAAAGCTTAGACTGTACTTGCTGGTAAAGATAAGCTTGTAACCATGTGATCCTGGATCAAAACCTTCTTTTGTTACTGCTTGCTTCATGTTTGATTTAAAAGTCTGATTCTAAATAAACTCTGTGCCACAGTCCAGAGAGAGACTGTGAGCCCTTCTGTCTGAGCCTTCTCCGCTCGTGTCAATCCTTACCTTCCCCCTTAGAACTGTTAGATCACATTGCGGCTGGCTTGTGACACTCTGGATAAAGGAAGGATATTTATAATACTCTAGAACAAAAGCTGTATGTTGTTTACAGGGACATGATATTTAGGGAGACTGTTAGATCCCAGTGCCGGAATGGAATGGGACACTTAAGGTGGAGTTACTAATTATTCATTTCCCAGCATATTTTCATTTAGATTTAAAAAGTGTTTTTGAAGTATAAAGAGGATTCAAGATTAGTCATACCATTTCCTATCCAAAATAGAGATCCAAATTCTAATTATACTTAATTATCAGTTTTAAATTTATATGAAATAGTCTATTTCTATATAACATTAATTTTTTTTCTTCCTCAGTCTCATCCATAGAAACTAAAGATTTCTAAGCCCTGCTCTTTCTTTCTTTCTTTTTTTTGAGACTATGTCTTGCTATTTTTTTGCCTGTGGAATCATAGCTTCACGTTACCCGGAGTACCATGGACTCAAGCAATCCCCATCTCAGCTTCCCAGGTAGTTGGGATTACAGGCAGGCACCACCATGCCCTGCTATTTTTTTTGGGACTAGGTCTCGTTACGTGTCACTAGTGGGACTCGAACCGCAATACTTGGTCCCAGCCGTGGCTTCCTAGGCTGCCACCTACAGGCATGCACCACCATGCCTGGCCTAAGCCTTGCTCTTTCTAAGCAAAAAAAAAAAAAAAAAAAAATTCTTTCCTCACCAAGGTTTATCTCTTCTTTATCAAGTCCAGACTTGGAATTGTGTTAGTGACATATCTGAAAAACAGTTTGACTTATTTAGTGTGGATGAATAATCACTCAACTTATTTTAGGTCATCAATCCTTTGTGAAATTGATGACAACTTGAGATATTTTCTATGGAAAAATGCACATTCCAACACAGAAGACGTATTATTTGAGGGAATCCATAGACTTCCTGAAACCTATCTGGAAAACTCTGCATAGAAAGTAAAAATACATGTTACACATGCGTTTAGGTCAAGTTCATTGTCAGTGTGTATTGATAGAAATGAAATTAAGTTCATGTAAATGGAGAGTGGTACATTTTTCCCTAGAATCTTTACCTTGCTGTGATTATATTTTGGAGGCAGTTTTCCTTACTTCGGTTAACATACAACCTGTCCTCATGTTAATTTGGGTGTTACAGGAAGGTTTAATCAAAATGTTTATTCCAATACACATTGTTTCAATTTGTGAGCCATTCCCACCCAGAAAAGATTCAGACAATAAAAGAAATGATTTGCACTAAACTTACTTAAGTGAGGTAAAAAATTTTCTTCTTGAAACCAAAGGTTTTCTTTTTATGTGCAACTACACCCAAATCAGAGATTTATAGATAATAAGATACTAGATTATTATACCTTTTTTATATTATATTTTTAAATTTAATTTATATTTTTTAAAGCAGTGAAGCAATATTCTTAGATTGTCTATCTACTATTGCCTGGATTTTTGGGGTGTTTTAGAAGTGAAATAGTTTATTTAGGATATTTCCCACTGACTAGGAGAGAGTTTGGAGAATACAGTGGATTAAAGCCCAGCTTACTTGCTTGGATCTGCTCCTTTGAAGTAGGCATTGACCGTTTCTGTAAATGCTGCTGCAACAGGGAGAGTGTCTTGGGCTCCCATTGTTAAAGGACTGGGTCCCCTGGAAGAACCTGCATTAAATGAAACATTTCATTTATTATGGGGTTAGAAGACAGTATATGCGGAACTAAATATCCATTAAAAACTAAAGGATGAAATTTATTACTGAAATAAAAATAAGGTAATGTGCTAAAAATCACAATATTCTCCACAGAGAGCTCAAGTATTTAAGAGGAAATATTTGGCTGGTTTACAGACAAACGCACTTGAAATTAATTTGACTGTCTTTTACTAAAGAAAAAAAATCCAAGCAGAAGAATAAAGTTAGTCATTTTCAGTCCTTTGTATTTAGCATAAGGCAGTATTTGCATGACAGTTTGTACAGCAGGTAGTTAATAAAGAAAATTTTCAGCTTCCTATTTTATCATATACCTATACATACAATCGCCCTTACTTAAACCTTTTTCATGTCTTCATTTTGAAGGGGAAGTCATGTGATATCATGTTACATATTGTTCTTTTCCAGATTATTTCCATTTCAAGAACTCCAATTATCTTCAGAAAAAGCAGGTTTAATTTTACATGTTCAAAATGTTCACTATATATTGTGTATCATGAACAATGTTAGGTACCAGGCCTTCAAAGATAAAAACAATTCTTTGCCTCAAAGAGTTACAGATCATTACCATCACAACATTCTTGAGTTGTATTACCTCCATCACCACTATTGGTTATCTATTTTACTTTGTAGTTAATGGAACTAAGGCTCTGAATTCATATAACTTGTTCAGTCTTGATAGCAGAATATTTGATTGATAATCAGGTATGTGTAAATGCAAAGTCTAGGCTAGGAGGTCTGTATTATTTGACTCCTTAGTAGTTAATTATAGTGCCATTTGAGAGCAAGCAAACAAGTACAATACCTTCGGATGAGTCTTAACTTGGAGAGTCTTAAGTTGCAAGTTTAAATCTTTGCTGTCCACAACTTGTAAACACTTAAGGTATGAACTTCTCTCATGGGACCTCCCTAAATCTGAGTCAATATAACCTGACCTTTCATTAACCACATATTGACATTTACCCATTGCTGAATTAGACCTGTGTTCATCATGCACATGTATAGAAGAAGCACAATGAACAGAGGCCATTATTGTTTAATTGTGCTGCACAGTGAATTTGTTCATTCATTCATTTGAATGATAACCAAATGACTACTAGGTCCCAGAGAAGAATGGTTTTCCTAATTTTGATTATCACTGCATGAGAGTGGTGAGAAGGCTGGATTCATGAATTGGGGTCATAGCCACCACATAATAAAGAGTTTGGTGAGGGTAAACAAAGATTATCAATCAAATAATTAGAGTAATTTGATAAAAACATTAAGAAAAGTATAAGCAAAATATTATGAAAGTATTAAATGTGTTTGAATAGATCAGGAACAGTCTCATTGAGTAGATGGTATTAGAATTAAGGCTGGAGGATAAATATAGTCTTATGAAGAGAAGGAAAAAAATCCAGCAAGTGTGTATGTGTGGAATGAACACACACATGGCCTATTGCAAAACCACAGGAAGTATGACATTATTTGTGCGTGTGAATGTTGTGGTTATAGAATAATGAGACAAGGAAGGAGAGGAGGCTTAAGTTTAGGAATTAGTATATCAAGAGTTTTGTATAAATGTTAGGAAATTCTATTTTCATTTTATAAATTATTTATAAACATTAACATCATTGTTATATTTTGGCAATCTAATACAAATCTTTGATTTGTATTTCAGTACATTGTGCACATACATACATAACAATATAATTTAAATAGAATTATAAATTTCCTGAAGTTCTTGGGGTCCTGCAGTTGAGGTGAAGGATTCTCTCTAGAGCAGATAGGTGGACTCTGAAATATTTCAAATAGGGTTTTATAATGGGTCTTGAGTTCAGATCACTCTAGTTATAATGTGATGGATAATTTAGTAAAGAAGCAATAATGTAGGCGAGGAAACATTTAAAAGAAAAAAAAGTTGATGAGAAAAGTAGATAGTATAAGACAACAGATATATTTTTCAGTACTACAAAGCATGTAATGGCCCTGTATGATATTCATGGGACTAGAATAGTGAAAGTTGGATAATAACTTTGCAAGTAACATGGCAGTTAGGTGTATCACAATATCCAATGAACATGAATCATTGGTTCTACATTTACTGGGATGGAAAACTTTGATGGACTAGACTGAATTTAAATCTTATAATATAGTACTTTGGATAAAATTAGAAAAGATGTTCAGAGATGTCATAAGTTATGGATAAGAGCATGAAATCTGGCCTTAGATGTATTAGGAAACTGAGTCTTATACCTCCCATTTTTATCTAAATTATTTTTGGTAGGAGTAATATAATAATATCCGCTCTATAGATGTATTTTGAGGATAAAGTAAGTATAGCATAACATTCTTGATTTATAGTGAATCCTCTAATAGTGATTAGCTATTTTATGATTACTATCACAACTTAAAATAATACAGGATATAAACTCATAAAAAGATTTGAATATACACCAAACAAATGTGGTTTCATGGGAATTATGTGAAAGAATAGTGGAAGGGTGTTATTCGATCATCAGACTTCTCTTACTGGTTTCCAAAAATTTTGTCTATTGGTTACACCAGTGCAGAAGTAACAAATGGATCACTAGAAATTGTTTCTACTGTGTTTTGTTTATCTCTTTTATATAAAAACTCATCAGATAGCATAAGAATATTTACCTTTAAACTAAAGACTGAACTCTTGTGTGTATGCTATGCAAGGTCAATAGTGGTACTGCAGTTGAGTGTTTACATGTCCTCCAAATTAAAATATTGAAAACTTAATACCTAACATGACAGTATATGAGAAGGTGGGCTTTGAGAAGTTCTTAGGTCACGAAACCAGAACACTCATGAGTAAGATAAGCATTCTATATGATAGGACCCAGAGAACTTCCCATCTTCCTTTCATGTTGAGTACATAGCAAGGAGGCAACAATCTGCAATATAAAAGACGCTCTTCTCCAGAACCCAACTATGCTGGCACTCTAAATTTGAACTTCCAGCTTCCAGAAGCATATGAAATAAGCCTTGTTATTTATAAGCCATCCAGTTAAACAGCAATTGTTAAGAAGTTAAAATTAACTTAGAGATACAATCTGACTCAGATTTATCCTTCATGACTTGGGTCTTCTTACCACTCCACCAACTGTGGTTACTATAGCCGTTAGTGCAGATTTAATCAGTAACTTCAAAGAGGGGAAAACATTAAAATTTTACAAACAACCCTTTTATATTAAAAGACAAACAATTTACAGTCATATTTATTCACACTGCTATACACTGTGGTTAATATGACATTTTAATTTCATTGTTTTTCATTTATTATATAACCTGTCTTATTTCTATCTGACCTACATATGATTTTTCAATAACTATATATACTCCACAAACATTCTCTAAATCCTGGATCATTTTGGGGCAGCAATTATTCTACATTCTAAATCAGTCTTTGTATAAATTGGTCTTTTTTACTTTTAAGTAATTTTCTTAAGTTATAGTTTATAACAAAAAATGGGATGATTAAATCAAAAGGCATATATTTTTGATTATTTACACTGCTAATTTTAAAGAAAAAGACACAATGAAAACATTCTTCATAATAAATGGATACTTCAATACAGTATCTTAGAGAATTTGTTTAATACAGGTATTGGAAAATGGGTTAAAATCAATAATATTTAAAATAGTGAGAAAATCAAATCTCAGAGTCTAAGAGGACTAAGAGAGCCTTGAAAGCTTTTTTTCAAGGTCTGAAATATTATTACCATTCATGGGACCAAGGTTCATAGCCATGGATCTGAATGTTAATAGGTTCGTGATTTGGGTAAGTCAATTGACACTAGATTTTTTTCAACCATAACATGAAGGAAATAGGCCATATAACATCTATGTCTCAGGATCCTATGCTTTTAAATTGCTTACACACATTAAAAAATTGCTTTCAACAATAGGAGTGACTATCTGAGAAACAGGAGGCTGAAAGTCAGTGGGAGATAAAACTTAGTTGAATAACATATTTGTCTTTTGGTTAGTTCAAATGTGAATTCTTCTAATAATCAGATAAAAGTTAGTTGAATAACATATTTGTCTTTTGGTTAGTTCAAATGTGAATTCTTCTAATAATCAGGTATCATGTTAAGTGCTAATCTATGACATGCATCTCTCTTCATGGAGATTCGGACATGGAAGAGACTATAATATGAGGTTTAGAATCATTATTTTATCAAATGGGTGTAGTATCTTAGAATCTTTTATAGATGTGAGGACAAAATAGGGCAGTATAGGTATATAATGTCCTATTTAAGGATGGTAGCACAAGAAAAAAGTCACTTAAAAATAAAATATTTAAATGGCTTTTACAAATATATATATACATATATATGATGGAATACTATTCAGCTATAAAAAACGATGACAACTTGCCGGTGGTAATACATGTATAGAATTGGAAGGGATTATGCTTAGTGAACAAATACATTAGTGTGTCAGATATAAAGGGGTCTGAAATAATAATAATGATGAATAATAATAACATCTTAGTACTTCATTATCTCATTTTCAATCTAATATTTCATTTCATTAGTACAACTCACTGATGAAAAAAGTAAGATTCAGAAAACCTAAGTAACTTTCACAGGATTACAAAGCCAGAAAAAGGCAAAGAAGGATTTTATTTTATTTTATTTTTATTTTTATTTTTTTTTGAGACTAGGTGTCGCTATTTTTGCCTGTGGAACCGCAGGCTCTCGTTGCCCGGGGTACCACGGACTCAAGCCATCCCCAGCCTCAGCTTCCCAGGTAGCTGGGATTACAGGCGTGTGCCACCACGCCCAACTGTTTTTTTTTTGGAACCAGGTCTCACTACGGGCCCCAGGCGGGACTCGAACCGCGATCCCTGGCACCGGCCGCTTCATAGGCTGAAGCTTACAAGCACGAGCCACCGTGCCCGGCCAAAGAAGGATATTAAATACAGGTCACCTAGCTGGAAATCTAAGATGACACTTTTCTAGGCTTCCTTTACCCTAGCATAGTAATAACATCCTGTAGAAGATAAACAGGCCATATTTGTCACATGTGGCCAAAAAGATATTAGATCATTGGCTGAGTCACAAGAGAAAGGAAAATTAGAAGGTGTAACCAATTTTCTGGGATGCAATTACTTTGCTTCCTAGAAATTTATAATATTCTTCAAGTGGGGAATGTCTATTAACTGTTCCTACCTAATTGCAGGTCTGAATACAGTAAAGTTATTGAGTGTATACGCTGTAATTCTTAGTATAAACAGGATGTGAAAAAACATGAAAATTTAAAAATCACTGATATAAAATGGTTTTCACAAATTAATTAAAATCACACCCTATAACTAGAATTATTATATGCAAACTATATTATGGATATAAAACTTAAAATACTTTCTATCAATACAACTTAAGGTCACAGAGTTTTCTTTTTTTTTTTAAAGCAATCCAAACCCTTTAAGAGCATTCAATTGGAACTGAAACTACAAAATGTTCTACTGTACATACCTGCTGTAGTTTTAGGTTGACAGTAAAATTATAAAAGGTACAGATTTATCAATTCCTCTTGTGCTTCCTCTATCATCAATCTCCTCAACCAGAGTGATACATTTGCAAAATTGATGAACCTACACTGACACATCATAGTCACCCCCAAATTCATAGCTTACATTAGTATTCACCTAGGGGGTACATTTTATGGGTTTTGAAAAATATATAATGACTTGTATGTATCCACTACTACAGTTTCAAAAAGAGTACATTCAGTGCTCTAAAATTTTCCAGTGCTCCATCTCTTTATCCCTTCCTCTTCGCCAGCCCCTGTAAACCATGAATCTTTTCACTGAATTCATGGTGGTAAGAATTTAACCTTGGGCATGGTTTTGTCTTTTCCAGAATGCTATTGCTGTTGTAAGCACACACAATGTTCAGTATGTAAGCACACACAGTATGTTCAGATTGAGTTCTTTCACTTAATGATATGCATTTAAAGTTCCTCCAGGCCTTCCAGTGGATTGCTAGGTTTGGAAGTGTTTTTATTCATACTTTGAAGATACATTCAAACTGAATAAGGAGACTTAGAGAAGGAATCAAGAAGTTTCTGAACCAAGATGGTTTTGTTTCTTATTTTTGGTATATCCCTGATCTCTGAAATGATCTTTTTGGTCTCTGGTGCTGAAGAGAGTCCAGGAACTGCTTCTCTTAACTCCATCAGATACACAGAAGGTATTATTTTCTTCAACTTATGATCACAATGGCAAAATACAGATTAGTTTCTGAATGTGTCTCTCACTCAAAAGAAAATGAATATAATTCAATGACTTAAAAATAATGGCTTTGCTCTGCTCGAAACTGAAGACTTTAATCCCTAACAAAGGATAAATTTGGGTCACACTTGAATGACTACAGAGTTGATAACATAAAACAGAGTTATCGATGGGAAACTAAGAAGAACAATATAATGCATTAAGCCTGGGAAAGAAGGACTGTTATGTGTAGACAACTGCAAAACCTATGTCATAAAGTGAACACATCGAACTAGGGTTAATGGTTAATAGACTAGAAAAGTTAAAGATCCTTCATTCATTTATTCTTTCATTCAGGAGTTGATGAACATTCTGTGAGCCCTTAGCTATATATCTTGTATAAAGATTACAGAAGTGAAACTGGCTTCCACCTTCTAAGAATTCATAGAAAATAGAATCAAAATTAACACAGCTAAAATATTGTGTAGCAAATACCATAACGGACTTGAAAAACATGCTGGAAAAGTATGAACAATGGATAAATTTCACTTGCAAGAATTGTCCTGGAGGCACACAGATATGAGCTGACTAACATTACATGATAAGAAGGACTTCAGAGAACTTAGACTATTCCAGTTTGAAGAAATAACTAGAGCAAAAGCATCAGGATTTGTGATATTTGATTAAATGAAGGGATGAGGAAGACAGGGAAAGGTGAGGCATGTTCATTCTTGAAAAGTAAACAGAGATTGTAATCGTAAGGGTACTAAATATTAAGAAAAGAAATTTGAATTGCAATCTCTATACAATGTAGACTTTTGAGAAATTTTTGAGAAAGGAAGTAGTTTGAGTATCTTTTTCTTTTGGTGTAGTGGCAGGGAGAAATTTGGGGATTTACTGAAGCAGTTCTAGAGAAATAGTACTAGTTTCATGGAGATTTGGAACAAACAATAACATTGCAACAGAAACATTTGACATGAAATGGGATGTATATTAAAGGGTGAAAACTTTCCCTAAGACAGAGGAAAGAGTGCGATCATAAACTTGGAGAAAAAAAATCTCCAAAGGCCAGGCGTGGAGGTGCACACCTTTAATTGCATCCTCGGGAGGCTGAGGCTAGGAATTGCCGGAGTCCATGGGTTCGAGACTTCTCTGGGCAACAGTGAGACCTAGCCTCTAAAAATAGCTGAGTGTGGTGGCACGCGCCTGTATCCCAGTTACCTGGGAGGCTGAGGCTGGGGATGCTTGAGTCTGCGGGATTGGAACTACCCTGGGCAACATAGCGAGACCTAGTCTCAAAAAAGAAACAAAACAAAACAAACAAACAAACAAACAAACAAACAAAAAAGAGTCTCCAAAAATGTTAAACAGATTTGATCAGGAAGAATGATTTGTATTGAGACCTATGAGCTCATGCATGGAGTATGAATTGAGGAGGAAGTATGGTAGAAGATTGTTATCATTTACTTAGAGATAAGGTCTGAATTCATGGTGAGGATTTAGAGTTTAGGTATGCTTCTATTGGGAAACTATATTGGAAAAGGAATGTGTTGTTAAAAGGTGTTCCATTGCATCTTTATTCGCCACGCAAATATTAGTGATTACATTGGAATACATGATATTCAATGAATAATTTTTATGTGAAATATACTGTCTCTAGATCTTTCGCTGATTTATTTCTCACAGTGGTTCATGCACGAGGGAGTCCCTAACTAACTGACCCAAATACACTCTGAGTATGACTATTAACCTTTGTGCCTGATAAAAAAAAAGAATCATTAAGCTACAACAAAACATCAGCTTCTACGTGACTAGTGTTGCAGATACAAGATAGCATGGAGATTATACACTTCTTTTGCCCACTGTTCCTTCTTGAGTGTGTATTCTTCACACTAATCTTTTTTTTCTTTCTCTGGCCACACAGGCACGAACATTTAAAACTGAACATACAATGAAACTGAAGCAATTGTTTGTATTTGTATACAAATAAAAACAATGAATTTGTATATCTTGAAGAAAACTGGATAATACATTTGGTATTTCTTTGATTTAAGATAGGGAGAAAACTGGTTTTTCTTTTTTTCATGAAGAAGTAACTCTTGAGAAAAAAGATAAAATTTCCTACCAATTCTATAGTGAACTTGCTGATACTTAAGTCATATAAAAGGATTAGTTGTTGGTTATATTTTAGAGTTTGACTTAAAATTCTCTTGATGTTAATCCAATATGAATGTGCCTATACATATTTATAGGAAATATTTTTACCAGGAGTCAGGGAGGTCTTCATGTGTTTATATGTACATGTATAAAATAGATTATGATGCATTCAGAACAAAAAGCTGTTTTTTCATATTTACTAATTCTGCAATAGGTATCTGATAAACAAAGAACAAATCTGTAAAATTAGGTCTAGATAACATTACTCAGAGATATATGTTACAATTGTATCCATTCTGTCAACAAGTATTTATTGAGTACTTACTGTGTGCATGGTAGTATGAAAATTATTTGAGTTAAAGTAGTGACTAAGAAAGATATATTCCTGTCTTCGTGGAACATAGAAGTCAGACATTAACAAGTAGTAATAATAATGTATAGAGAATATTATAATTAAGAGCTAGGATGTTTTGGAGGGACCCAGCAGAGATACCTAACCTGGTCTAGATGTTAAGAAGAGCTTCCAGAAGAAGATAGGGCAGTGACATTTAAACCTACCTAGAGTCTGCTATGAAGCAATATAAAATATTGCTGAGTTTGAGTTCTCATATAAAATCCTATGTAAGGCATAAATGTTTACCTATGGGCATATTGGTATTCAAGATATTGGGAACAGAGACACTATCCCCATTATTTATATCATTTTACTGTATGTATGCACACACATATGAGTGAATACTTATGTAGAAATAAATAAAAGATATGGAATAAGTACTCTGGAGGGGGGGGGAGAGACAGGCAAGAGAGAGACAGAGGCAGAGGCAGAAAAGAGAGCTCTCTCTCTTTCTCTCTCTCTCTCTCTGTGTGTTTACATATGTATTGGCTATGGAATTCATCTTTAGGTCTGAATTCTGGCCTTCTCTGGAAACAGGAGTAGTAATAGCTCTTATTTCACAGGTATACAACCAAGTTTAAACAGCCAAGCACTGAGATCCTAGCACATGAAGTGCTCATTAATATCTGTTACCAAACTGTTGTTCAATTTCACATATTCCTTCTTTGTAATATGGCAGCGCATTATGTAGGTCATGAATGCTTTGGAGAAGGTTAAGCTGTCTCAGTCTAGTTATCTTCCATATAAAACAATTGGCAGTTTTATCTGCTGTGAATTGTGGCTTCCCTTCTGCTCAGTGGGGACAATAAGTAAGCCTTTTTTGTTGCTTAGGAGCAGATGATTCTGAAACATAAGTCTCCTTTCTGTTGGAGTCCTGTGTCTGCCCCAGAGCTGATCATCATAACTGACTAGTTGAGACTAATGATCTGCCTCATGATGCTCTCCTCTGGACCCTGGGTCAGTGCTGATGAAGATGGTGGAGGCAATATGTTACCATGTCTTTTACTAAAAGATTTGCGAACC
Source organism: Uropsilus gracilis (assembly GCA_004024945.1). Taxonomy (NCBI): domain Eukaryota; kingdom Metazoa; phylum Chordata; class Mammalia; order Eulipotyphla; family Talpidae; genus Uropsilus; species Uropsilus gracilis. Next base: position 54,203 of record PVHY01000901.1, on the reverse strand, counting down.
AGGACATTTCAGCATTTGACAATTACTTTCAAACTTCCTGAGAAAAGAGCAATAATCAGAGGGGCTGATTTGCTCCATTGCCAGACTACATCATGCAATAGATTTTTATTTATTATGTGTCTTCTGACAAGATTTGTTCACAGATTGGGGCTGCTCACCTGTTGGACTCTTCAGGATGCCTCTGACTACCCCCACACAGAAAGAACTGATAGATGGATGAAGCAGTGAGACAGACAGAAACTGCTGTTAAGACTTGGGAGAATCTCCCATTTCTAAACCTTTTGATGTATCTGGAAAGAATATATTTAAATACTTAATCAACACCATAGATACCTTTATTTGATTTTAGTGAGTTACTTGCAAAAGATGTTTGTAAACTATAAAGCACTATACAAATGTATTCATTTCCTAAAATAATAGTTGTCATTCATGAATGTTTAACATGTGCTAGGCTTATACTCAGTTTTGTGTGTATTACTTCATCCATGAAACCAAAGATTGATTGAAGATCTTTAAGGTAAGTCCTTTAAAATAAATTATAACCCTTAAGATTTTAGCCTTTTTTGTGTCTTCGGCCATCTTGCAATATGCATGTAGTAATTTTTTACAGAGCCTGGGCTTTCAAAAAGCAGGAATTTTCATGAACTTGTTTCTCTTTTCTGCTGGCTCTGTTGTGATAAGTCCCCAGGACACAAGTAAATATGGCCTTGAAGCCTTTTTTCCTGCTGGCGAACATTCACAAAGACAGTACAATCATCTTCTTGGTCTTCTATTCAGAGTAATTACAGCATGTCTTCTCCTAAGAGCTGAGTGAGAGATTTGACATATGCTTCCAAGAAAACACAAAATTTTATTAAGAATTGTTGCAAGGGATCAACGATGATGCTATTTTTCTAGGATGTTTTGGTGACTTGTAAGAGTTGCAACTCTCATTGTACAGGGTGTGTCCAGGAAGAAAAAGAACAGGTTACTTAATGTTGATTAATCTTTTCCTAATATTTTGCTGGTCTCTGCTCTCAGCCTTTTCCCCATGAAACTGGCAGCTCAAATAGCAGGCTTTCAGGCAGCCAGTCTATGACAGGCAACATTCTTTACCCCTCTACATTTATTAGTTTTGGCCCCCTAGAGGGAATAACTTTCAGTGGTGTTCAGAATTACTAACATCCACTTTTTTACTCTAAGTATAAGAAAAGGAAGTATTTAAGAAATGAATAGAGGAGAAATGCAGAAGCCTCAATGTTATCCACATCCTAACATGACTCCTAGTTTCTATTTATGATATTTATGACAAAATGTTGTATACATGTACCTATTTTTTAATGGATATTTGGGGTTTTACCTCTTTCTTTTGCTATTATGTGAAATGGTACAATGAAGAAACTTAAATCTGATTTTTAGATAAATTAGGTAATTTTAGACAAATATTAATTCTCATGTGTTTGTCTGAATTGTTCCTAATGCTGAAGTTGTTAAAAATGGAATCACTAAATAAAGGGTCTGCATATTTTAACTATGTCAGATATTACCAAACATTCCTCCAAGAAGGCATTATGAGTAATACCTTAACCACTATTAATTTATGTCAGTATTTTTTTTTTTTACCTTTTTAGATCTAATAAGGAAGAAGTAATATATGGTGATATTTAGCTCCACTTTTGTTTTGAAAAACTTTTTACTATCCATATAACAGTATATTCTGTCACTAATAATAATTTGTTTCACTTCAATTTCAGGCATTTGAATTGTTTCAAATTTCCCCACAAGGAATGAACATCCTTAAACATAATTCACATAATTCTTTGATTGAAAAATATTTTCTTAGAATAATTCTAAAAATTGGAATTATAGGCTAAAATTATAAAATCTTAAATTCAGGGTACATATTACCAATGAGTTTTAAAAAGATTATACCAAGCTTAAGTTTCCATGAACATTGTATTAAAGTGACCAACTATATTCTCATGAGCATAAAATATTCTTTTTTTCAGATCTTTTCTAATTTGAGCTCTGTCCTTTTGCTCTTCTTTGATTATTAGATAGATAGAACTTGTTTTCAAACTTTATAATGTCTCTTTTTAGCAAATATTTTTGTCCATTTTTAAAAGTCTTAATATTCCCACTTGCACTTGAGAAAAACTGACAGGTCAATCATATTGTCAACCACAGGACTACATTCTCAAGTATGCATTATCTGACAATGCATACCAGGCATGCCAAGAAAAATGCATCTATCCTGCATCTTGTGCTTGGAGGTATGTTTTAGAATTTCAAGTTCTCTTTTTTCATCCCATTTTACTGTCCCCACCCACTGTAGCTGGAAAACTTTGCTCTTGTTTTTTCAAAATGTCAGAAAATCTCTGGCTCTCTGCTTGTTCAGAGTTCCTGGAGTATAGTCAACTCTTCCCTGACTCTACTCAGGGATTATCCGTATTGCTCAGGAAAGAATTACTCTTCTGGCTTGACCAAGTTCTCAGGTCTCCTTTTGCTGTAATCTGTGCTCTGCAGTCTTGAGATGAGGGGATGCCCCAGATTGTAGTATAGAAGATGGAGATGATACTCAGATGCAAGGACACGCAAGAATGTATTGCTACGGGTGGTTCCCACTCCTATTATTTGATACAAGATGATTTTGTAGTTAAACTAATGAAGGAGTTAGACATGTTTCTGGACAAATATCCAAACATTCTAGAATTGCTCCAATATCTAATAGTCACATCTTCTACATGTCATGGAAATTGTTCTCTCTTCCATCCACCCCAGAAGAATACTTTATAGCTTCAATAGGATACACATTTGGATGAATAGTTTTAAAAATTATTACCCTTTTTAAACTTTACATTTTGTTTTTAAAATTCAGATGTTAGTGAAATTGTTTCTATAAGTAAAACTTTAATAAACATTTTGGAAATCTTGCTAGGCAGAACCATAGCCTCACATGTCTCTAACCTCCTTGCTAAATTAAATTTGAAAATTTGAAGCTTCTGATATTTTCTCCAAGTAGACTTATAAGCTAGTATTCAACTGCTTGTTTAGTCAGTGAGTTCAAACACTGCCTAAAATACTTAAGAACAAAGAATTAGACAGGCTAAGGTTAGGAACATTATTAAAAACCTGTTTGGACACCAATAAATAACTTAAAACTGATGACTAGCTTGGAATATTTTTTCCTCATCTTTCTCTGAGTGAAGTATGGAAGATAATGCTAATTAATATTACTTATAACATAATGGGTAAAACCACAGTGGTCTAAAAGAATATGCTAGAAGTGCCTTTCAATAGAACATGTTGAGTCTTTTAAGAGTATGCAAACCTGGGTGGGGAAATTATTCTTAAGGTAATTTAGCATACCACAATTTCTAAGTTACTTTGTGACCATAACAGATAATTTTTAAAGTCCTTTCAGCTTGTATTAAATATCTAAGATTTTAATGCTAGTAATGAAAACAAACTTGTATTTTAAAATCAAACCCATGCTTGCTCAGGTGGCAACATTTTTAGTATCACTTAAAGTTTTCCTTGAAGTTAACTTTAATGTATTTTTAGCTACACAGAAATCTCTTGGTAAGATACACAGGGACATATATCTATGATATCACTGCTGCTTAACTCCCAAATTTGGATAAAATTCAAGATGAAAAAAAAACACAGTCCTGGCAGTTCCAATTAAAATTTATATTATGATTCTTTCTTGTATATATACACCATTGAACACTATTCAGTTATAAAATGATGAATTTTGCCATTTTATAACATTGATGGAATTTTATAGGAGTATACTAAGTGAAATAAGTCAAAAGGAGAAAGAAAAATAATGGAAGACTTCACTTATATGAAGGATATAAAGAACAAAGCAAATGAATAGACAAAACAAAACAGAAATAAACTATTGGACTCTGACAACAGAACTGAGATTACTAGAGTGGAAGAGAGGTGGGAAGAAAACATTGGAGAGGGTTTAAATGGATGCTGGTAGAGGGTTATTGGTGCTTGAGTGGTGGCTGTTGAATGGTAATACAAGTTTGGAGGAGAGTGAATCTTCTATAATTTGTCCAGTGCTGTAAATCAATGCACTTCAGTTAAAACATGCATAAAAAAAGCTTTCCTGCATGACACCCGTTGGCCAAATTGATATGCTTAAGAAATTTAGATCTTCCTAATTACAATAGCAATGTTATCAACTTTAGATATTCAGATATCTGCTAACCAATATATAGTTTTCTAAAATAAGAAACAATTTGGTTCACATTATGTTATTCCACATATTGATAAGTATATTTGATAATATATATATCTAACATAAAATTGTCTTTTTATAAAAGTTTCTCTCTGTTTCAAGACACCCAAACTAAGTGCAAAAAAACCAGCAGTCCAATGCCCCCAAATCATCAGCAACAACAAAACTACCAGTGCTATTTTTCGGAGCACCAATTACTGAGAGTTACTGCAGCATATTATTTTCATGGTTAAAACAGGATAGACTTTGGCTTCTGCTGTGGCCAGAGTGAACCAGAAAAAGGACCTTTGCTTCTTATGCAGGTGTGTGCTGTACTTCAAGATTACCAACTTAGCCGTTGCTTTTCTTTTCTTTCTCAGATGTGCTGATCCGTGAAAAAACACCTGGGCTCTTTTAAATTCCATCTGACTCAAAGAGAATTTTGGAAGGTCATAAGTTTGTAGAGTTTGCAACTTGGTTATTACAAAATTAATAACCTGAGGTAATGAAGGCTTGACACTACTTGGAAAACACATACCCTTCCCTGCAGACTACCTGCTCACCTGTACTCTATCCAGGATAGAGAATGAGATGTGAGGGTATGTGAAAAACTTTAACACATTTCTTGCTGTTATCCTAGCCACTCTCCTCTAAGTGCGTTCACTGTTAGGAATATCTGACAACGAACATTCACTTTTTTTTCTTTGAGAGAAAAAAAAAACACCCCACACAAACTACTTACAGGATCTATTCATCATCCTAATTTCAAAAATTATATTAAAATACGCACTCAAGTTAAGAAAGGTCTTTTTGTCATGAGACACAAAAATGAATTCAATATTTGGATACAGTTCTAGAGTTGGATATTTTTGTACAAACTTTTGATTCCAAGAAAAATGTAGCTATCTAAAATCTTAGAAAGTAGGACTTAAGTGATGAATATTTTGTGTAAGGTGGACCATTAATTTAGTTAAATTACTTAAATTTTCTCTCACCGGGGACCGGGCATGGTGGTGCATGCCTGTAAGTGGCAGCCTAGGAAGCCGTGGCCGGGTCCAGGGATCGTGGTTCGAATCCCGCCGGGGGCACGTAGAGAGACCTAGTCCCCTCAAAATAGCTGGGCGTGGTGGTGCACGCCTGTAATCCCAGCTACCTAGGAAACGGAGGCTGGGAATTGCTTGAGTCTGTGTTACCTCAGGCAACGTGAGCCTGCGGTTCCACAGGCCAAAATAGCGAGACCCAGTCTCAAAAAAAAAAAAAAAAAAAAAAAATTCTCTCACCAATAATTAAAATGGATTATTTTATTAAATCCAACCTGGTATGATGACTGAGAATAAAAAATATAAAACAGATGAAAGTTAATTCTTGTTGTGGAATATATCAAATTATCCAACATTTTAGGTTAGCTATCTGACATTAGATATGTATATATATATTTCTTAATTTTCTAAAATGATAAGCAATAGTTGTCCAATTACCTTTTCCTTCCCCTTTTCCTGCTCTCCCATACAGCATTCCTTGTCATAAGAATGTAAAAACATATTAACATTTTACAATAATGGATATCATAACTGAAATATCAATTATAAAAAAACAGTTAAATGCCGATATCAACAAAAAATATCTTTATATTTGTTGCATTGCATTTGCAAAAGAGTTAGGAAAAAGCCCTGGTTGACAGAGTTAAGTTCCTTGGTCAAAAAAGATTTTTTTTCTTTAATCGACCAGTTCATTAAATCATCAATATTAATGGCAAATTAGCTTTAATTTTTGTAATAGGAAAAATTGAAGATCCCATAGAAACCAAATTCATGTAATGTTTTCTTTAGTATTGAATATTTCTAAGTAGCCATAGCATTTTTATATAGAAAGTGAGACTAGGATTTTGGAAGAGAACTGGGGTTTCAAAATGCAATGGGGGAAAAGGATGAGGAGGGTGTAAATTAGAATCTGGTATGCTATGTACTACTTACCTTCAAAAGTCAAATAAAACTTTCCTCTGTCAAACCAAACGAGGGAAGGCTGTTCATTCTCTGTATGGCCAGGAGTTGAAGCGGGATGGGAAAGGTTAAGGAGAGGGAGAGAGAAGGACACAGTATGAGTTACAGAGCAGGTCATTAGTCTTACTAAGGGGAGGGCAGAAGCACTGTATGCCATTAGCGTGCAGGATAAAAAGGAAGGCTGGCAATCTATGGATAATATCTATATATATATACATATATATTTTTAGTTCAGGAAACAGAAAGCAAAAGCAAAGCTATGGAGGCCTAGAGGGATGGGTATGTGCTGTGGGTAGCTTGAAACGGTGTTTGTGCACATGAAGCAGAAGTCTTCCTGGCCATGCAGGGTGTCAGCATATTTTAACTGCATTAGTTTGGGCAAACTGTCATTCAGCAATTGCTGTATCCATTTCATCTTCAATGTCATCCTTCTATGTTTTCAAAAAGATAAACTTGGAGTTATGGGTTGTATAACACATTAGCTTAGGTTTTAAATGACAACAGCATTGCGTATTAATTTAAAGTTCAGGGAAGATGTCATATATCTTCCATCCCTTCCCTGGAATCACCTTAGGCATCCAGACACAAAACACCCTTACCTACATACCAAAAAGAAAAGAAGATTACTAATGTTTCTCTACTATGTTTTAAATTTAAAAAAGCAGTTACCAGGTACATAATTCTGAGCAGTTAAATTATTCTTTCCTTTGTAAATTCACAAAGCAAGAGCATCTCACCTTTTTCATACCTCTTAACTGAGAAACTGTCATGCAACCTGCAGCTTTTTAATGTCACTTAAAAATTTTCAGTGGCATGAGTTCCACAAAGAGCAATAAATAGATAGGGTGCATCTGAGAGGCACCGGATGCTCATGAGTATGGTGCTCATGAGTGAGTAGCATGTCCATGAAGTTTATGGCATTCAGATGGCATAATAGCTTGGATTTTTGAAGTCTACATATCTAGAGATCACTCGACTAGCACCGTACCTGCAGGCGTTTCACAGTGCCTTTCAAACGAGGGCAGTTTGTCATAAAAAACATCATCTTCTGACACTACGAACCAAAGAAATATAAAGGAATGGAAAACAAAAACACAAATACAAATCCCAAATGAAATCAAGCAGCACACTTTATTGATCAAAACATAGGGATGATTTTAATGGAAAAAGGAAACAAAACCTAATGCTGGGATGATGACTAATATATTAAAAAGCAATGTGTTTAATTACTGATGATTCTATAAAAAGAAATTAAAAGTTCTTTTTGATGCCAGGTTTAGCATTTGTGAATTTGGCTGAAGTCAGCAAAGTGGCAGAGCCATGCCCCTGTCTTTTCAGGAGGTTGTTAAAGCATTGTCATTAATAATTGATTGTGCAAGTGTATTTCACTCAGACATAATTCTCAGGTGGCCAGACATTTGTCCATCAACAGAGCCTCCTGACAGAGAATTGACAGCTCAACAGGTTCACCCAGCATGCACCTCTCTCCACAGGGAAAGAGAGAGCTTTTAAGAGACCAGAAAAAAAGCAACACTATAGATCTGAGATGTTTGAATCATCCCATTTTAGCATCATCAATATCCAACCAAATTCAGTTTTCCTTTCACAGATGCAAACTGTTAAGTTCTAACAGCACTACTGTCATGCTGTCTTTGGCTATGGTACATAGCTGTGGCTGAAAGTCTTTATAACTTAGTTATATCAGACCCCCGTAGTTCCTGATCTTTGCACAGGGTTTCTTTTTTCACTAATTAACAAGTGCAGGCAATTGAATTTTCAATCTATGTGATTTTTTGGGTGAAAGTCCTTAACACCACAGGCTCTAAAAGTATTATAACTTTAATTGAAAATTTAATAAAACCTGTATAAAGATAAAAGGACAATCCTACCTACAGCTCAGAGAAGAAAAGTAAGGAAATGAATGAATGAAGGTAATACAATTATTCCATAAAAAATATTTCTCAGAAAATAGCCTATTAATTTGTCTCCTAGACTTAAGGAATATGGCAGGAGAACATTTGCCGATTCTTAAAGCTCTAGGATATCACTTGTCAATTAATTTTTATTATACATGGGTTTCCTTGTTGGATAGAATAAGTTAATGAAAATCCTATAAATCTATAGGAAAGGAGTAGGACAAATGGAAATGACAGTAAGAAGGACATTTCACAATGTGTCCAGAAAATAAGAAGGAAAACAGTTACATCGGCATTAATAAATATAATAGTACTCTCATGCCTGCTGGTGGAAAATGATGAAGGATATTCCTTTTTTTTTTGAAGAATGAATATCATGTTTACAATCTCCTTAAAATGGGGTGACTCACTATCATTTGTTCTTTGAGCTGAACTTAAAAAACAATAATCCATAGCATATAATAGTATGCTTATGATTTTCTTAAATGGTGGTATGGACATTAAGGGCTTATAAGAAAACAGCCTAAATATATTAGGAAATTTAAAAATGAATCACTGGATATCTCTGTTCTTGGTTTGAAAAATGGTATCATTCAAATTAAGCACAGAAGAAAAAGTTTCCCTATGAACTATGGACACTGAACTCCAGTACTGGTGACAAGCCTTTAAAAAAAATAACAGAAGGGGAAAAAAAGACTAACAAAAAATATGGGGTTTCTTAAATTCCGATCAGTAATATCCACATCTAAATATTGTGTGTGCAATAATTAATGTCAATACAGGTATTTTTAAAAGAGCATTTATTCAATTCAAATTGTCACCGTTTGAGAGGGTACAGCTTGAGGAACTAATTTACGCTTTAGACACTATGGTTATTATGGCAGCACTGAGCACAAATAACTTTTGCTGAAAGTTCTATACCAAACGAAGCATCAAAGTCCATCTGATGCTTTGTTTGTTGCCCATAAATGATTACATTTTATTCAGTACAATTCATGGGATTTTAAAGATGCAATTGAAAATGCATAATTAACAATGGAAGTAATATAATTAATGGTGTATCTAAAAATGAAGAAAATTGTCTCTATGTTGGTATTTTTGCATTGGGATCCCAAATGAAGATGTCTACAAATATTTAAAGAAACTATGACTCATAGAAAGAGAAAACAGTAACAAAATGAATATTTACTATAAGAGATCACTCCCTATTTATCAATATCTTTGTCTTACAGTTTATTTTAGACAAATTTTAAACATTTTCTCTATTCTTGTAATAGAATCTTCTATCCCAAATCAGAAAGTGAAGGTTCTATGAGCTTTTTGGAGTGCAAAGGAAATTTATTCAATTTCATTGGTTCTAAGAGATATATATTTTCACATTTTAACTTCTTTGAAATTGGAATGAATCTAAAAATCAATGAATTAGAAAGAATTAGGTTTTAATTCAAGTGGCAGTTTTCCTTGCCTCTTCTTGATCAGATATAAAATAATAGCATATCTTCTAATTTGGTGTGTTTTGTATCTAGTAAAGCACAGTTGCCTAGATGCTTTTTATACTGGAGTATGACAATATACAGAAAGTCCTACTTCCTGATGTGGCATGAGATTTATCACTGTATAATCACAGCTCTCATGAAAGATTTCATGCTTGAAGTCTTTCAGGGGCATAGTCTTCCATGAACTGTTGTGTACAAATATTAGATTTGCTCTTAAAAACAGTCCTTGAACTATGCTAAACTTTGTTGGTTCCCACCACATTTACCCCAATTTTGGCTTAAGGTCACAGCAAATGTAAAAAAAAAATTGTAGTGATGTGAGGATAGTGTTGAGCTATCAGTTTCAGAAATTTGCAACTGGAATTCTCTATCTCTCTCGAACCTACATTAAGTTGACACTCCAAGTTTGTCAAGCTTTGGTACTAAAGAGCTAAAGCCTATTCTTTGCAAAAAGAGATAAATAGCAAGAAGTGTCTAGCCTGTCAACCATTTGATACTGTATTTACTTCCAATAGAAGTAGTTGTCAGGTGAGCCCCAGCAGCAGGAAATTAAACAGGAGAGTGGGAAATGTAGTCGAACAATGAAAACTAAATAAAAACAATGAAAACCAAACAGATTAAATCTGAATGCTTGTCAGCAATGAATTGGTGTTCTTAGGTGGTTTTCTTTTTTGTGTAGCCTTACTGTAATTAATCTTGGAGGAATGTGTATTAAACATGTTAAGCATAAAAGTCACTGGTTAGGATTTGAGATTTTGGCAGTAGGGAGTATGAAGATGCATTGAACAAAAGATGGACACAGTTCAAATTGCCGGTGTGTGCACTTTTCTCTATGAATCTCAATGAATTGAAAAGGCATGTTAGATGGTAATCTGAGGTCATTTGAGGTCTACTTTCTAACTGACAGTTTTTTCTTTTTACTGTCCTCTCTGATCAACAAGGAAAATCACTGGGCTGGGTGGAACAAATGAACTTGAGGTAAAAGAAAATAGCAGGAATAGGGGAAATGGTTGCAGTAATCAAGAGTATTAAATAAGGTTGGGATGTTAACAAAAAATACAAAACAAAACAAAATCCCAGACAGAGATGAGCTAATAGGCATCTGAAAATAGAAAACCCCAAATTGATGATGCAGATACACAATAGACTTGGCTGTATGAATGTTAAATACTTGTTAATGAATCATATGAAATTGGATAGCTGGCTATATTTTCACCAAATTTAAGAATTTGTTGAGACTGGTCTGACTAAAATTGCAGAGCATAGGATATAGTTGAAATTCTCTTTGGGAAACTTAAGAGACACACCTTAATTTTTTTGCTTGAAAAGCAGAGCATTCTTCAGAAGAACTTCAAGCAAGCTTTGATTAAACTACTTGTTAAATGGACAACTGTATAGTGTCCTCTTGATCATTTGTTTCATTTTGATTTCTGATTCTTCTAAGCAATGGAGGGTGAGTCAGCTGGTTTATAACATGGGAGTCTTGGAAGGAAGTTCAGACAACATAGAAAGACAATGGGGGAAATGGATGTTGCATGAGAACACATGGGGGTGAGTGAGCCCTAGGTCAGAGATGCCATGCAAACATGAGAGGCAGCAGGAGCCTAGGGAGATGGGTCCAGAGATGGAGAGAGAGACCAGCCTTGGGAAGAGGGACTCCAGACAAAATGAGCCATATAAAACCTGGGAAAACCATCCAGCTGAGCAGCCATTCTCAACTCTTCACTTTCATCACACCATAAGGAAAGAGGCACAAAGGCATTTACTGAAAATGCCAGCAATGAATTATTTCACAGGGAAATTGACCACTCATCACTGAAAAGCACTAGAAAAAAAAGTCAAAAAGTGATGAAGAAATGAAAGCTTCAAGAAAATAAAAAATTTGAAATTTGTAATTTCTGATGTGGTACATGGTTGGAATTTAAATAAACATTACCTTTCATATGAGACTTTCATTATAAGTAATAATAAATCAGGACCTTACTTGATGATTTCTTCTTTACTTTTATGAATAACTCTGTACAGAACAGCGTAAGAGAATTCCCGTGTTTATCAGTGTAAGGCACTCTGCCTCCTTTGTTGAGAAGGTGTTTTTAAAAGAAGAGTCAGATGATAGTAGCAAAACACACAGCACAATTTCCACCAGAAACATAAGACCTCAGGATTTTCAGACATAAAAAAATAGCCAGTCAAAACCACAAACAGATTAAAAGAGACGAGAGAATTTTTACCAACTGTGGGAGTGGTGGCTGCACTCAAGGAATTGGTGGACGATATTGAAGAAGTGCTTTCAGCCCGGGCTAGGGGCGCTATTGGAGGTGGACTGGAGGAATGTATGGGAGGGCTAAAAGGTCTGGGCTGCAGGGAAGAAAGAGATGAAAAGTTAGATACATAGGTCACAGTACTTCCGTTCCAGATATGTGTTTGAAAAGAGTACAAGTGTAACCATTTGATAATTAAATTCATCATATCTACACAAGAGCTTGTGGCTGGAGCTCAGAGCCATAAACCACAATGTGCTGCATTCAGTAGGTTCACAGGCTCACAGAAGTCAAGATGTGTGGTGCGGTTACTGAGGTTTCAGAACTGTGTACCTGCTGTGCCCTCAGGGACTAAGATGGTAACACAATGTTAGAGCTCTTATTCTTGTAAGGATATTTAAATAGAAAATACTGTCTTATGTTAGTTAAAGCAAGGATGGACATCACCAGTGTCTGATTCCTGTTGGAAGAAGCGGAATAATTTACCTTTGTCAGTCATCTCTTCATGTTCACACAACCTTAAAACACAAAGCAAGATACTTCTGGAGCAAATCTGCCATTGGCCACCACTTCTGTTTACATTCCCTTAGTGTGCCTGCCACCAATAACTGCTCTGTAGTCGGGGACAGAAATGAGGACTTGCTCTCTCTTGAAGTTTTTCAAAATCAAATAAACAATGAAAGCAAATAATTCCCTTCCCAAAAGACTTAGCACAATTGAGCATTTCTATCTTAATCTGCATCAAACCCACTGTACAGAACTGACAACCTTGAGACCTTTCCATACACTTGCTTCAACTTGGGCTCAAGGTCATAGGAAATATTTTTCTTTTAAAAGTGTATATTGTCATGATGGGAGTGAAATGCTGAGCCATCAACTTCAGAAACCTCTCTCTTTCTCAACCATTTAACTAGATACTAAGTTCGCATTCTAAGTCAGTCAAGCTTTGGTGCTTTAGACCTTAACTTGAAAGACGGTAGCGATTCAAGAGGGTTGAAATATGCCCTTGTTAGGACTTGGGCTGGTTTACCACTATGTAGGCAACCCTGTGGTCTCCCGCTTCTGGGATGTCACTATACCGATGACAAACTTAGTGTAGCTACCAGGGCACCACAACCTAGAACTCCGGAGCCCAAGCAATCCTCCAGCCTTAGCCTCCCAAGTTTCTGGGCGACAGGAAACGCCACAACACAGGTCGTGCAGTGACTGTGTCTCAGACACCACCTGCCAGGGCCACTTAGACTTAGACTTAGGACTTAGTGTAAGTCTTAGACCTGAGAAGGAGATGGTTTCTGTTAGCAATTTGGTTTCTGTTTGCCATTCTCACCATAAGCTTCTGAGCAAGCAGGACAGAAGTTGACCTACCACATCTCCGACTCCAGGCTTTCCTGGAGGTAGCTTTGGCCGAGAGGGAGGCCGGGGAGGAGGTGGAGGCGGGGTGGTGCTGCTGGAAGGAACCAGGGGAGTGGCAGGTCGAGCAGGGGATGATGCACCTGGAAAAAAAGCTGGTGTTAAGAAAGGCTGAGCACCAAGGGAACCAAAGCACTGTTATCACTTGTTGCTCCTTCTCCCAGTCCCCACAGCAGAAAGCCAGTCCCAGACACTCTTTTTAATTTTTCACCTCAGCAGCTCATATACTCAACATTCTTGCATGTGGTATGTGTGTTTTTCTTTTTTAAATAAAGAAAAATATCACTCTGTGGGACTATGGTAGATGGCAAAAGCTGAAGCTCATTGTCTTGTTGTCATGTGACGTTCAGAGAAAGGTAAATCCTTTTGTTACTCAGTGTCACAAAAATTCTCACGATTCTTCTGGCTGGGCAGTGGGTATCTTTCATTTGGACCATATACACACCAAAGTTAGGATAAATTTTCTTGCTTTGTGCATCTTCACAATTTATGTTCAAGGTGAAAATGAAGGTTAGAACTTGAAAGATGATTTTCCATATATTTATTTAAGCCAAGTGTAAGGGAATTACCCTTTTATTGTGCTTTAAAATATGAGCACTGACTCTTGCTGTAAGCTTTGGAAAACTATAAGCAAGTAAGTCATATATTGCAGCGGTACTTAGTGTTTAGAATCTTAATACCAGAAAATAAATTTACAGGATTTAATTTTTTGAAGGAGGTTGCTTAAGAGTCTATTCTATATTGCCCACGCTGATTTTTGCAATGGGTTTTAATAGAGCTTCTCGGATTTACTTTTCTGGCTGTCAATGACAAACATATGAAACACAGAAGACACACAGATGCCGGCATGCACACTAATCAGCACACCGGTAGGGGTGTCTATACCCATCTTCAGTCATATGTCTGGGATACATGAGTAAGCCACCTGGCTAAAAACTTTACAAAAGACAAAAGTATATTCTAAACAGTGCTTGTTCAGAAAAGTTCTAACTACTCCTGTGGTTTTGTCACTTTGGCTAAGGTAGCAATATCAAATCATTCCAAGAAAATTCTAAGTCCTGTCCTAAGAAAATTACCCTTCCTTCCCCCAAAGTGGCACAAAACTGTGCCCTCTAGAGAGGTATAGATCAGCAGCTAGATTTTCAGTTTCTCAAAGAGCTTTGAAGTTGAAGAGCAGAACCCATCATCTCAGAGTCTGCTCTTGCTGTAGAAGTATCCTTGGTAGTGGTGGTGGGATGCTGTGGGAGGTGGGGTGGGAGAAATTGCTCCTCTTTTTAAAGTAATTTGAAGTCTTGAGTGCGTTTCTCCTCTGTGTTATTTATTCCAAATGTAATTTCATTAGTGTGAAACCCTACTAGTTATAATCTTTACCACCTTCTTCTAGGTAAAAAGCATTTTCACTTTTTACTTTATTACATTAGCATCTATGCTAGGCATGTCATATGTGCTATCTTATTCCCATAATAAACTGTAGAGGTTGGTTCTATTATCCCAATGGCCATTAAAACTAGAGACAGTATCTTGTCCAAGATCAAAGAGCTTACATGCTCTGTTTAACACTAAAGTCTAATGTCTTCAATGTTTTGTGGTTCCAGATAGACCATGAGGTGCCACATGTATTACTTCCCAGTTGCAAAGCCTGATCTTAATTTTTTATGGTAGGTTTGTAGATATTTTTCTTCATATAAGTATTCTTAGTCTTTGATTAATAGTCAGTTTAGGAAAAAAAAGGTTATATTTTGAAAAAATTATAAAGTTTTCTTTCAAGTAGTTTCAAAAATTCTCCCAAGAGATCAAGAATATTTTTGGGAAGAAAAGCAACAGCATAAAGATGATAATAATCTTTAAATAGCAGCGTCTTTGTCAGGAAGTTCCATGGGTTGTTTTTGGGTTTTAACTAGTTATGGGAAAACATAAGAATGGTGCAAAATACCTATCCATGCCTCCAAATCCTGAATCAATTTCAGGAAAAGGTTAGATACTTCTCTTACAAATTCCAGAAGAGAAATTTTAGAGACTACATTTAGCAATCTCTGGGAAAGCTGTCAGGTGTCATCATCAAGGCAGTGGATGGTCAGGTGACCTGCCAACCTCTTATCCGTGAGATCTTACCTCTTCTGAACCTCAGCTCCCTGTTATAAAAAAACAAGATGTGTCTATCTTACAAGGGACTTGTAACATCAAAATGAGCAATGCTTATGAAAGTGTTTACTGAACTGTAAAATACTATATAAATGGTAAGCAGTCACTGTTGAAGATGATGATAAAAATTGCGTCTTTTGATACATACACAGGTAAAAGCAAAGAAGTGGCTAGTTTGCTGTTTTCATTTTCTATTACAGACACCCCATTTAACTTATTTTTTTCTTACTGCATTGATTTAATTGATTGCTATGCAGTTAGAAAGACACTAAAAGGAGTGTTTAAGAAGCAACACCTTGCTGAGGTTAAGAGAAGATATTCAGGGCCTGAGGGGATTTCACCACTGAATCAGAGTTCCCTATGAACCTCCACACTAAAATGACAAACTTGTTCTATATAAAAGAACACGAAAGGCTATGTTATCATTTCTATCCTCCTTTTTTGAGCTTCAATTACACTTTCACTCCCCTTTCAGGCAGTGTTTATTACCTGCCTGGGGAATAAAAACAATGCTGGGAAACAATTTTGACAAAATCATCCTTTAATGTTTAACTTAAAATCAGATGTAGATTGACTTTTTTGAGTTCAAAAAATAGCTAGCAACTATTGAATACTTTCCGTTCATTTGCTGCACCCAACATGATTCATAGAAATCATACAGTTCCTTTGGTAACCTCAGCTTTCATCTGTATGTGTTTCTGTGTTTGTGTGTGTGTGTGCAAGCATGTGCCCATACATTAGGTGCTGCCTGGGAGAAGAGGCAAGCGGAGCCCAACATATCTGGGGTTATATCCTGGCTCTGGCACTTATTAGTTTAATAACCATGACTAAGTTACATCATTGAACTTTCATTTCCTTATTTGCAAAATAAGGCTAATGTACCACAATATGGCAGGGAGAATCAAGCAAATTAAAATATATTTACTTCAAAATATATAAAGAAAGTACTGAATATGTATGGGGATGGTCAAATACTCTTTTTGGTGTCTGGCACACCATAAGTTCTAAAACAGTACTATTTAATCAAGCTTTGTGTAATAGTAAAAATGTTCCAGACAAGTACTGTCCAGTAAGATAGTCACTAGCCACATGTAGCTATTGAGCTCTTAAATTTAGCGACTGTATCTAAAGAAGAACTTTTAATTTCAATTAATTACATTTCAGATTATAATAGTCATACAAGGCTGGAACCATCCATATTGGATGTCCTATTATTTATCTAAAAGGATTTATTGTTAGGAAATATATTTATTTAATTCAATCTCAGGTAGTACATTATTTGTTTATGAGTGTGTGTGCATGCATGTGTGTACATATATATATATATATATATATATATATATATATATATATATATTTAACATTCCCTTAGTCCCCCAAGTTGTAAAACGTTGAAGTGAAAATTTCATGCTTACTATCACTTTTCTTTCTTTGCCTCCAAAGTTGTCATGGGCCAAAAAAATCATTTCTTTCCACTCCCTGGCACATAATCCACAAGGGAGAAGAGATAGTTGCCAGGAATCAAAGTCATTCCAGTAGAACATTATTCTGACCATTCTAGGTATTTTAACTTTTGTTAGAGTGAAATGAAAGTTTTTGGAACAAATTCTTAACTTCCACTGTTTTCAACAGACGATAATGCTTCTGATTCATTATGAGTACTATTTAAACTTAATCACATTGCTGTGAACAAAATTTTAAAAGTGAGAAAAATGGTATTCAATTAAATATAGTTTGAGAACTACTGCAATAGTCTCACCAGGCTGAATGTTATAGAAATCAAGTAGTGAGAAGTGTTGCTCATCTTTAAAACATGAAGACATCCTATTGTTTTATCCTAAATTTACATTTCTCCCAGCCTGTGTATATTTCATCAATAAAACATTAAACAGCAAATAAACTGGGACTTAATTAAGGAGATAATGGTGCAAAGTATTTATTTATTCATGAGCTCCACTCACCCAATGCAATCTTCCTCTTGGAAATTCAATTTTAAATACTACCAAAGTATAACTTTTTTCCAGCTCAATTATTAAGAATAAGTAGTCTTCACTGGTAATATTTCAAAATAATGCCAAATATGGCATCAAAGTTAGACGTTAAAACAACAAAATTCCCAAAGACTCTGGAGAGTTATTCTCTCTTCACTTATTTGATTGGGGTCAATACAACTAAATAAGCATCTCCCAAAGCCTTATGGAAGGTGAAAAGGAGAACATAGATGAGTAGTTGTCTCTCCAGTACCAACATTTACTTTGAGGAGTGCTTAGTGGGGCACCATTGGAGTCAGGGAATCAGTCCTTGAAAAGTCTTTGCAGAAGACTGAGAGTCTGGCTCAGGACAGACAGTTCTATGGGCACAATGGAGGCATGTCTCTCTTTCATAAAGAACAACCAGCTTTTTGGGAGTTGATGTCTGAATTGAAGGCTTTACCTATTTATTATCTTTACAGACAGATGAGGAAATTTTGATCCCCAAAAAGAACTAAAGGCTAGAGGATAGAGGTGGGTACTCGGACTCTCTAATTGTAGAAAGGAACACAGAGGAATAGGTTTTGAGAGATTTTTGGTGATATTGTTTATGAAAATGTGCAGAATTGGTGGATGTTAGTCATCAAATTAGTTTGTTTTGGGCATTTCATGATGAAACTTTTCAAGAGTTCTTGGAAAGAATAGTGGTTAAGAACATAGGCGGGGGGAACACAGACCTGAGTATAAATCCCAAGTCTTTCACCTCTAGCTGTGTAAACTTGGACAAATCACCTGACATCTCAGCAGCTTAGTTTCTTTGTCTATAACATAGAGGAGATTAGAGCAATTATTATGGGTTGTTGTAAGGACAAGAGCATTTAGGACAAGAAATGGTGGCTGCTCTAATTGGAAAATAAAGATGTTCAGCAGTCCTAGGTAATGAAACCTGCTATTACCTCCCAAACTTATTTTGGTTTGACAGTTTTCCCTTTTTTGGTGAAGGGCACAATGTACACCTACTAATACAAGACATTGTTTTTATATGTTCAGTACAGCTGAATCTCTAGTCCTCTCCTTGATCATTTGGATGCTTTCTCTCTCATGTACAGGTATTTCCAGAAGGAAGAAATACTTAAAGATGCTCCAGTAAAAGAGGCAACAATGATGACTGACAGTTACCATAGAGACAAGTGCTTTTCCATTTTGTCTCTATCTAGATCTAAATAACTAAAACTTGATTATCTCTTTCAAAGTAAATGAAAGACAAATAGCATCTCATGTACCCAGGAAGGAGCTGAAACAACTCTCAGGCACAGGAGAGAAGGCCCTGGAAGATTATGCCAGACAAAGGTGAGCCCAAGGGAATAAATAATATGGGAGAAGATACATTAGCAAAATCTTTTTTTTGTATACACAGCAGATGCTTCCATATTTTCATATTAGAGAACACAAAGTGTAGCTTCACATAAGATAAACTAAGAAAATTGGATTCAGTGTAAAAATTTGTAGAGTCCCCAAACATATTTTTTGATAGACTTTTCCACTACCTGTCACTATCCTTGGGAGAAAAATCTGTCTTCAATGGCAATTTGATTAGGTTGGGGATGCAATTCAGCACCTCTTTTTACTGTCCTTAAAATTTCTTATTCAGGCTTTACTCTTTTTTTTTTCAGCAGAGGGAATAATGTTTGGCTCTCCCTCTGTGAGAGGAAGAAACTTAGAAGAAAGGAAAAAAGGAAGGAATAAAGGAAAAAAGGAAGGTAAGAAGGAAGGAAGGGAGGAAGGGAAGGGAGGAAAGAGAGAGGAAGGAAGGAAAGGAAGGAATTGAAAAAGAAGAAAAACCAAATTGACTTCCTAAAAACTTTAGGGGAAAAAAGTACACACTTTCAGTTATAAGGTGAATAAAGTGTGACAATCTTATGTATAATGGGGTGACTACAACACAATATAATACAGTATAATATAATAATATAATACAATGACTATTACATTGTACTACACTATATTGTGTGATGGAAATTCACTAATAGTGTGGAACTAAAATGTCCTCATCCGAAAAATGGTAAACATGTCAGGTGATAAAAGTGCTAATGCAATGAGGTGAACACTTTCAAAATGTCTATGCCTTTTAAACCATCACTTTATACATTTTAAATATGTTACAACTTAATTTGTTCAGTATACTGCAATAAAATTAAAATCAGAAATTAAAAATCTAGAGCCCTTGTGGAGGTAGCTGAAAGTAATTAGACATTTCACATGAATCTCATGTCTCTTTAGAACTCTCAACTCCAAATGATGACATCAATTTTCTTCAAAAAATTGGCATGGCCTAAGTACAAGGTAGAGGAAGTTAGGCTTTCCTAAGGCTTAGAGCGCGGGCCAGACACATCCATGGACGTGCACTACGACTGCACATTCGGTGGCATGCCAAACCAGAGGAGGGGGAGCTAAAGCTCTAAAGCCAACTGCCAGGCAGAAGGAGGGTGTTGCTCACACTGCAGCAGCCACGGCCATTCCCTGTCACACGAACACACTCAAACGGTAAGACGTACCACTGGTGGTCCCCGTACCACTGCCCGAGCCAGGTCCAGGGGACGAAACCACAGTCCTGTAGGTGGGTGGTGGTGGGGGAGGCGGAGTTGCTCTCTGTCCCAACCCAAAATCTTTAGGAGATGAGATTGTTTCTAAGTAATCATCTTTAATGAAGGTCTGCTCAGTGACTTTCTTCTGGACTTCTTCTAAATTGAGCGGTGATGGTACATTGCGAGGAGGACCGGGAGGCCCCGGGGGCCCTGGGGGGCCTGGAGGCCCTGTGGGGCCCGGGGATCCGGCAGCTGGGGAGTCAGCTGGGTTGTCTGATGCGGCTGGTGGGGATACCACCTTTTCCCTTGGAGTCAACTCTGAAGTAACATGTTCCGGGGACGTATCAGAAAAATTGACCCACTTTTCTTCAGCATTAACAGCGACAGACTTGGGGGACATTACTGGGCCGAAAATGCTGTCCAAGTCATTGATGGATGGTAGTTTTTCAATTTTGACCTCTGTGGCTGACTGGTCATTTCCTGTGGTTAAAGTAGTTGATTTTAAACTTTAATTGGTTTGTTGATATTATTTGCAAGGGGGCATGGAGGGGAAAGGCAAAGCCTGGTAAATAGACGATATTGTGAGTGCCATGGTGGAATATATTCCACGAATGCAACCTCCCTAACACAAGAACACATTTGTAAGCGAAACATGTTGTAATGTAACATCTTTTATAAGCAAAACGGAGATACCTGGACCATTGCCTTAATGAGTATGTGCTATGGCTTTCAAACGCTGCTCTTAAGACTGCAAAGTGTGATCATTTGGGGCAGACAGTGTTATAGTCACAGAGAAGCACAGGCTGTAGAACTGACAATAGAAAAAGAATCGATAGCTGAAAAATCACCCTCTCATGTTTAATCAAGATTATCTACTCTAATATTAAATGCCAAAACTTGGTACAACTAATTAGAACATCTGTTAGTTAAAAAAATGAACATAACATGAATAGTTGTACATCCTTCACTTTGAATACACTAGAAATATAGTGCAAAGGTTTTTTTTTGAAGGACTGCCCTCATACATGTATTTGCCAACACACACATACCCACCCAACACACAGCACACACATGGGTTATTAGCATATTTTTACTATATATTAGAACGGTTACATGTATAATTACTCAATAAGGAAGAAAATTATAAAACCATCTTAATAATTTCTTTTCTGGCCAAGTCTAACCTGTTCACATCAGCGGCATAACTGTCATATTTATCTGTGTTTAAACATGAAACAGAAAAGTCTCAATTTTGGTTAAATGTTAACAATAGCTATTCAATCTCTTTAATTCTTATTGGTAACAGAGAAAAATATTAAAAAATACCCCCTACAATGCTGGGCATGGTGGCTTTTGCTTGTAAGCGACAGCTTATGGTGTCGCGATGGGGTCTGGGGATTGCGGATGGAGTCCTACCCGGGCTAACAGCGAGATCTAGTCCCAAAAAATAGCTAGGTATGGTGGTGCATGCCTGTAATCCTAGCTTCCTAGGAAGCTGAGGCTGGGGATTGCTTGAGTCCGTGGTACCATGGGCAATGTGAGCCTGCGGTTTCATGGGCAAAAATAGCGAGACCTAGTCTTAAAACAAAACAAAACAAACAAACAAAAAAACACCCTACATCTTGGCAGGAAATATTTTTGATAACAATTGTAACTTGAGAAGTGTGCTTTTTTATTTATTTATTTTTATTGATTACACATATTTTTTTCTTACACTGTGTATACCCAGAAGTGTGCTTTTTGAAAACAGGTTATTCAAATAGAAACTATTACCTAATTAATTGCAAGGCATGAGCAGACAGCACTTTATCTTTAAATAACCCCTCCTATAAGAGGTAACTTAGTACTTTCATATTTCATATTAGAAAGGAGTAAAACTTCAAGGTTCCAGAACTGCAAATAAATGGGGCATCAGTTTGCATGGCCCACTATTTATAATTCTGTCACTGGTAGATTTATTTATACCTAAAATATTTATGGAAATACCAGGGGCCAAAATGATTTGAACTTGCAAACACCTTTATGTTATGAGACACTGGGTGATTATCTGTTGAGTTTTAGTCAATATAAATTTCAGAAATGACTGTCTTGTGTTCATTCTTGTTGATAAATATCCCACTCCAGAGCTATCAAACTCAGCAGAGGATAAATAGCAAAGGATGCAGTTGCAATAGAATTCCAGAGATGATGCAGAACCACCTTCTAAGGTTGCAGACACAAAATAACTATTCCTTCCTTGCTAGTTCAATAAGACTGGCTAGGTTATAAATTTTACTAATATGTTGTATTGATTTTAGCAGAAGGTAAAAATGAGACTCAGAAATTATCTGTCTAATGGCATGCAACAGTTCCTTGCCATGTTTCATCATTCTTACACATTTTTTGGCCATGGGATAATAAGTACTTTAATGACTGCTGGGGCAAAAATTCTGCCACCACTCAAGTTTACCTGAGAGTCATTTTATGTTTTACGGTTTAAATTCTAGGGAGAAAAACTGACCTGTTCTTAGAAAAATACAGATTGTGTCTTGAGACATTTAAATTGTAAATCATTAAAAGCAAGATCCAATGAGAGAAAATGACAATTAATAAATTTTGATATTGAGATTATTTTCTTACAAGTGAATATGACCTTCACTCAACAAAATTACATGGAAGAAAATTAGTTGGAAGGTGAAACTTTCTTTGTGAAATTTGGGACTAACCCTTTAAAATAAGTGTGTATAGTAAATTACAATGAAAATAAAACTAGATGCGCACATTTTCATCTTTCACCTAGCTTCCAGCTTCTGATATGTCAGGGATGAGTTCTGACTGCCACATTATCCCACAAAAGAAAAAAAAAAACAAAAACAAAGCTTACCTGGGCCAACTGTTAAGGGGGAGCCTGTTCGGGGTGGGGTGGCTGGTATATTTTTTGGAGGCAGTGGTGGAGGTGCTGTAAAGAGATGATACATCTAGCATTATTGACTAAATTAGACAACATTATGTAAGATTCTGCTTATAAGCAGGAATTGAACTTCCATGCAAATAATAGCTATTGGAAACCAAATAGCACCCAGTAGTCTATTTTTTTTTAAGTTTAAAAGACTAAACCAGGATCCATTTAGTTAGTGCATTTTCTGCTAAGACTTCATGTGACAAATGTCAAGCACCAACTTAGTCCCACAAGAAACTAAAGAAACAACATAGTCCCTGTACAAGAAACTAAAGACCTTGTGTGAATGAAAGGAGTCTCTCCCCTCCAGGAACTTATGAATATCAATTGAATGAATGAACTGAATGACTGAATGAATATCAATGGACAGTCATCACCCAGGGTGTAATCAAGGAAATGAGAATTTTGGTTGAGAGGTCTGGAAAGGAGTTTTTAATACAGTCAGGATATTAATACCTGAATTAAGTTTCAAAAGTTTCTTAACATATAGTATATTTTTGAAAATCCAAAGTCAAGTGCTTTGGAGCAAAGGAGAATAAACAGATTCCTTTGGAAAAAGTTAACTCAGAAGCCCTGTGGGATAGAAAAATACTGCATCATGACTCCAGTTAAGATATGCTTCTGAACTGGGATTGTCGCTTGGTAGGCAAAGTTTGAAATTGCTGTTTTTAAAATAGCTACTGTTTTTCTTAATTATTTCTTTAAATGCCTGTTTTTCTTGTCATTATTCATATTTGGTGGATCCAAAGAGTTCACATTGATCTTATCAATGAGGCCCCAATTTAGAAATGAACCTCAAAATGATCCTGCATTTTATAACTTAAAAGCAGAATGAGTAGGTGGGGGCAACTGGAGACCTCCTGCCAGACCTCTACTTACACGTGTTAGAGAGAACGCCCTCTGTCATTCCTTCCCCATGGTCTTTCAGAGAGCATAGAGTTCTTCCACACTGAAAACTATCAACCTAAAGCACAGGAATATGTGGTTCTCAATATTACTTATGATCTTTTGAGAATCACACCTTCACTGGATTATATTTTCTCAGAGAAGTTAATAGTCAATCATGGGACTCTGTTTTTTTCCTTCCTTTTTTTTTTTAGAGACTAGGTCTCCTATGTTGCTTGGGGTAGTCCCAAACCTGCGGACTCAAGTGATCCCTAGCCTCAGCCTCCCAGGTAGCTGGGATTATAGATGCATGCCACCAAGCCCAGTTGGACTCTGTTCTTGATTAAGAATCTCTGCAAAAATTGAGATCACAACAAAATATCGTAAAAGATAAAAATTCTGTAAGAATCTACTAAAGTAGTAAACTTATGCTGTAACCATGAGCTATAGACTACACATCAAGTAAACAACAGTTTTTGCTGTGCTAAGTGGAACCATACATACAAAGCCAGAAAACTATAAAAGACCAATAGTTGGATTTAAAAGCAAGAAATTTCATTTGTGTACTGTCCTGGCATTTAGGAAGGATTTTTAGGAATAGTTTTTGGATAGCTCCAACCTGTGAAAAAGCTCCCAAAGGGTTCAAGATTTTACATTGGATTTGCTTGCCAGCAGTACTGAGAAACATTTAAAATCAAGCCAAAGAAGCCCAAATTCTTTCAAATACATTGTTAGAATTTCCCAAGTTTAAAAGAACTGTTGATGCTGCTGCTTTTCTGTTTTATTATGGAAATACCCTGATAAAAAATATTATACCAATATTTCCAACCAATAACTCTTGGGCCTTTGAATCTTCCTGTTTAATTCCTGTGATTATTCCTAAGCACCAAAAAAGCATAATCCTGGGGAGGCTGAACTAGAAAAGGTATTAATTTCTTTGTATGTGAGCCTCACAGAATAAAAATATCCTCTGTGCCCTCTTGCAGTCTCCAACCCCCTATCTTTGAGATTTATTCCTCTTCCTGGGGGCATTTTAAGACATGCTTTCCAAATGCACATTTCCTGTGGGAAGTCTACTGAGATGAGAATGTAATAAATCCATCAAACAGGTGTCTTGACTGGATGAGCAGCCCATTTATTCCAATGGATAGCTCGACCTACCACAGGTGATAGCAATAAAAATCTTCAGGAGGATGAGAAGTTTGGTGGGACCTGATGGGATAAGCAGGATTGATAACTCTGGAACAAACAGGGTTTTGCAAAATAATTTGTCTTATCTCTCATTACAAATTCTCTTTACTTCATAGATTCATTTCTTTTCTCCAATAGTCATTGTTCTCTCAATGCAGCCTTTCTAGCCTATGTAGTCTCAGTTGTTTATAGGATGAGCAAGGACCATAACTAACTTCTTCATATCTGTGTTTTGTGACAGCCAAGTAGGTTTTTTAGCTTACTTGATTTTCTGTTACACATATTGCACAAATGACAATATGAACCCATTAGTGAATGAGTCTGTGGGATGTCAGAAGAAGCTATGACTCAAAATGAACAATTTTACTTTACTTATCACATTATTCCTGCCTTTACAATGTGCTCCGGTCTCCTTTAACTCTAAAGCCAGTAAAAATAGCTTTTCTTTATAATATTATGTAACCAAAACGTTGCTTACATAGTTTTTTTAAAAGAGTTGCCTAATTTCACTATGCAGACAGACAGTAAAATGACTCACTTATTTTTCCAGACAGAGCAGACACATAACTTACTTCCAGTGGGAAAAGACCTTGTTAACTTTGGCGACTCCATGCTTGGATTAATTGGTTGGCCTGATCCCCATATCTCAGGCTGATCTAAAGGAACTAGAAATATAAAAGGAAAAATATCCAGAGTGAGTTCAAAAATGAAATGCCCTGGATATTAGGACTCAAAATGTCAATTTAAATTTGAGTTTCACAAAATTATCTCCCTCTTGCCTCCGTACTAGCAAATTCATTTTGGAATGTGCTGCTTCTTATTCTTTTCAATCAGAGAATGGAAATAAGAGTGGGCTGTTTGTGTGTGTGTGGGGTGTGTCTCTGTGTGTACCCAGAGGGAAATAAAAGCTTTCAAAACAGAGTGTCCGTACTTTCTTCCTAGCTTCCAGAACATTTAAGGATGTTCTGAATGTCAGTGTGGGTCTGTTTTTGTTTCTGGCACCCATTTAAAAATCCAGGCATTAATCCCATAGGCATTTCTTTAAAGCTGGTTTGTTTAAAGTTTACTTTGATTGTTTTTCAAAAATGAAAATACTTAGTTCTAGACAGTGGTTCATATTTTTAAAAGGTCTTTAAATAAGCATTTTATACTATCATAAAGACAAATTAAATTGTCTTAAAATACTGAATGTGTTAAAATAATCAGGAAATTAAACAAATGGTTGTGCACACATTTAAGGTAAACCAGGGCAATTAGATGTTGGTTCTAAGAATACTAAAGCTAACCTTTCTTCTGTTTTTTGTCTCCTGTGTTAGATTCTTTTGTTGCTATGGTAACATTGTGACTTACTAGCTCTTCTCTGCACTTATATGTGCCAGGATCTATATAAGTAGTGCTTATAATTTGCTACCAGGCAGGAATAAATTTAGGTTCAGGTGGATTTGAATTTAGCATCTACACTAACTGTATAAAAGATCTTAGACAAGTCATTCAGTC
The DNA here is from genome assembly GCA_004024945.1 of Uropsilus gracilis. Taxonomy (NCBI): domain Eukaryota; kingdom Metazoa; phylum Chordata; class Mammalia; order Eulipotyphla; family Talpidae; genus Uropsilus; species Uropsilus gracilis. Next base: position 27,699 of record PVHY01000901.1, on the reverse strand, counting down.
TTTGAGTTTCCTTTCCTTCAGTGCAAAGTGGAGATAATAAAGAGCAACCGCGGGAACTGATTAAAAGGATAAAAGGAGGAAATACATATAAATAAAATGTATATAAACTATTTAAAACAATAGCTATTATATCTTATAATTTTCACAATACCACCATGTGATTAATATTTTTAACATTTTCAGGAGAGGAAATCAAAGATTACAGTGATTAATAACTTGCCCAAGAGCATACATGGTAAAAGCAGAAGAGCTAAGACCTCACCCAGGTAGCTTATTTGCCTCCAAAATAAGCATTTCCCACCCAGGCATTTTAAACTAGTGGTAGAAGACTCAATCCAAGGACATCATAGTAAAAAAAAATATATATATATAAATATATATTATATATATTTATAAATATATATATACTTACTTATATATAGATAAATAACTTATATATATATAAATATATATATATATATATAGTAAGTTTGGGTGTTGAAAAAGCTACTGTGCATAGTATAAATGTTTGGCTTTATTGAACTTCAGGCTCTGAAATCACCTAAAGAACACCAAAGCTGGGCTCATTGACAAGTCCAGATGTGTACCTCTGCTTCATTCCAAACATCAGGCATGGTTTGATCTAAGTTCTGTTTTGTTTTAATTTTAAAGCATTCTCCAAGATAATGAATTCAAAGTGGGATACCATCTTGATTTTTAATAGCTTGTTTTCTGTTTTGCATATGAGGTTTCTACAGTTATGAAATTCTTTTAATAGATTGATTTGCAACAAATCAAATCCCACCTTCAGTTGCTTATGCAGTTTTGTCATTAAAAATGTGATGGATCACAATGAGTTAGGACAACTGTTAGCTTCAGCACAAGTTTTCCTCTATATAACTATGCGAATTTATAAGCACTTAAATCATCTAAGGGGTATTTAGGGATATTTCAATGATAATGTCATTGAAAAATATTCAGATGTATGTGATTGCTAGCTATCTCCAAGTATTCATTTTCCATTCCTTCTCTAGTTAGAGTTTCTGCTGACCACATGGTGCTGAATTCTCTGATGGGTGCTGGTAGGAAGTAACATGTCTCTTGCAGATTATCTTCTTCCAGGAACTGACAAAGGGTTCCATTGCTACTACATTCTTGCTACCTTTATTGAGATGTTGGCAGCTGGAACAGTCTCCTGGGACTCAGAGATGAAGGTCACATGTGAAGGGTAGCATAGTCACTCTACAGTCTTGTATTGTGTACATTGAGACTGTTAACATAAAATGAAAATAGCTATCTTGTTTTCTTTACTGTACTTTGGAAACTCTTTCTTACTTACTATAGCTTAGCCTACTCGCTATATTTTCAAATTTTGTTGTCCTTAATGCTATAATTTCATTTACTAATGGGTCCTGGAAAATAGCATTTTATTTTACACATACTACAGAGCTATTTAAGCAAATGATTTTTATAAAAGCATTCCATATTGTCAAACACGGCTATTGGACAATCATACATTTCAGGAACAGATTAGATCCTTTCCATAGAGTTTCTTTTATGTCAACATGGTACATTTTATTAATAACCTTTGAAAAGAGATGTATATGTTAAAAAGCTGAGGATTTACTTCTAGGAGTAAATAATAGGAAAATTCTATAATAATGGTCAAATGATAATTTCTTTACATCATTTTATTTCAAAGTTGCTAAATGTTCAAGGTCATTCCTGGGTCACGAACTTGGGAGCAAGTTTTGTTGTGTGAGCAAATCCAATTGATACCCCCACTGGTGAGGGAGGGACCAGAGTAAACATGGACAGAGAGGCTATGTCACAATTACAGTGACTGGGCTGGGGAGTTGGAGTGTCTGGCTCCTTGATGATGACTGTTTAACTTAGAGAGCACTTATTCCTTGACCAGTGATCATACAGATTTGTAGCAATGCTTGTTATTAGACATTTCTAAAAGTAAAGTTTCAAATCCTGAAATATTACAGATTTTCAAACAAAACTTCTATTAGAACTTAGCTCAAACACTTAGCTCAAACATTTGAAGATATTAAGATACATTAAATATGTACTTAAAATATATACACTTATATTTACTCTAGGAGAGTTATAGTTTAATGAGAAGAAAAACAGATCTAGTCACTATTTTTTCTTCTTTTTTACCTTCAGTCTTCTGTTCATCAAAAGCTGATTCTAATGGTGGACCAAAGAGAGGTGCAAGGGCTGTTGTGTCTTCTGGAGGTTTTTTGCTAAATTTGCACATGTTAAAGCAAAACAAAGGAAATATTAAGGCTAAAATGACATTGAAGCAGAATATCTAAAGTTAAAGTAGATGTATATATTTCTGTACTTGTATATTTGGATGCATTCAAACAAGCTCTTGTAGGGCTTGTAGAACATATTGGAGGAAGTAAATATATTGTGGACAAGAGAAGTAGTAACAAGTAACAGCCCTAGTTGTCAACAGGGACAAAAATGTTGAATCTGATCCAATAGAAATGAGTTGAAGAAGAGAAACTCTTTCAAAGCATCAAGATTCTTTATACCTGGAAGAGACAATTTTAGAGGTAAAGGTTCACTGCAAAGCACTTTACTCTCTTAAGATCTCAAAATCCAATAGTTTGTAGATAAAATAGTTGTGAAATATATACTTAGTGGAATACTACTCAGCTATTACAAATGATGAAACAGTGCTAACTGCAATAGGTCAGAGAGTGAAATACAAATATTGAATGGTGTCACATTCTTTTTTCTGTGGAACATAAGGGGCCAAGGGAAAAAAATCAAAGCACAGCAAGAATAACTCTTAAACTCTGAAAAATCCACTGGTTATGCAGGAAAATAAAGGAGGTTGGAGAAGGGCACTAGGTAGGGAAGGGGATAGGATATGGCAAGGGAGTTTTGGTGGAAGATGAGTGAAGTATGCACACATATGGAGGTGTGGAGATGTGTCTCCAAATTATATATATATATATATATGTGTATATATATATATATATATATATATATATGTGTGTGTGTGTGTGTGTGTGTGTGCATGACTGAAAAATAAATAAAAATTGAGGGAAAAATCTCAAAAGTCATTATTTTATCTTCACCACATCTCTGTGTTGTAATTAATACAACTTATGATCAGTGAAAATCAGGAATGGGGAGTTAAGCCACCCAGAAAATTTGTGTTTTAATAAGAAAGGTATACTTAGTGCACGTAGCGGGAGTAAGAGGTAAAGAGGAGAGGAGAGGGATTGGAGGTAGAATTAAGGTGATCCAACTTTTAAGTGCCAATAGTAGTACTTTGGAAAAACAATGTCTAATTATATAAATATAATATTTACTTTACCCAAGAATACAGAGTGTAAAATACAATCAGATGATATATGAATTTATTATCTTGTGTGTTCAAGATAATATGCCAAGACTTCTTTATATAGAAATAGTATTTCTATCAGCAAATAAATTTATCATTCTGATAAATATTACTTTAGATAACAACAGTGTTTCCCTAAAGGTTTTTCTTGGGCTGTACTTAAGAGAAATGGTAATATAGTCAAACCCTGCTATGAACTTACACATATAATCTGGCATTGACAGAAGCTGAGAATTTAGCCCAAGTAAGGAGATTTCCTTACTTGCTACGAATGAAGGAAAACTTGCATGAAACACAATTCATGTTTTTCAGGCTCACCTTATAAGTTCTGGGGTTGGTGTGGAACGCCTGGGTCTTGCCACCTCTTCACCTGATACATGAGACAAAGGAAATTCTTAGGCATGTTTTTACCATTCCCTTCTGATATGTCTTAAAAGATATGTTTGGAAACACAGAGATCTAAATCTCATCAATAAGCAATTCAATATGAAAACTTTGCAAAACAAACCCAGGAAGCAAATCTTCCTTATTGGCAATGCAAAAGCCCTATATTAAGCGTATGTAATAGCATTTTCTCTGGCATTTGTAGAACCTAATTAACCAAGGAATTACCAGGATAAGCAATCAAATAGAAAATCTGTATAACTTCAGAACTCAGTTGAATTTCATACCATTCTTCTAATGTTTGTTGCCTTGATCAATTCCTCTTACTAATTACCATAAGAGATTACTAAGCCAGACCTTGTGCACACTGTTCATGAATCCAGCTTTCTCTGCCTGTTCTTTATTTGAAATGCCAAGAAAATGTTATTCTTTTTAACTAGGAACCATGAATTTAGAATTCCCTAGAAAGCGCTGCATGCAGCAGAGGAAAATCAGGCTTTATGTATATTACAACCTATATAATAATAATATCTTCCTGGTTGCTTAATATTTTCATACCAAACAACACTAGAATTTATAGGAAACTGTTATCTGTCCTCATTTGCTTCTGCTTTCCTCCTTTCTCCATCCCCCATCAACATGCCCTGATTAAATTCATTTCTAAAATCAAATGACACAGCAAGAGTCGAACAATATAGAGAAGCAATATTTTTTTCCAAAAAAATTCATTTTCAGAATGTAAACATTAATCATTCAAAACCCACTGAACCCTTTTATCATTACAAGATTTCTTTGCTGTAAAAGTAAGAACAGTAGTAAGCCTTAAAAATCAAGTCCAAGAGTGCACAATTCAAGTGTATATATACTCTAAGATCTGAGGAACTATTCTTTCTTTTAAATCATACTCTATTTCTGATAGCTAAAATATACTTACTGGATAAGTTCCTTTTAATTGCACCCTAGAATTAGAAATAGACACTATAAGGTTTAAGACCACATATATCTTATGTACAATATGTATATTTCTCTAATTGCAGTTAAACTGAACTCAAAGAAATGCAGATGGAAAAAAGCAGAATTTTTCTCAAAATTGCATTAAAGTTAGAGAATGTAGACAAGAATACATAAATCAGTTTTGATTTTTTTCTCAAAAACTATAGAGAAAAAGGCAGGGTAAATCATAAATTTTCTGAATCAGAAAAAAAACCCCTTACCTGTGTATACTTAATAAATTAAAGCAAATATTGAATGGTCAATTAAAAAAGCTTTTGCAAAGTAGCAGACAAGAAAATAAATCCCAGTTTAACATAAATTTGATGCTTGAAAATTATAGAATGATCATACTATCTGTTATTATCAGATGAAGTCCATGAGTTGTTGGTAGAAACAGCCATTGGTTAATTAGGCAAGTTTTAAAGGCATAAGTGGCATATGTTAAAGAGAAGAAAAATCAGTGGTATTGCCACTAAATGGGTTATTTGATTCAAGAATCAGGAAATTAATTCCATCTTCCTCACCCACACCATCCACCCCATTTTCTTCCATTTGCCTGCAGTAAGGTTTACCATTCTACCAACTTTAGTTCAAAGCATAAGGATGTTTTTGGAATGCGCTAGGTGGAATAAGCTAAGAAGGTTATTCCTAGTTTTCATAATGTCTTAGCCTTATTTCAATAATAGGAAGATTGACTGGAAAAAGAGTATGTTTTTTTTTTTTCATCTCAGGAAATTTTTATTACTTTAAAGTTTAAGCAGCACTGTGTATAGTCAAAAAAAAAACCATTGGTTTTCTGAGAGTCACATTGAAATTATATATACCCTCTATCTTTCCTTTCTTTTTTTCCCCTAATTTTTAAATTTTAAAAAATTGATTGCACACACACATATATTTACACTGTTGCATACCCTGAGGTTCTCCCAATACCTTGTCACCCTTGAACCATCATCTTAATCTCTTTTGCCCTTCCTCAGTTTTATCTCTCTTCACCCTTCCACTATACTTCAGTTCTCCTGAAAGTTTGCTAGTCTTAATTTTACTTGTCCTTTTGTTTGTTTTTAAACCAATCACGAAGTTGCTTAAGGATGTTACCAGAAAAGTAGATCACTTCTGAGAGTCATGATCTGAGACCTGAAATCCAGTAATTAGAGAACCTCAAAGGGAATAGTGAAGACCTTTTGGTCTTTTATGCTTTTCCCCTTTTATTACAAATGTAATAGTCATGAAATGAAGAAAGTTGAAAGGTTTCATTTTTATTAATTGATTCCCAGCGTATCAATTCAGTAATGGATATTTAGCTAAAGTGGTATAAAGAAGAAGCCCTTATGCCATTTTTATTAAATATTCCTCATGCAAGAACAATCACCAGTTAATTGCAAGCAAGAATATGCAAAAATATGCAAGAAAATCATCTTGTTTAGAAATTAAGAAGTATAAAAACACTATAAAATGGAAAGGAACAGATATTTGAATAATCAACAGCAAGGCAGCAACAACAAAAAAGAAAATGACATTGTCATTTGGATCTGGCATACAGACTTTCAATGGCCTTGATATTGCCACACTACAAATCTAGAACAAGGATAAGGTGACAATCACAACACAAAGCAAACTCAGGAAAAAGTTCATTGAATTTAAAACTTTCTCACCAAGTGACAACTCTTTCTTTAATCATTTCAATGATTGTCCTTATGCATATATTGTAAATAAATTCCCTTCATTTTGAATTAGTTGATTTTTTTCTTAAAAACTTATCAAAAATCTTTTCAATGAAAATATTTAAAAATAGTAACTTGCCAAAACCTGGCATGTTACCTGGTTGGAATGACCCATATTTAAAATGTAGTTCCTGTAGTGATTATCTTTGATTTTCAGTTGGGGCAAAGTATTTGCCTCAAATAATAACTGATTCATTAAATTGTACAGGACTAAGAGGGTATTTTTTAGTTTTATTTCCTCTCTTAAGGGATTGACTGAGCAGATGGGTGTTATTTCCAAAACAGCAAATTTAAATTCATCACACATTTCAACCTGAGGAACATGACTGAGATCTCACTTTGATCAGTGCAAACTAATACTGATTTGTCTTCAGTAATAAAATTTAGAATTTTGTGACAAGCCAGGAATATTAATTTGAAAGGAGTATTCTTTTCCCATGAGGAAAATTATGATTATGTATTCTTATGTGTCAACATATATCAATAAAAGTTATTGTTCAATGATATAATTGGAATTCAAACTTATAAACATGTGGCTTAAAATTAATTTCCACACCTTCTTTACAGTTTTCTTGTTTTTTATTATAACTTTTATCTCTTATAACTTGATTCAGGCCAATCTTGAGGCTGCACGCACACAACACACACACACACGTACCTCTGATTTTTGATTCAGTAAGAGTTGTGGTCACTACTGTTTCTTATGAAAATCTTAAAATAAGATATCGATACACATAGAACTAGACCCTGTCAACCGGTAAGCCTAATTCATTTGCCTCATTCCTCCTGGGTTATATAAATTTAACTGAAGTCTTAACCTGGTCGGCCATCGGCCTTTGCAGCAATTTCCTTTATAAATGCTTAAGATAAAAATGTTGAGAGTTCTTACCGGGCTGCGCCTCTGTGATCAGCAAAAAAGAAGAGAGAACAGATACCTAGTCAGAGAATGATGGATCAGTCAACAAGCTTGGGTAATAGAATACTTTATAGACAGCTAACCAAACTCAAAAACAGGCCACAGGAAGAGAGACAGTCGTGTTTGGGGCCTCTTTAGACCATGAGGAGATTTTGGAGACTCCTCAGGAGAATCTACCCATAGTTTTGCTTGTGAGGATGTGTACACAAGAACAGGTAAAAACATACAAGAAAATTTTACTGACAGTTTTTATGTCTTGTCATAAGAAGCAATTCCTATTTGTATTTTATGGAGGTTTTTTTTTTTTTTTTTGGTTTTTGTTTTTGTTTTTTTGAGAATATGCAGTATAGGGAAAACTGTTTCTCCACACCAACTCGGTGTTAGCAAACATCATAGACATAGTTAGGGTCTAAAGGGAAACTCAAAAATTCAGATGACAGGATTTAGAGAGACCTCTTCATTGACTGTTCTCTTTTGGTTTCTGTGGAAAACTATGTGCTGATGAGAACTTATTTTTGCAAGAATCTGTTCTTGGCCTGGTGATTTGGGTGGCCTCAAACAAGGGATGGGAGTGTGATGAGGAAGTTGAAAAGCATCTGATGAACCCAAGTGGGAATAACAAAAACTACCCAGCAACAGCAGGTGCTGGTTAAGCAGACGATGTCTGGCAAAACACAACTAACATACTTCTGAATTCTTTCTCTCCTCAGATCTTGATTATGGTTACTATCTATTTACCCCAACAACCTGACTGCTCTCCCTCTTTAATATTTTCCTGCATGATAAGAATGACTATGGTGTGACTAGGGAAGGTGATGTTGCTTAGAGTTCCACCTGAAAGTGATGGGTTACATTATTAAGTCACCAGGATGCGGTCTGGGGAACAATATTGGCCACATTTCAAAAATCTTGGCTAAAAGGTCAAACACAAAATTATCTACAAGGTTGATCAAATGAAGAGATTGGTTCTTTACTCTAGAACATGTATAAAAAATGAATGGGAGTCCCCCATGGATACTTTGTCTAGATGCTTTATTATATGGAGGAAAGTGAGACTCTGAGACATAAAACTAGTAAATGGGTAGAACCAGAGACAGGATTGAACTCTCTCGTATCTCCATGCTCACATTCCTCTAGGATGCCAAGCAGGAAATTACTGGAGAAGTCCTAAGACAGAAAGTCAGGAAAATTACTTCTAGATATGCTTTGTAAGGAGCCAGGGTTTTAGACATATTCACTCTAGTTGATTTACTTTGTAATAATTTAGACTTTATTATTTGCCTTATTTTCCAGGTACTGCTCCTTTTTTTAAATTAAAAAAAAATTTTTGAGACTAGGTCTTGCTATTTTTGCCTGTGGAACTGCAGGCTCATGTTGACCAGGGTACCACAGACTCAAGCAATCCCCAACCTCAGCTTCCTAGGTAGCTGGGATTACAGGCACGTCCCACCACGTCCAGCTATTTTTATGGGGGGACTAGGTCTCGCTATGTGCCCGCAGTAGGACTCGAACCACAATCCCTGGCCCCGGCCATGGCTTCCTAGGCTGCCGCTTACGGAATGCACCACCATGCCCGGCCAACTGCTCCATGTTGATCCCATCTTCCTTAGATTCTGTTTATATGTATAGAAACAATTTAAATAAAATGTAAAATAAGAACACTCATGAATATATATTCCTGAGTTTAAACTTTCTTACTGCCTAATTCATACTATGTTTTGAGAGAAAGTCAAACATTTTTATATTGAAACCTATAATTTTTCAGATTTATAATTTATAAATCTTTAATGATCAGACTAAAATTCTCAGAGAAAGAAATGTGGGAATTTATGATTTTAGCTTCAATTCCTTGTCAAACAATTCATTTCAAAGCAACATATAAGATAACAAAGAAGGGCTTAAAACGTGATGCAGGTTCCTGAGATCAAATTATGAGAAATAATGTAAAATTAAGTGCAGATTGTAAATATATGAAGGCAGAATCTTAAATTCTAACCAATACTTTCTGTTTATATCCTTTCACATAAAAAGGCAGCTTATTTGATAGTGGTTTTTAGAGACTCCCTTTGCGAAATGCCTTCACTATGGGGCAGCTGTTCAAATTTGTCTTGTCACAAGTTTTTAAGCAGAATCCAGAAGACCCAGCTAGAAGTTACAGGAAAGGTCAAAGTCAGAAGCCATAAGATCCATAATGAAAAATGATCTGAAATATTCAAAGGAAAAGAACTATGGAAGTTAAACTGAGGTTTGTAGACGTTAATTATCACCTTGAAAAAGCATCAAGTAGCTGCATTCTTCTGAACAAGGACAGTAAAATTATCAGCCAGGAGGGAAGGACTTTTTGCCTATTAAAAGTTTTATTTTATCCTTTGCTCTGTCATCTCCCAAGAACTATGAAACATTTAGCATTTTTCCTTTCGTTTCCTTTTTTTAACCAATATGTAGTATCTGCTTTAAAGGTGAAAGGAAATATATGCTTTGATATATTCTATGAAAAAATAATCGACTTGGAGGGTTGCAACCTCAAATGCAGGCAGGGCAAGAAGCATTGGTGTTCCGGGGGTGCTGCATGTAAGGGCATGTAGTTTTGATGAACTGGTAGTCCTTTCTGCTCTGTGCAAAAATTGGGGCTTAGCTGCTAGACCTTCAGAGTAATCAAGAGAAGATGCCTATATGATTCTTTAAAAACTTCAATTGCTCTGGTTTTTAAATGTAGGCTAAAATGGCTTTTACTGCTCAAACAAAAACACCTATTCAGTTGTTCAGAATCTGCAGGTGGCCAATCTGTCTCTGATTGCAGAAATCTGTAATACACATAATAAGCTCTAAGTAAATTTTTTCTGCTTTTCTTATTACTTCACCTGATTACTCACACAGAGGTTTTGCAGTTGGTCTATTCAGTAGCTAAACAAATTTCCTAATTAAAAATTACTTGTTCAACTCCTAGATTTCCTTTGTCTTTTGATGCATTTTTCAGAGGGTTGTGAAAAATATTTTTCTTTCCCCTTAGTTTTATTTTGAAATAGTGTATTCAAATAGAGATATTTTATTTAGAGATAGCTCACTTTGTATTTTAAAGTTATTTCCAAAGTGGTTGCATACTAATTTATCATTTGGTCACTAGAATGAAGATATTTGGTTAAAATGCTATATTTCTAAAATTAATATAGTTGGTTATATGAATATAACTCCCTAAAAGAAAATACTTCACTTACTGAGGTCAAGACCCCATAATATCCATAGTCCTCACCTCACCAGCTTGTTGTATTTCTTACACAAAAAGATTAAATTAAATTCAGTTAGCTAGGATGCTTTAGTCTTAACCAAAACAAGTAAATAGTTTCATACATTTTTGAGAGGAAGTAACCAAGAGCAATCTGTCAAAATTGTAGGTCAAAATTTACTAGTCAAAATCCCTAAACCATTAGCTTGGGCTTTGAAGCTTTTTAACATATTCATTTGGTAAATTCAATGTTATGGCGAAACAGAGGGAAGTATATGAAACAGAGGAAAAGACACAGTACCAAATATATCATTTTTATACAGACTGGTTATAGAAAATTCAGTGATTCATCTCAGAGAATTTTCTAGGAAGGAATTAGAATTACGATTATTATTATAATAGTCAATAACCCACTTTTAAATGGTTTAGGGTGTAGATAAATTATCCTGTGAGTACCCACTCCCATTATAAATCCTTGTTTGTATTTAAATTTGTTCCTGAATCTACTAGTCGGACAGTGAATGCCTATCATATCCAATGGGATTTGGTGGAGAGGGTCTTTTGAAGCTTCTTTTGGAAAGAGAAAGAGTCTGTTAGTAACTGAGACACCATTAATAACTGATCCAGCTGAACCATCAAAAAGATTGGTGTTTCCAAAGAAAAATGAGGCAAGGGAGGGGGAGGAGGACTCATCTTAAAGACACACAACTATAAATGAAAAGGTGTAATTGTAGTTAAAATTGCTGTAAGGACAAGACGAAAGCCAATGAGGAAGAGAGAATTTTTAAAGTAGCACAAGTAAACTCCGGTCACACAATTCTGTCAATATTTGAAAAGACCAATTGAGATTATTCAGAGAAAGGTTTGGGGTCAAGGAGAAAATAAATTGGCAAAATATAAAGAAAAGTGACTGCAGTACTAACTGTGAGGTATGCCATTTAGCAGGTGATACATAATTGACTCTCAATTACAAGTGGGCTAGTTGGTATAGTAATAAAATAATAGTATTTGTAATAAAATAATGCTTATCTTATTTTAGAAAGCAAAAAGATAGCAGGTTTGTGTTTTGATAAATTGTAATATTTTCGTGCCATCCTTTGTTCTTCCTGTCTTCTGCTCTTCCTCACCTGATCTTGCTGCAGGTATGCATCCTGGGCCAGGTACAGACACTGCCAAATTTGGGTCAATGGACAGAATGAGAGGTTACAGTATTTACAGCAGTATCCACTTAAGTGAGTTAAGTGGAACCAACTAACCAATTCTTTGTGCCTTTTAATATGAATACACATTATTTTCATATTTTCCAGTGGCAGTCATGGGCATCAGTTATACATCTGTGTCCTGGCAATATGTTCCTAATAACCCAGGCAGCAGAGACCAAAACAATGAAGTGTTTGTTTGCTTTTAAATAGATCTATTTCATTCTTGCATTAATTTTAGGATATGTGCTGCTGAAGTGAGCACTCATTCTTGCATTAAAATGAAAAAAAGATGTTGTTGCATCATATCAGATTTGTGCTACCGATAAAAACCACCCACTGTACTAAAAAGGACTGTAAACGAGATGATTTGCACTTTTAAAGGATTCTGTTCTGTCTCTGATAACCACAGAAGATATTTTTTGATTCACTGAAGGGAAAACAAAAGACAAATTCCCTTTTCTAGGCCATTTTCACAACATTCATTCATTTAGGATATAATCATGCTAACATTAAACAAAAATTAAATTAAAAAATGTATTCCTAAATCACCATAGATATATAAAGCATGGCTAATTCAAGTGGAAGCTGCAATAAATGAAACAGAACACCTAAAATATTTGATCATAGGCCTGTGATTGAGACAGAGGTATTTGAATCTTCACAAAATTATCTTGGAGTTCTTAATAAAAGATGTGTAAAATCACCTAGTAACTGACTTCCTTTTCTCACCATGGGGTGCAATTTGATTACATCTTGGTTCCCAAAGGTTTGTTTTTAAAATTCAAAATCATTCAGCAGATATGTAGATGATGAAAATGAGCAGAATACATAACATATGCCCCAAATGTGGAAAGGACTTGTTATTTCTTACCGGACTTTTCCTCTAAAAGCGTAGGCATGGGGAGGAAAAATAAAGAGAGAATGAGATGTGATTTTATTTTCAAGTAGAAACAGTTCAAGGCTCAGAATAACCTTACTTAAGTCAGATCTCCAAGGCATTGCTTATATAAATGCTTCTTTAAATGAATGTCTGATGTGGTCATTTCTAGGCTGCTGTATTTATTTTGAAGGACAGTAGAATATGACATCCCAAAATATACCCCCTTGGCATATTGATTATTTTAAACACTTGGAAAATAACAATGGCAGGGATAAGTAGTCTCTGAATTCCTCTTATCTGCCAATAGATAAATCCTCTAAAAAAGCAGCTCAATTGCCACCAATCCCCAAATCCCCTCCCCAGGGGTTTCACCCACTAGGGAACACAGACTCTTAGCACAGAAATGGGGACTAGAATTTCATGCCACATTCAGGCACACTTTACCACAAATGGTCATACTTCTCCTGTATCTTTCTAAGGGCTCATTCATCTTTGAATTCATGTATCTTTAAAAATCAAATAAGAAGTCTCTGTTCCTTCCCCTTTTCCTATGAAGATGTTATTTAGTCCTGATTTTTCCAGGCATCATTTTGAATCACTCATTTTTCCTTAGTGTCTTTGAGGTATACATAAAGCATATATGTCAAATAAAACTTTTTCTCTGGCTAATCTGTCTTTCTGCTAAGAGTTCCAGATGAACAAAAATGTGGGAAAAGATAAAGTTTACATCACTACAGATTCAAGATATAGAAGGTATAAGCATGACCCTGATGACCCCTCATTGAGCATATTTTAAGTTGTCCTTTGAAACAGTTTATCTTTGTCAAATAGATTTGTGCTTTGAAATAGAAAAAAAAAGTCCTATAAAGATTTGAAAAATTAAATTTTCACATTGAAAATTTCAAATTGAAAGGAGTTAGAAAATGCCAGGATACACTGCACTGCAGTCTGGCTAGATTATGCAATTAAAACATAAGATTCTCCAGAAACAATCTCATCAAGGAAGCTGGTAACAATCATGTTCTCCCAAGAAACCCTGGTTACACCATCATTTATTCCAAGCCATCTTCAATTCCTGCCACTTCCAGGGACACTCACAAATTATTTTTCTGGTGAAGAGTCCCTGGCTTCTGGGAATGTTCTTTGTTTCTTGAGCAATTGTCTTAACAAGGACCTTGTCCCTCACTGATGGCACTGGAGGTGCACTTCCTAGTTAACAGTTCTGCTTCCAGTCTTACTACCTAAATCTCTACCCCCCATTATTTCCAGAATTATTTCCCAAAAATAGTGAAGTAATTGTATACTCTGATCTTCAGAAACTGTTTATTCAAAATAAGAATGTGAGCTCCCTCCTAGGGCATTTCATACTTTCATGATAGACTCAAGTCATCTTCACCCTCAACTTCTATTGCTGTCTGAATTAAATCTGCCTGGCATCTCCTGCATGGATGTTTTTCTCAGAATCTTTTCAGCGTGCTACTTAAATTGCTGCTTCAGCTTCCTGCCTTCTCCCTTTACCTAGTTACATTAAGTTAGGTCTTATTGAAGCCTGTTTTTCTGCATGAGGTGTTCAACATCAGCAACATTTACAACTGAACTCTGACTATTATCCAGTGAGATGGATGGAGAAACTAGACTCACTGATCCTTACATGATGGGTTAGTGTGTGTGGTGCATGCCGCTCTTTGAATAACTGAGCTGTCATGCCTCATAGACTGGGATCTATCTATAGACCGGCAAAGAAAACCAGATCTAAACTAGAAGCCTTTAAAATGTAAGGGGGCTGTTATTTTCTATCAGTTATTTATGACTAAGCAGATATTCACAAGTAAGCCATTAATATATATTCATGGACTATCCATTAAACACCAAATACTGTTCTAAGCCTATTAGTGAACAAAACAATAGGACTAACAGATACCAAAGCTCTAGTGAGTTTACTTTTGAGATCAGGGGAAAGAGCAGCATAACAAATAAAGTATTTACAATCCAGAAGATAAACAGTTTTCAAAAGTAGAACAAATAAAGGGCTTTGGAAATGCCAGGGTGGAGGGTTTTGCTAGGTAAAATAGGTTGGCCAGGGTGGGCTTTCTTGAGAAAGTGAGGTGAGTGGGAGTTGGTGAGAGAGGTAACAGTGCAGCTTCGGGGTTAGGCAAAGGAGTTTTGGTTGGGAAAAAGAAGAGTGGTCAGTTTTGTCTTTCCTTCCTCTCTGTTGACTACTCTAGGACACACAACTGAAGATTCGCTCTGAACCACTGCCTGGGTGGTCACTGATCCAAAAGCATGGTTCTTGAGGCTGGCTGGCGGATGGTTAGTACCGCCTTTAGACAGATTTGCGACATAAAGTCTTTCCATTCAGTTTTAAAACAAAATTTCCCTCAGTCATTAAGGAAACATTCTCTATGATAGCTAGTGTGAGTAGTTTTCAATCTATGATTTTTTCTAAAACAATTAAGAAGTGCATTAATTGCTGTAGAATATTTCTAGATTAAAATTTTCTCCTTCAAAAGACAAAGGGGGAGATATCTTTTTCATATACTGTTATTTTCATACCATTATTCCTACATTTACAGAAACTCTTTAGTATAAAAATAAACACAGCAGTATAAGAAAGATAATTTAGTGGCCAAGTGTGTGGTTCCCACTTTTTGTGGCTTCTGACTGCACATGGGTTTCTTGCCCCTCATATGTTCTTTTTCTCTAT
The DNA here is from genome assembly GCA_004024945.1 of Uropsilus gracilis. NCBI lineage: Eukaryota > Metazoa > Chordata > Mammalia > Eulipotyphla > Talpidae > Uropsilus > Uropsilus gracilis. Next base: position 12,324 of record PVHY01000901.1, on the reverse strand, counting down.
TAAGAACTTGCATCTTTGCTAGCCCTGGACCTTCCTTCTTGTTTCTAATGTTCATTCTTTTTCCTAACACCTTTTACCTCAGGGTTGGTGACCATGATGTAGCTGAAACCAGAGACTTGAGATATGAAACAGACATTTTAGTGGAATATACATAGAAAGAGAATTATGACAAAAATTAACACCTACAGGTAGGATGAACACAATGACAGACTTTTAAATCTATACCTCAGAATCATATACAGTGTTGTAGATCAATCTTGAGTTAATGAAAATAATACTAATAAGACCCTGTAAACTTTAAGACAGGAAATGAAATTATTGTTCATATTATTCATCCATCTAATAATGAAGAAGCAAACTTGGTTGAATTGAAAAGAGAAAGATCAAAGAAACTGAGAAGCATAAATTTGTTCTCTTTAAATTAGTGCAAGGGATATAAGTCGCATTCCATCATAACTAAACACCATGTTCCATCTCATTTTCCAGTGAAGCACACCCATCTGTCCAACCAATACAAATGTTTTCTAAGCACCTACTATGTGTCTTCAATGTGGTAGATTCTTGAAGAAATAGTCCATCAAAGAAGTAAAAACCTGCAACTTCTTGATGTCAGATTATTTGTTATAAACCCAACATTTGTTCACTATTTAAGCTTTTCTTACAAACTTATTTTTTAAATTAATTGCTTTTTATAAACCTCATTGTATTCTATGATCATTACTAAAAATAATTTTAAATTCTAAATTCTACACCAATAAGACTAACACAACCAATAGAGAAAACTTAAAATTGAAAAAAGAGTCTTTTTTGATCACTATTAACACTGCAATTAAAAGAATATAATTCAAGAATCTGTTGCTTCTGGCAAGGGCATCCCAGCATCTTACAGTGTCAATACTGTTGGTGTCTTGTCTCATTCAATTAGATTTTAAGTTGGTACAGAAATCAGGTGCTTAAGGTCTTTAATCATGGTGATTATGTTTCTGGAACCCCAAATTAGATCAGGTTGCCTGAGACAGTGGAATGCAATTGAAGAATGCAATCTGGAGTTATGGAAGGAAATACTCTTATACCTCACAAAAGGAAGCAAAAGATCATGTTCTCAGAGCAACAACCAGCATTACTTGGAGAAATAATAACATGTGCAGTCCAGTTGAATTCATACTCTGTCCATTTTTAAAGAACTCAAAATACACAGTAACTCAAAATTTCTTTTTATCAGAGTAAGATGGGCATGGAAGTTTTAGAAAGAATACTTTAGTTTTCAAAGTCGGTAAGCAATAGAGAATTCCCTTGGGGGGAAGATTAATAGTGAAGGAAAGAACAAAAGACATGAAGCAAATTCTTCTGAAGACAGTCCATTTTTTAAAATATAGGAAAAAGAACAATATATTTTTGATAAAGAAAGGTTCCACTCATTTCCCCTCTACCCTTCTCTGTGAGATCTGGAGAAAAAGAGCTTAACTCCTTTTGTCTTATCTGGATGATTCTGGTTAGGTTGCCTGCATCTCTTTCTAGAGGGAGCTTCTCAGATTTCATTTGGGTCTGGAGTCTAGTCATAATAGCTGCTGAGAATTTGGAGTGGTGGGGACAGCTTATATACCCCATGCTTGTTTTCCTTGACCCAACCCAAATCAAGTCTACCTTAGGGAGCCTAAACTCTCTTTAATGAATATAACCCGAACTAAGCCTCTTCTTTCCAATTCCAAGCCCTTGACATCTGGGTTGAGCACTTCCCATCAGAATGCCTGCAATTTATATTCTCCCTTTGCCTGCAGCTTTTCTACCCACAGGGAAAGTCAGTAAGTAAGAGAGGAGTTCTCCTCCCACTGATGACTCTTTGTTTCCCCAGAACTCAATGGGGTGCTGAACCTCCTGCCAGAGTGAGGACAGGGAAGGGGGTGGTGTTACCAAGCAGCAGCAAACTCATGGATTTTGCTTTCTGGGAGGCTAATTGGGGGTGGAAGTGTGGGTGGGCCACCTGGAATAGGCAAACGATACCAGGCTGTCTCCAGTTCAATGTCATATCTCCCTTCCCCATGTTTTTGGTTAACTATATATTATGTATTGCACATCTACAGGAACAAAATTAAACTATTTGTTCCTTTATTATTTCATGTCAATTTCTTGAATTCCTTGTCTCATTGAATTTTACAGGGAGCAGGGTAGAGGCGCTGACTACGGGGACATCGTTCTCATCAGCTCTCTATTCTATACTCCTTGACTTCTGCAAGTTCTCCATCACTGTTTTTATTTTCCTTTCACCATCCAGGAGTCTCTTAATTTAAGCAGAAGGAAAGCAGAGTTGAAAAGGATACTGATGACACTTGGAGAGCCCCTCCTGGGTGACTGGCACTGAACCAGGTACTTTGCAATATTATCTCATATCATCTTTATATCAGTCCAGAGAAGCTAGATACTCTGTGTCCATTTTACAGGCTTGGGATCAGAGGCTATGAGTTATGAAAACTGCCATGAAACATACAGATAATTAGATGTAGATTTAACCTATGTTCTTCCAACTTACGCAGTGTTCTTCAAGGAAAAGGTCTTGTTTTATCCCCAACTCTCCCTAAAAGAGAAAGCTTCCCACAGAGACATGCTGGACAGCCTATTAAAGCTGAGAAAAATCTTAAGGAGGGTTGAATCATAGACCTTTACTTTGCAGATGAAAAAACATCCTTATTTTTAACCAGGTGGAAAGCAGGCAGATTCTGGAGCCTGAGTCTTGGCTATCAAACCTACAGTAACCTCTTGATCTTTCTGAGTTGGCTTATTTTGTAAAACACAGTCCTAGGAGCTTATGAAAAGGGGAAGCCATGGAGACAGGGAGAACATAGACGCAATGGAAACAAATCCAAAGGGGATTAACTAGTCATGCCCTGAACTAAGGGCAGCATATTTGAAAACAAGACTAAGCTGACACCTCTGGACTTTATAAAGAAGGTGAAGGGCTAATAGGGCATTTTCTGACAGGGTCAAATAAGTAAAGACTCCAAAGACTGTGAAACAAAAGGTGATCCTCAGCAGAGTGACATCATCACCCACACATAAAGAGACCATAAGGCTTCAGAATAATCAGGGAAAGAAGGTCTGTATTCCCTGATTAGACTCCATTTTGGCTTCCTTGAGTTTTTCAGGTTGTGGGGGCAAGGAAATCTGCAGCCCTCTTATTTCATCTTCTCTTCATTTCTCCTTAATAAACTTTTCCTAATATCTGTTCTAAATAAATTTGCCTGTCTTTGCTTGCTTGAGTCTTGCCTGAGTTGTTGAAGTTTCCTATGGCAGCTTCATCAGATAACAACTTGGTAAAATCATGGTCACAAAATGCTGTCAACACAACCTCCCTGCCCGCCTAGCAGTAAAGTTGCTCATTGCAACTTTCTGATTCAGAGTGGGCATCTCTAAAATGCAAATATCATAATAATGAATGGTTGGTGTAACAAATGCTTATTGATTAGTTTTTTGAGAATTAGTTTTTTTGGGAACTACAATATATAAATCTTAAAAAAAAAGAATTATTCCTTAACATTTAGAACAAAGGTACATGAAGTCTTCATATAAAATCAAAGAATTTTAATAACCCATAAATCACATTTGACCCAGCTATTCCACTTCCAAATAGTTATTTGAAGAACAAAACATCATTGAAAAGATACGTTATACGTGTGCCTCATTGCAGCTTTGATCACAATAGTCAAGAACTGGGAATTCACTGTCCATCAATGAACTAATAGAAAACTGTGGAACATAAATCAGATAAAAAGGATGAAATCTTGATATTTACAATAACTCAATGAATTTTACTCAATCTAAGTAAAATAAACCCGTTAAATAAAGATTTCACAATCCTTGTGATTTCACTAATATATGGAAGAAACTAAGAAATGAACAAAACAAAACATACCAAAAATGAAGCAAAAACCAACCCTCAGATGCTGATTGGTTCTGATTGTCTGGCGTTCCTTGACTAACTCATAATAATGAAGAAACAAATCGTTGCAAAGTACTAATCATGCATAAAGTATCATGCATGTTATTGGAATTTTCTGTATGCTTTCAACATTCAGTCATTTATTAAATAATTATCTGAGTGCCTAATGTATGTCATGTACTTTCCTAAACACAGGAGACAAAAAGCCAAGGAATACACTTGACTCTGCCTGAGACCAAGAATAATTGGTACAAAAACTCCATAAGAACCATTACCATCCTCATTTTATGAAAAAAGAGATACAGACTCAAGTCAATTATGGAGTTTATCTATATCCACATAGATAGAACATAGCAGACCTGTGCTTAGTATCTGGGACTGTCTGAGTCAAGGTGTTCTGCTCTTTCAGTTATACAAAGCTTTCTCCCCAAATGCTAGAACAAGTTATTTAAGGAGATGGCAAAGAGTGCTTGGTGCCAGTGCAAAGAAATAGTCTTGGCAAGTTAAATCTATTACTCTCTCTGGCCTGGTAGACCCAGAGAAGCTATCATCAATATTCTATGTCTCTCAAATTCAGCTTGCTTTTGACCCATGGAGTAGGATCAATCACACATCTGGATTGCCTACCAACCTGGAAATATATATAGGAGAGAAATAAATCAACTGTTTTGTTTAATCCATTACTATCTTGGTCTTTGTTAAAGCAGCTTTACAAAGTTTCTGGCAATCAACAATTGCAATCTGAGTGATGTCGACTCTTGCTCTATCAGTCTTGTATCTTAACAGGAGACAATAATATAAAAATAGAAATTAACATCCTATATGGATAAATCCTTACAATTATCTCTTATTCTTTATTGGGGGCTCAGCCTTGTAACTCAATTCTTTACTTCGATATAAAAGTCAAAGGTCAAGGAGATATCTGGACTGAAATTATGCTTATTTATTTATACAGAAGGGTTTTTATGTTGTTAAGTTTGGGGAGGAGTAATTTTCAGGTAGATATCTATTGTATGTATACATAGGTATATATCACTCATTCATCTGTCCATTCATCCATTCATCAATTTATCGAATGATCTGACCACATAGTGTGCACAGGGAAACAATTCAAACAAAACAAGAACCCACTCATAATAAGAAATATCAAATGGACTACAATTCATTGACACATATTTACAGGTGAATAATAAGAACAAATGAAACCCAACCTTGTCTTAAAATCTTCAAAAGAAGTAGAAGTCGTAAATCCAACATAAGCACTGGTTATGAATAGCTTAACACTTGGAATTTCCTTTTTCTATAGAGTAATGATTTGTGCTTTTATAGCATATTAATCACTGCTACATGAAATATTATATATATATTAACTGGTAAAAGCTTTCTTTTCCCCTTTTGTACTGAAATACAGAAGTATAAATGTCCAAATATTTGACTGGAAACATCTAACATAATACAAAGCATTTGTCATTTTCATTATGGCACTAACTAGACTTCTGGATGTTGTTTCTGTAATCTATTCATGAAGATAAAGCAACGTATATATCATTTGCAAAATATAGGTACACATGAGTTACCGAAAAGAGAGGAAGGATTCTAAAGTCAAGAATATGATTTCATATTCAATCTGTCTATATACTCTGCTTATTCAGATATGTGCTTGCCTTTTCCTAAAAGGTAGCAACAACCACTCCAACTCCTGTATTAAATATCAGAAATTACATACATGTGGAACTTACGATAGTGGCATAGATAGGTTCTTACACTTGAGGGAACAAACTGCCTCTGTGGAAATAGAAGTGGGAGGAGGCTCTGAGCCCCCCTTGATTTGTGGCATTCCTGATTTCCACAAACAGCCTAACACTGGGATTCTTTTTTTTTTTTTTGGGGGGGGCAACTCCATCTATTTTTCACACTGTTTCCGTAATATCTTGTTATCAGAGTTTTGACCACATCATGTCACTATATTAGCTTAGAAGCACTGAAGAACTCAGAATAAAATACATTCTTCTTGCCGCATCCTCAGTAGCATCTATGGTTGGAGAAATAACTACCATATGGCCTAGGCATACACATTCTTTTTGATAGAGTTTATTGCTTCTTTGTGCAATTTGACTAGTTGCCAGTAAATATGTACCCTGTGTCTAGGACTGATTCAGTAAATTTCATTTCTTGTAAATTTGCTGATTTAGTCCTGTGAACTTGCCTTTTTTTTTTCTTTTCCCAGGTAGTTTCCAAATGCCCACTAAGCTGATTATGTTCTTAGAGAAGTGAATATAAATTGGTTTCAGAAGCTTAAGTAAATTTTTACAATTAATAAAAGATCTAGTAAATGAATGATGATTTGAAAAATCTCAACTGAAAAGTTAAAGTGGATAAACTTAAATAATAACCCCTTAAATAGAAATCACTGTTATTATGGACCTATAGGTTGAGTTTAAAATCTGTACCTTTCATTGCAGAAAAGAAAGAAAATCAATATATTTTATTTCTTCCTTTTCAAGAAGACATCTTGAGATGGCAAGTCAGTATATGATTAAAAATTACCCAAAGTTTTATTTGCTGTGGTTGATGACTACCACAGTCATTTTAGTTACTACTAGTAGTGGTGATAAAGGTTCTTAGGAGCACTGAGCACTAGAGAAGCTACATTACAGACTTTCTTTGTTCCAGGCAGTCAGATATTTATTCTTAAAGGCTAGGTAATTACAATGCCTTTAGAAAGGTTAGTTGAGGTATTTCCAGAAGCATCTCAAAATTAGTACAGCATTTATTAACTACCTTATTCAGTGTGAATGCCATGGGGAGATCACAGATCTAAAGTAATGCCAAGAACATATTAACTGCAAGTTTGCAGAGCCTTCATCTGCTCTGTCTGGCTATATTTAGAAAATAATTGTAGCATTTTTCAAATACCACAGAGAAAAAACACTATAAATATTGAAACTCAGAATTAAGCAACTAAAGAAATTTAATAGATGGGAATTGGGGAAAGGAAGTAAAACACCAATTTGAATAATATAAATAATGCATACCAGCATTTGAGAAGCCTAAAAGATGAGAGCATTTAAGATAATTTGATAATACAATATAATGAAGATAGTTTTTTAATCACTGTCTTGACTATGATTTTCGATATTTCTCTTTGAAGCACAGCAATGAATTCCTTTTATTTTTTTCTTTTTTACGTCAATGTTTTGAAAGAAAAGTAATTTCTTTGGTTTCCCTCCCATGTGTTTTTTATGTGGTATATCATATAAAAGAACACAAGATATGGCCTAAAAATTCATGGCTAATTTATAAAATTCACATTGTTTTAAATTGCTTCAGAACGATGCCTGGAGAATCCTTTTTTTTTTTTTTTTTCCTCCTTTAAAAATTTTTCAGGAAAATAAATCAAAAGAAATGTGGTTCCATGCATTTTTGCCATTTTGAAAAGCAGAAAAACTGCCATTTGTAATAAGCATAACCTTCTAAAGCTAGACTGAGATTTGTAAAGTTTATAGCAGTCATGGAATGGTGACCATATGTAGCTTTCAGTTTAAGGAATTTCTGATTTACTGTTTCTGATTCAATGTGTATGGACAGAAGATGGCTTTCTCTCCAGCTTCACCACAGCCTGGCCAAATCTGCACTCACCACTGGTGATGGGGAAAGAGCGATGCTCCCTATTGATGCCTTCAGTTCATCTACAGTTGCAGCATTCTTAAGAATGTCTTTAGACTGCAATGGCTTAATCTTGATATTAAATTTCTTGTGTGATTCTTCTTCCTCTTCCGATTCACTTGAAGAATAAAAGTGCTTTCCTTTGGTAGGTAGAACACAGTTAAAGATACATAACTGAGAGCATCATGAGAGGAAGACAAGAGTGGTTGCAGATAAAGGCAGTGGATGTTTTCTCAGATGGAAGACAACCAAAGCTAAACAAATACATGGGAGGGAATTTGATAAAGTGTTTACAATGGGGTTTCAGTGGAGGGTGAGTGTAGCATGTGCACTTATGGAGGTGTGAAGCTGCTCTACTAAAATTATAGTTAAGTAAGTGATTAATTGGCAAATTAATAAAATTTGAAAAGAAAAGGCAGGAAACCAGAAAAAAAAAAGAGTCAAGCAGGCTGGGTTAGAATGTATGCAACTTTTCAGAACATGATTAAGGAAGTGTCAAGAAGCAATGGTTATAACAGCCACAATCTTTGCTGCAGTTGGCTATTTCTAGAGTCCCAGTCAACACATACACTATGACAAGCCCATGTGGGTTGTCTGCAGAGAGAGGAAGACTACTTTATGGATCATTGCAATAAGCTTTAAGTGCTTCAGATCGTGACATGCTCTGCCCAGAGATGACTTGTGGGGAGAGGACAAAAAAAACCCAGTCATTTCCCAATCACTACAAATGACACTGTACCCACAAACTGAACAACTGCTTTTCAACACTTTATCCTCTTCTATGAATAGATTGAAGCAAGATGCCTGCTTACTAGTGATCAGGCTGTTCCCGAGGCTGTTATTCATCTCTAATATTAGGGATAGCAGAACTTAGAATGTTTGTGTTTTTTCAGTCTCTTTTCAAAACCTGAATTCATCATACTGTATTCTGAAAGAAAAAAAATAAGTTATTAAACTAAATAAAGGATATAGCCGGGCTCCTCTGGTCTGATGCTGTAGCCTTCTTCATCCAACTCAGGTGAGTTCTATAAAATACAAGCACACTTAAGAATTATCCTGATAATGCCGAGGGAACTATTATTTATTTTTCCTTCTAGAGTTTTCTACTTAAGGACATAGAAATATCTATATTTTAGGAAGCTAAGGTTTTAATTTTGAATAGTGAGTATAAGTAAGTGTATGTTTAAGTATATGTTTATATGTATAAGTATATGTTTAAGCATTTACTCAAGAATACATTGTAAAGGCGATTGAAAATAAATAAGTTAGGACTCAACTGTCAATGAGATATGGAAGCATTCCAAAAGAATTTATCTTTCAGCTGGGCATGGTGGCTCATGTCTGTAAGCTTCAGCCTATGAAGCGGCCGGGGCTAGGGATCGCGGTTTGAGTCCTGCCTGGGGCCTGTAGCGAGACCTAGTTCCAAAAAAATATAGCTGGGCGTGGTGGCACGTGCCTGTAATCCCAGCTACCTGGGAAGCTGAGGCTGGGGATTGCTTGAGTCTGTGGTACCCCGGGCAACGTGAGCCTGCGGTTCCACGGGCAAAAATAGCGAGACCTAGTCTCAAAAAAAAAAAAAAAAAAAAAAGAATTTATCTTTCATTTCCTGTATGCTATGCTAAGAACCATAAGGGGATTACAAATGCAAATTACATATACTCAGGAAAGCTGAATGTATTTTGGTGAGCAAAATTTCAAAATATAATTTATGATGGGCCCTTGAAGGAAAAGATAAAAAAGAAGTTTTAATTAGGGGATCAGATGGAAAGGACACAGGGGAGTTGGTGTTAAGGAAGAGTTTACACTGAGATACCACAGCAGGAATTGGCAGTATCAAGAAAAGGAAAGGGAACAATAAAGATGACAAGACTGGAAAGAAAATTGTGTGATGGGAAACTATGGGAAATAAGATGCTGGGGAGTTAAGAACTGGGGAAAGAGTCAAGAACTGATATAGCTATTGTACTTTTCAATTAGGGTAAGGCAGATTGGTAGCAGAAACTTGGAACATGTTGGAGGTATGCGTCAGGACAGATTTGGGACAAGAAATCAAAGAATTTGAAACAAATTCAAGATACTTGCATCAATTTCAACTTGAGTAAGTTGTACTATGAATATGGATTAAGTTTTTGGTAGTGGGAAGGGATGAATCAAGGACATCTAGAGAACACATTATTAGTTCTTGGTGACAGAGTGGTGACAGGAGAAAATGGAGTGGAATGAATCAGAAAGACCCCACAATTTCTACTCTCAATTCTTTGCCTGAACTAATTGTAATAATAGGAAACAATTTTTTCTTTTTAGAAAAAGATAGGAAAAATAAAAGTTCACATGACTGGGACTACTGTGATTATATTTGAGTTTATACTTCGTAATAAGTACAGATTATACATATTATATTATGTAGCAAGTACTATAACCCACATTTCATTTCATTGAACTTTCACAACAATCACATATGGAAAGAATTATCCCTTTTACCAAGGAGGTAACCAAGAGAAATCAGAAGTCATTTCTCAAGTAAAAGGATCCCATGAATAGCAGACTTGGTATTGACCCAGGTATTTCAAACTGTACCTTATGCTTTAGAGGGGAGAAAGGTATAGTTAAAGGTGACCACTTGTGGTTGAAGTCATAGAGCTGTAAATAACAAGGATGGAGCAGGAGAGATAAATTTTGGAATCATGGCAGCAATTGAAGTGGCATGTAGGGTGATGATAAAACATTTGGTAGTTTGTGTGGTGTGGTATATACAGTTGCTTCTGTGAGATGCTACATACCTGAAACCTATACAGTATTGCAAATGAATGCTACCTTTTGACTATGAGAAAATGATGTCTATACCTATAATAGCAATTACTATGTAACTTGGTTAGTTTTCAAGACTAAACAACTTTTAAGGGAAGTCAAATTTCATTATGCATTTAGGGACAGCACTAGAGTCTAGGATTTGTGTGCTAGATGGGAAGTAACATATACTAAATGAAGAGCAATTTGGTATTTCATTGTCATACTTCCTGGTTGGTCAGAGAATCCTATTTTTGTGTTTTAAAGACTCTACAAAGTATCACAAAAGTCTTTCATTGTAAGAATGAATTAATTTTTGAAAAAGATATAATTCTTTCCCAATACCCAATAGCTTTTCCTAGAACATTATTTGTGAAAAATTTGAACTTTGGCTAAAACAAGGGAAGGTCATAGATTTTACAGAAATAAACTGCTAAAAATGTCAAAAATATCTCAATCCTTGATTGGGACCCACATAATGAGACCATGGGATGAGAGGATTTAAGAGAGGACCACGTAACGAGACCAGCAGAGTAACATACTGAAATCTAGGGTTGGGAAATATGAAGAATTTAATCTCTCTGACATTCAGATTTCTTTTTCCTAAAATTAAGATGATGTAGCATTTGAATTTTAAGGTGTTAAGGATTTAGTAGCATTTAATATTATGACTAACAAACAGTGAGAATCCAATAAATAGTAGTATATTTATTATAAAAAGAAAATTATAATTATTAATAAATAAACAAAAGTTTGAGCATGAAGCTTAATTTTTGAAAAATACAGTTTAGGCCGGACAGTTACCTTAAGAATAAATGCAAAGAAAATTTATAGGGATTATGAATTTGGACACTTACTATACAACAGAAATGACCTTGCATGTGAACATAGTTTACATGTGCTTAACGACTGCAAAGCCAGGAGGTTCTGTAATGACTGGTGAGGTATATGGTGATGTGATCAGTTTTGGGGGGAATAATGAAGGTAGTTTAGTTCTCAACTGGAATTCACCTTCGCTTCTTCAGAAGTAACAAATGGTTGCTTCCTGATATGTGAAAAAAATGTATCCCTGATTCGTATGTTGAAATCCTATCCCTAAGGTGTTGGTATTATGAGGTATGATTTTTAGGAAATGATTACATCATCTGGGTGGAACTTTTAAACTGGGATTAGTGTCACTAAAAAGGAAACTCTAGTTAGGTTACAGCTAAAAGGTGCTGTCGCAATCAAAAAAGAGTATCGTCAACCAGGCACATATTACACACCAAACTATTGCTTCCATAATCTTGGACTCCCAAACTCCAGGAGTTAGAAATAGATGTTTATCATAAACTACTTGGTTTACCGTAATTTTGTTATCATAAATATCATAACAGTCTGATGGATGAAGATATGTCTAGAGGTTAACTGATTTGTCTTGATTCTCAAAGCAGTTTAGAAATAGATTTAAGACATATATCTAACACTGATAATAAAAAAAATTGAACACATTTACTAAAATATTTCTCAAATAATTAGTTCATAGAACCCTTGCAACTATGTTATTTTGTAATTATTAAATTTATTCCTGCTGGTCAACAAATAAATATTCCAAAGCCACATGTGGTTATGTGGAGGGACAAGGTCTTGAACCCAGGTTTAACAGATGTTAGGGGTTTCAACTTTATAGCACCCTAATAGAGCCAAGCACTTCTTAATGGGATGGCAAGCATTTCACTTACTTTTGTATTTTATTAAAAAAGAAGAATGCCTCAACTGATTTTCACCTTGTGAAACAATTAATAAAGATAAACAACCTTCTGATACTCACATATCTTTCCCAATCAATTTCTGCATAAAATCCATTTGGCGCCCCATTGCTTTTCTTCTGCAATAAATTTGAAGAGAAACTTTTGAATGAAAAAAAAATGGAATAAGGAACACTTAACTCTTATCTGT